>KV012841.1:0-14960 GCA_001598015.1 Dorcoceras hygrometricum
AGTTGCTTAAGGATTTTGATTGTGAGATTCAGTACCAGCCTGGGCGAGTGAACTTGGTAGCAGACGCTTTGAGCAGAAAGACCCAGCCTGAGATGTTAACGTCCTTGAGTATTTCGAAAGTTCATGAGGAGTTGAGTACTTCTGGTTGGCGATTCCAGCCGGGTGATCAGTATTTCTTCGTTTCGTCTCTTCAGGTGGAACCGCAAATTGTGATGGACATCAGGGAGGCGCAGAGGACCGACCCCTACATCCATGAGTTGAGGATTAAGGCGCAGTCTGGTCAGTCTGATGATTTCTCTGTTGCTTCGGATGGATGTTTGAGGTTCAGAGGGAGATTAGTAGTTCCGAACCTGATTGATCTGAAGGAGACTCTCATGAATGAGGCACATTGTAGTCGGTACAGTGTGCATCCGGGCGAGCGAAAGATGTACCATGCCTTGAAGTCTCACTACTGGTGGGTAGGTATGAAGAGCGACATTTCTGCTTTTGTCGCTAGATGTTTGAATTGCCAACAGGTCAAGGCTGAGAGGATGAGACCTGGTGGTTTGTTACAGAGTTTGGAGGTGCCCCAATGGAATTGGGAGCACATCGCCATGGATTTCGTGACTCATCTACCTCGATCGAGTAGGGGATGTGATGCGATTTGGGTTGTGATTGATAGACTTTTGAAGTCAGCCCATTTCATTCCCTATGATGTGAGGTGTTCGATGAAAAAGATGGCGAAGTTGTACATCGACCATGTGGTTAGATTGCATGGAGTTCCTATTTCGATAGTGTCTGACAGAGATCCGAGATTCACTTCCCGCTTTTGGAAGAGTCTGCAAGCAGCAATGGGTTCGAGATTGGCGATGAGCACAGCCTATCACCCACAGACAGACGGACAGTCTGAGCGGACTATTCAGACTTTAGAGGATATGTTGCGAGCGGTGGTGATGGATTTCAGCGGTGGCTGGCAGGATTCGCTTTCCTTAGTTGAGTTTTCGTATAATAACAGCTATCAAGTCACTATTGGAATGGCTCCGTTTGAAGCTTTGTATGGTCGAAAGTGCAGATCCCCGCTTTGTTGGGAAGATGTTGGCGAGAGACAGCTTTCTACACCGGAGTTTGTTCAGCACATGAAAGACCAAATTGATTTGATCCGGAGTAGAATGAAGGCTGCCCAAGACCGTTTCTTGAGTTATGCGAACCGTAGACGTCGACCGTTAGAGTTTGAGGTAGGCGATCGTGTATTTCTCAAGATTTCTCCTTTCAAGGGTGTGATGAGATTTCGATTTAAAGGCAAATTGGCTCCCAGATTCGTTGGTCCCTTTGAGATTATCGAGCGGATTGGACAATTGGCTTATAGATTGAGGCTGCCCGAGGAGTTAGCCGCGATGCATGACGTGTTTCATGTGTCCATGTTGAGAAAATATGAGCCGGATCCGTCCCATGTTTTGAGAACTGACGAAGTTGAGCTGGATTCTGCCTTGAGTTATGTTGAGTATCCAGTGCAGATCTTGGATAGGAAGGAGAAACAGCTGAGGAACAAGGTAATTCCGTTGGTGATGGTCCAATGGAGCAAGCATGGCCGAGAATAAGCAACCTGGGAAGTGGAAGAAAAGATGAGACAGGATTGGCCTCATCTGTTTGAGGACTGATCGTGCAGGATTTCCAGGTAAATTTCTGGTTTTGCTTTGAGATTGATGAGTTGGTTGTGCTGATTTGCATGATTTGATTGTTTCTGCCTTGGTTTGTCTTTGATTTCGAGGACGAAATCTCTTAAGGTGGGGAGAATGTGAGGATTCAGATTTCTAATTAGTGATTAATCGGATTTTGAGTTAGATTAATCACGAGAATTAAGAATTGAGATTTTGGAATTTCGTATTTGGATGAAATCTGTTTTGGAAAATATTTAGATCTCTAGTTGGAACTGTCCAGATTTAATTCGTGTGTATCGGGTGAGATCTGGTCGAGAAATGATATGAATTGTTTGATTTTGTGAGAGATCTGTTTTCCAGTGTAAGCGTGTTTCTCGCGTTGTTTTTGGCTGAATGTTTATAGAGATCTGTTTGTTGTGTGAGAGCTGTTCGAATTTGAGAAGCTAGAGCGCGACAGATCTGGTGACGTAAGCAGCGCTTGTGTGTGACGTAGCAGATCTGTTTGATAGAAGCGTGTAGTGTTCATGCTAGAGTTGCGTGACAGATCTGATGACGTCAGCATCGCGCGGTTGCTTAGTGAGGATGACGCAAGCATTGCTGTTGAGAGATCTGGTTGTTAGCAAGGAGTTCCCTTACGTCGTCGTTTCAGGAGAGATCTGATTCTAGCGTAATATTGGACCAGACTTGATGACGTAAGCAGATCTGTTGATAGAAGCGTGTAGCGTTCATTCGAGAGTTGCGCGGCAGATCTGATGACGTAAACAAGACTGCGGGTGACGTAAGCAAATCTGTTGCAAGAACGAGATAGCGTGCCTTTGAGAGATCTGTTTTGCGTTTTAGCGCGAGTGTTGAGCGTGAGATCTGTTGACCCAAACGTTGTCGTTTTGAGGCTTGCGCGAGAATTGTTTAGCGTGAGGTCTGTTTTGAAGTGCTTTGTGCGAGAGATCTGTTCTGCGACTTTCAAGTTGTAGATGTCTGTTTTTGTCGGTGTTGGACTTGTTGTTTAGCTTTTGAGTTGAGGATATTTTTATAAGTGTTGAGTTTACACTTAGAGCATTCCAGACTTGATATTTCTTATCCTCAAGCTCGAAACCCTCGAATTAGATACTGTTCACCGTCTCTTTCTTTCGCGATTTTCCGTCGACTCCGACCTCTGTTTTTAGAGTTATTAGTAGCGTTGGAAACCTCTTGAGAAGACCTTTCTTTTCCTACCAATCTTGGAGGCTGTGTTGAGCTGGAAAGAGAACGCGAAGTTGCTGAGTTTTGAGCAGTAAGTTGCGCCGTGAACTCTTCTTAGCGTGAGCTTTCGGATTGTTGCTGGAGCTCTTCGGCCGTGTGATTTGAGGCTGAGTGGGATCTGTTTGCAAGCTGTGAGAATTACCGTACTCTGTCGTGGTGGTGAGGTAGTTTATTGAGGAATTAAGGTACGAACTGAGCAGCCCTTAGCAGTTGGAGCGTGAACATGACTATGTTTCGATGTTGTGAACTGCTGTTATGTGGCTTACGTGAGTTTAATGCTAGAATTGATTGAGATATGTTTTGATTCACGTATTATACATTGTATGCATTGAGCATTGATATTGATTGGCATCATGCATACATATTGAGCCTGAATTGACTGATTTGATTTGATAACCTGATTGGGTGCCACGTTGTGACTGGCCGACTGTTGAGTCGTGTCCGAAAAGTCCAACGCTATCGTCGGAGTGGTGACTACCGGATTCGAGTGTCTACCACCGAGCTGTGATGGGCTGACGGGCCCCGATGATCACGGACCGATGATTTCCACCGGCTGATTGGCTGTGTGTGGTATAGAGGCTTGATTTGAGTTGCCAGTTGATAGACTGGTCTAGCTATCCGATTTCTTGATAGCCCTCATGCATTCATAGCATTGATTTGTAGCATGTTGCATGTTTATCTGCTTTGATAGCTCTTCGTACTGAGGCTTGACCTCGTGCATGTTTTTCCTGCTTTGTCTTGTTTGGGTCTGCGTGCCCATTTGCAGGAGCTTTAGGTAACCAAGCTGGGCAGAGTGGAAGTTCAGCTGGTCGATCCCCTCATCCCTGAGTCCCAGTTTATTTATGATATGTATTGAACCGGGGGATGCCCCGTGTTTTATTTGTGTATGGGGATCTGTATTTTGAATTGAATTATGTGGTTACTTGCGGTACGAGTTTGAGTTAACTCATATTTTGAGTATTGAATACTTTGAATGTATGATTTGAAGTTCAGGCCCATTGTATTTCGAAAAATTTTTAAGCCCTGATTTTAAGCTTCCGTGATTATGCGCTTATTTATGTGTTAATCGATAGTAATTAGCACGGGGCCTGACAGTGCTCATATCTCTGATCACGAGATGGTGAATAATTGTGGAATCGGTACACAACTCTAATCTAATATGATGAAAATTTCCCTTCTGCGATTATCATCATCGATTTTGTCAAAAATTTTCAAGTATAAAGCGTTATCTTTGTCTTTGAATTTTGAAAAAATTGATTTGGTGTCGTATGCAACGCCGCATTAGTACTTCCAACAAAAAATGAACAGATTTGCAAAAAACAAATTAATGATATGAGAGTTGAAATATAGATTAACAAAATTGCCAAGAGCTAGAATCAATAATCGGTATTCGAAATGTTCGTTTTAAATTTTGATAATTCTATTATTCTTGAATGTGCATATGAAAGGCATGAAACAAAACAATAATCAAGAGAAATTTCAAAATCAATTTTTAAAACATGGGAAATGCTAGCTTATGTATATCATACAAGTTTTGTATCATAAAAAGAATCTAACTTGATTAAACTTCCATAGGATAAAATGTGTACACATAAAATAATCTTCTTTGGAGACTTGGGAATTAGATGTGAGAAAAACAAGGGCTTTTACAAACAAGTACAGAGCTTGGAATTTCAAATTACCAATAAACAAAACCAGACATAATTCTCCTACATAATACATATCAACTATATGGTGATCATAACACCTTGATATGATCAATATTACTTACATTTCCATATTTTCAACAAAAACCCAAAAAAATTGATAACAAGAATCATGATCAACCCTATATATAATTTTAGCTAGGTTTCAATTCGAAACCACAAGAAACCAAAATATAGCAAAAATCACACAGCTTGTCCTCAAGCAACTAAATTAATTATATCTTATTACTACCATTCCCAAATTGGACCTGTGACTCAAGAAGATCCTCAAGCAACTTATTGTCCAAATACTCCAACTCCACAACCTTTTCATCGGACAAAAGATCCCCTCGAGCTGCAGCATATGACGAAGAAGATGCATAATCAGAGATCTGAGACGGCGGCGCTGCCGGCTGAGGAGGGTTATACCTCGCCGGGGCTGGACTGTTGTCTCGGTAATGTCCATCGTTCGGGAAGTTAAGTATAGCTAGATGACCCCTCAAAGCATACGCTGCCCTGTCGTATGCCCTGGCCGCCTCTTCTGCTGTCTCAAACGTGCCAAGCCACAGCCTTGCCCCGTTTCTGTTTGGGTCGCGTATCTCCGCCGCGAACTTCCCCCACGGCCGCCTTCTGATTCCCCGATATTTCACTTCATTTTGTTGGCCTTTGTTTGATTCCATGAGAATTTTTTTTCTAGGTCTGGGAATAAGTTTGAACATTTTTGTCTGGACAGCTACTGCATGGTTATATAGGTTGCAAGGAGGCCACGGATGCATATTCCAGGTCAGGCGTGACGGTTTGACTTTGTTCAACTTTTAAGAATGTTCGTAGAAAGCTGAAGTAATTATATATACATGAATGCTTATTCATTCTATCACGTACAATGTAATATTTGCACTTTTATCGTGTATATTATTCTGTGCTTTGAAATTTTGATGAAGTCATTATCCAGGAATATATATATCCAGTATATTACTCACTTATACTACTTCGCTAAACACATAGATAACTTATGTATACATCTACAAACAAACAACTCTATATCTTGCTGGTACCTTATATTGTCCGATGTGATTCCGGTCCTTAATTATATTTCAAATTTCAGTTATAATTCATATTTTATTTTTGACAGTTTTATAGATGTAAGAGGTGATGCATCCGGATAAAACAAAATTCCAATAAAAGAAATATTAGTATCAAGTTATTATCAGTATGCCAAAATCTAAGTTGACGAAGATACAACTTTAATTTATTTACTGACACTTGTGATAGCGCAGAGTGTACCTATAATGTGCGTTATGGTAGGTATTAGGCCTAAAGTTCGGGGAGTTGCGTGTCTAACTAATTGTGTGTCTCATTTCCTTTAAAAATCAGTCGTGCTCTTCATTTACCACCGGTTCTATTCTCAACAGAGATAGTATTATCTTACGTCACTCAGTTACGCCCATTTAGCCAACCGGATCAAACAGCGCAACGTTAGCAGCTTGACATGAGATAGCTACGCACGAGGTCATTCATCTCATCACTACTCATACTCTTATACGTTTAACCCAACAATTGTCCAAACGTGAAATACATGGGACAATAATTTAAAATTAACAATAAGAAGGCCAATATCGCAAATAAGTAAATACGTCAGACAAAAAATACAAATTTCCCTACTGTATTTTGTTAGATTACAAAATTTATTTAGTTTAATTATCACGAAAATAACTTAACAATATATATATATATATATATATTAAGAAATGACCATATGAATCATCAAAAATCGAAATCGAAATCGAAATCAACCGTCCACATGCGATTTTTTTTAATTTCGTTTAATTCCAAATATGAAAATCAAACCCATTGGAATAGCATAAAAACCATACAGCTTATCCCTTTCCCTGTCGAGGCCAAATTTTAGTAGCCGCCAAGTCGTAAAGTCGTAAAGAAGTTTATAGAAAGCGTACGTAAATTAATGCAAGAGGGAAAGAGTCTACTACTGGGATTCAAAAATATACAATTGACATCCAAGTTAAATTCATGTATTTCATAATTAAAAGTTAGATTATTGTGGACGCCAAATTTGTCCAATAAAGTTAATCGGTGTTGGAAATATCAAAGTTCCTGGGTCTTATTTTTTTACTTTTTACTAGAAATATGTGGCACCCGCAACTTTTCGATATAGAACTGGTAAGTTCTCATCTTAACCAGTGTTCAACAAAGCATATTGGAAAATGCTCTGACTTTAGTGAAGACAAAATCAGCTCGGAGATCTGTCGATCGGATCATGGCATCAGTTAGATAAAACAGAACTCTTCTAAATTGAGTAAAGTCAACTCAGTTCCTAGAACAGATCAGAGAAGCATATCAGATCAGAATTGAAGTACTTAACTGATCAGTTTAGGGTATTCAGATCAGAACGGAACAGAATAGGCAATAAAGTAGATCAATTTGAACCTCCGTGTTAGGATCGAAAAATAGATCGCGCACACCCAGAGCATCAGTCGTGCGCGATCTGAGACAGGGAAAGCTTTGATAGCTCTGGTTCTTGAAAGGTTTTGAGTGCCGAGAAGTATATCAGATCTGGTATAAAAATCAAGCGGAAAACATCTTAATATACTCTCTAAAACTGAAAGCTGAAGGTTTAAAATTATGTGATGCAAGTATATATGCTGAAAGTTGTAAAGAACTCATCTGATTGTTTATGGAAGTTTGGAGCTGAAACTCCTACGTTTTCCCTTCTTCCAAAGCTTGAAGGCTCTACACTATAAGAATGTGATCTTACAAATATTTTTACTGACCCACTCAGCTGGGACTTATCCACTGTCCAAAGCTGAACTCCTACACTCTTCTACACAATAGCTCGCAGGCTATGTGAACTCCATCTCTAAGAACATGTTTAACATCTTTATTCAAGACTACAAACACTAAGTTCTACGTATTCATGTCAAGACTCTGTTTGTGTATTTGGGGTGTGATTCACTCAACTATTCTATTCAGCTCTCGGCTCTCATATATGTGAGTGAATCTGTGTGTGAGAAATATTACAGTGAGTAAACTCTCGAAAGTTTTCTTACACACTGGGAAGTGCTTCTTCAAAGCTGATAGGCTTAGCAGTCAACATTGATGATTAAGCTCCTCTGATCTGATAGTCGACTGCTTCGCCACTGTTTTATTCCAATGGCGACGACTCTCTCTGTTTCTCTTCTATACTCTCGTCTCTGGTTTATCGTCGTCCGCTCGTTCTCATTTCTATTCTTCGTCTTCCCCTTGTATATAAAGCCTCTACTGATGTTATCATTGGACAAAATCTCCCAGCCATTGAAAAGTTTCTGTAAAGTTCTGTCATTGTTGTACTTCTGTTCTTCATCATTTAATACGTTTCAGGCTTTTTGACTATGTTAGAACATGCATCGTCAATTTGAGGTTTTGTGTAAATAAAAAAGGGAGAGATTGTTGGATCTGTTTTGACAGATCCTGATTAAGTTTTGAATTACACAAAACCTATTATTGTGTTTCTAACAATTCTATTTAAGCGTACAGGTTTTAGAAACGAAGAAGACGATCAGCAGCAGCTATATTGTCCAGCCGTTGGTTCGCTATATAAACGATCAGCAGTTGGTTTGGTGTTCATAAGAATCGGCAGTTGAATTAGCAATGGAGACGTCCAAAGTTGAATCAGCTGTTCGTAATCAGGCGAAGGCCAAGTTGAATCAGCTGGAGCATAATGAACCAGCTGAAACGATGACAACCAGCTGCAAGTGCTAAAGAGTAAAGATGAACCAGCTGGAACAAGTATTGAGAAGCTTGCTGGAGAAGAAGAAGATTCAAGTTATAAGTACTGCTGATGAATCTATTAGCAGTCGCAAAGATATAAGTACTGTTGATGAATCTATCAACAGTCGCTATTCAAGAAGCAAGAAGCTACGAAGAATCGCAAGCTGGAGCTGGAGCGATGAAGAAGATCAGCTGGAGCGCTAAGTGTAGATGACATCAGCAGTGACGTCATCATATGAGCTGTGATGACATCAGCCTTGATGTCATCACAATCAGCAGTTGGCTATCAGCAGACGAAGCGAAGCGCAAAAGACGATGCGACGTCGTGTTGAGAATCAGCAGATGGATTAGTTGTTGATGACGTCATCGGTGACGTCATCCAGACGCAAGAATCAGCAGGTAGCTTGCATCCATACGCAAGAGGAAGCGACGTCGTAGAAGAGATATCCAGTCGCAAGCTACAGTGCAACCAGCAGATGCTATTTGGAGTTAGCAATAGCAAAACGATGTCGTTTACATAAGTTGATACGACAGCGTTTTGCTCTTGCGCTAAAAATTCAGCAGGAAGACTTTGCGTTGATATTTCAGCAGTCGAAGCTACAATGGATCCAGTCGCAACGCAAAGACATCCAGTCGCAAGAAGATAAATCTATTGATTGTTGAAGAAGACTCAGGCGAAGCTTTTGATAAACCAGACGCAAGCAACAGCAGCATCCAGTCGAGAGCTTATTTGAATCAGCTGTTGCTATATATTCAGTCGCGAGCTACAGTGTCCAGTCGCAAGATTTCCAGGCGAAAAGAATCGAAGAAGTAGCAAAGTTATCCAGTCGTAGTGATGATTCGGCAGCGAAGCAGTTGACAACTTATCAAAGCTGGATGTCAACTGCTGAGCTTATTTCAAATGAAGAAAGCGACAAGAAGCCTGCAAAAGAAAAGGACGCAAGTACTGTTCCCCTGTCGGTACTTTACAGAGGAGCGTTGCACTAAAATGGAATGAAAACAAAATAGCCATATGAAGCGCTGAGCAGTTTTGGAAGCTATCCAACGGGAAGAAATTCTACAGAGGCTATATATTCGAGGCAATGCCAATTGAAGAAGCGTTCGAGAGGTTGGTCACTGTGAAGCTATCGCAGAGAATTAATCAATTGCACAGTGCACCAGCAGAGGGAAAAATGAAGAGATAGACGAAGCAATCGACCGCCATTAGAGAAGAGCTTTTCACGAGAGTCGATTGCTGAGTCTAGATTAGCTTGTTAGAGCATGTCCCTCGTGTGTGAGAAAAACAGAGAGATGAGAGCTTAATTGTATCAATCTCACACACCCGGATTCATTCACATCTATCTGTGAATGAATCTCGAAATATGTTCACAGTTCCCGTCCAAGCATGAAGACGTAAAACTCTTGTGTATGTATTCAGTCACACAGTTGAGGCTGTTGTGCATTTGTGGAGTCTAGGAGTTCTCACAGCTGCTGGTTGTGGGATTGGGTCTGTACACGCAGTTGTAAGATCAAATCTTCTAGTGGAGCCTTCCGAGGTGGAAGAAGGGGAGATGTAGGATGTTGATATCCGAACTTCCATAAACAAAGATGATGTGTATCGTGTTCTGTTATTCATACAGTATTGCATATTTACTTTAGCATCTCACGCATACACGCATAAGCATAAATCAGTACGCACGTAATTCAGCACTTAGCATCGTATTTCAGCAGCACACAAGCACACAAGTCTCGAACAGATTTATGTTGTACATAAATCTGTTTGAGTTGTTTTAAAATATAGGATTCAGTTCTGGTATTTTCCGCATGATTTTTAAATCATACCAGATCTGTCTCCGGTGCTCTTTGCATTTTATATGTTCAAGAACAACGAGCTATTGCAGCTCAAGTTTGTATCGGCAGCGCGCAAAATCTTTTAAAGGCTTTTATCAAACGCGCAGCTGCTGATCTCTTAGTGATCCTTAATTTAAAACGGACCAACAGACTATGAACATGTGAGAGCTCACATGTTCGAAGCATCGTTCTGATCTGATCTGATCTGATCGAAGCATCGATTTGATCTGTTGCACTCTTCTCTAAGCTGATCTGCTCTGAGTTGTTCTAATATGAGTCTTTCTGCTCTTGAGCTATTCCTGCTGACTCTTGCTCTGATCTTGTTTCTTATTCCTCTCAGCTGATCGTCTCTCACCTGATCTATCACGAAGCTCCTCTAAGCTGCTCTGCTTTAAGCTGTTTCGTTCTTCTTTGTTCAGCTCTAAGCTTTTCTGCAGTGATCTGGTTTGTGCTGCTCCAGCTTAGACCTCTGAGCCGATCATCCCTGAGCTGATCTTCTCTGAGTTATTATGATTTGAGTCTTTCAGCTCTTGCTCTAAGCTGCTTCGATAACTTAATCTCGATTCTTCTTCCTTTCGGCCGATCTATCTCTTATCTGAATCTCTCATTTGTTCTTCTCCGAGCTGTTCTGGTCGATGTGTTAGTTCGTTCATCTCTCAGCTGAACTGCTCTAGGCTGTAATGTGAATCTCTAATATGTCTGAGTTGTTCGTCTAAACTAATCTGATTCTTTCTAATATGTTCTTAGCATACTGCTCTTGATCTCTGAATTGAAACACTCTGAGCTGATCTAATACGAAGCTCCATCTGATCAGATTCTTCTCAGCCGATCTCAGTTCTTCGGTTATACTGCGTAGTTCTTCAGCTTTCATCTTGGCTGTGGTGTGATCTTCTTCCAGTTTAGCCTGCGCACTCACGTAAACTGTTAATATAAAATAACAAGTTTTGTGTTAACTAAAACTAAGATCTGATCTGTTACACAGATCCAATACTCCGTATAGATCCGATCAAAAAAAATTAAGGTTTTGACTTTACAAAATGTTTGTAGCAGTTGAACAACTCAAGATACAATCATAATATGTCAGAGTTAGCTTTGTACGAGGTTTACCCGTTATAAGCAAAAAGGAGGATTAAATGGAATAGTATGGAGCAAACTACATGTTTTTAATTCTAATTAATTACATAAATAGGTGACATAGAAGCGCAGCTTCAAACTTTCAGAAAAAAATTTTTGACTCTTCTGTGATTTATACGCGCATTTATTTTTAAGTTTACTATTTAATTGAGCTATTTTCACATGATATTTTTATTGCTAAAAAATACAGATTAGACTGAGTACTGTTGTTAGCCGTTGAGTCAACTATTTTTGCAAAATCAACTTTAAAGTACAAAGTTTTAAAAGAAAGTTTATGCAACCACCTGTTCTAAACTCCGTACTGATATCTTTTGTTCGTATCAAAGCATCACATTTACGCAGCAGACATCAAACCAAGGATAGTCAAAATTCAAATTTATCTAGGACAAGTGATGCTCCGTCTTAGACTATAAGAGGGAACTTCTATTATAACTGAACCAATCTGTAACAGCGAAGTGACCATAATTTTTCAGCCCGTTCCGAACACCTCTCAGATCTAAGTTCTTACGAAGAGAATAAGATGTTGGTGGATGCGGTTGTTGCTGGACGCCAAATAATGCTTATTGCTAGACGCCAAATAATACCTACTTAAGTCGGCTCTAACCGAATTTTAGAAATATAAAAGTTACGTTTATATTAAAATTGTGATATAAAAATTGAATTAAGTAAATTTATTACTAAAATTTTATTTTAAGTCTAGTTCTTCTATGAACAATTTTTTAGAGATTTGTAATACTTTTATGCTAATAAAATTTTAAGAAAGTTTATATATTACATTTTTTAAAAATATATAAAATTTATGTTTGTTTGGTTAACTTAAGTTTTATATTAAAAAACCAAAGCATATCTCAACTAATATATATTTTAAAACTAAACCTAGTTTCAAACAAATGAACTCAAATGAGCTCACTTCAATCGGTTATTACAGTTAAACTGATATTTTCTCAACTCTAGACTTTAATCATTGTCCGGCTCTATCTCGTCAATATCTGCTCTTTTTATTTTCTCATTGCACAGAAGATCCCTAACTAAAAAAATCTCACATCTTAAATTTTCCAACAAAGATATTTTCCAAAATTTCAATTTATTCGATTTCCCATTATGTATAGTTTGAAAAATGGCAATGTGTGCAAGACCAATATTAAATGAAACACCAATAATTCGCAAATGTCGCTGCCGATGGATTGTTTTCTCAAAATTCACATATTAATTTCAAAAATTATTAAACATCATAAGCCAATATTATTGTAACTAAATTATTTTAAGTTGTCAAAATATACCTAACATCACAATTTCAGGACCTACAAAAGTGACCCGACCAATATATTAAAATGGAGTGTGATTTGTGAAAACTACCCTATTTCTAAAAACTTTTTAGCATTGGTGTAGATTAAAAAAAAGCATGGGACTGAAGAAAATCAATAACGTACCACTATTTAGTTTTTTTTTTAAAAAAATATGGGGACTCAAACCCACTTTAGCCCAAGGGTGGCTCCGCTCCAATCGTGCTACAAACAAGGGTCACAATGGGCCGAGTTGGTCCGCTCCAATCGTGCTAAGTAACCACCGACTTGTGCTGGTCGGTGGCTACTGTAGATCAGATCAGAAGAGCTAAAGTTATATACTTAGATTTTGATCAAGCGTTAGCCATTTCCCGATACTTAGATATTTTTTTTGTCCTTATGAGCCTGAGCTGGTAGCCTTTCGTGAAACCCTCGACACTATTCACGAGGCTCACGTGTGCAGAATGACTCGAAAGAGGGAGAAAATACAAGCATGCCGCGTGGGTGACCAGCCACCATCAGGTCGTCGGGACCGTCTCTGGCTACGGAGGTAGGCGACGGTGATGGGGGAGGTTGAGCGTGAGGTTGGCCGAGCATAGGGGCAACGTGGAGCACATACCCCGTCAAGCATGGCCAATCTCAAGCTCAAACACCCTCCTCCCTTTATAATATACTTAGAAAAAATTTCTCAAGTGCCAGCAGTAGATATTGAGAAGGCCGATGAATCATAATAAAATTTTTCATTTTTCAATAATTTTTTCCGCTCGAAATTCAAATTGAATACACACATGTAAGCGTCCGACGACTTGTGAAATTAATTTCGGGCATAAAATAATTTCAGGCCCAACACCTCGACATTGAAATTAATTTTATTCTGTCCGAAAAAAGACTGATAGCAAGTATCGGCCAAAAATCCGTCGAGCTGCCTGGGGCAGGCCCGGGAAAAACACTACGTCACAAAGCTGCCATTGGACCACCACCAGCACCGCCGCACGCGTGCAGCGACAAGATAATGTGAAACTTTCTCATCAAATGTTTGGATCATTGATTAGACCTCGGCTCCATTGCTTGAGAAAAGGCACCCAACACTGTTCCTCCTCTTCCCACAATTTCACGGACACCTAGATATTTCTTTTGTCCTTAAGAGCTTGAGCCGGTATCCCTTCGTGAAACCCTATGTTCACGAGGCCCACGTGTGCATAATGGAAAAAATGTCATTAGTACTACAAACCATATTAGTGAGATACGCTAGATAAATCCATACTCATCTAAAAAAAGTGTTGAAAAATGTGAATCGAACTCATAGGCAATGACAATAATGTAATTCAAACTAATTTGATCGAATTATCGTCCTATCGTATATTCATCTTAATATTACGAAAACTAATTTGATCGAATTATCAGAATTTAATTTGATCAATCACAGTCCGATAAATATTATTTTGTTTGAAACAATGGGTCGTTGTGGTCTTTTTATTTTCTTCTTCTTGAATATATGAGAGTTAGTGATGCTCATCTAAAATTTCATATTGTTTACGTCATATAATATTATCTGCAATAGTGAATTTTAATTATAATCTCAACTCATATTCTGAATGCACTTCTATTTCGTCCTCAAAATCCAGAAGCCAAACTCAAATCTTGACATTAAGGTCCCAATTCTAAATATGTTCTCGGAAACTCAATTCCAACTAATATTTCTCGAACTAAAATAATACATAAACCTACTTGTGTTCGTTCTACCAGAGTAGTTATTTAAAATATTTAGAGAAAAAAGAAAAGCAGCAGTGTTACAATATTTACGAGGGGAAAGAGTGCAAGAGACCCGATACAAGAAATTTTGGGCCTTGATTAGCGGGCTTTTAGGGAAAATTTAACTTGGGTTCGGTAGTTTCTATTTAAAATAGAAATGAATAATTTCTTGGAAAGATTATAGATATATATAATATGAATAATTCATTGTAATATAGTAAGCATATATGTTTATGTGTGTGTTTCCGTGGGTATATATATATATATACACTTGATATATTGTGAATTTCATTTCTTAATTTTTTTGCTTATATCTTAAAAATTATAAGTTGCCACTCATTATCGACGACATCATGTAGACAGTACCATGTATCTGTCTATACACATGCAGCATGTGCATATACATCCATATAACACATACATAAATTAAGTTGACTATTCAGATTTAATTAATTGAGATGATACAAAAGTAGATGTCCGTACAAAGGCTTCTAGAACAAAATTTATGGTCAAATTTATTTGATATTCTATGGTTCCAACTTCCAAGAAGCAGCATTGCACTTATCAATATTTTATATGTATATATATATATATATATATATATTTTTAGGTCAAATAGTACCGTATTAATTACA
>KV012841.1:15255-26199 GCA_001598015.1 Dorcoceras hygrometricum
TGCCTCCCGGGGACCTTGTCCCGACGTGCCGATGACTTGCCACACGCTCGGGAATCGCCCGAGCTCCTTCGTTGTGGAGAAAAGCTCATAACCTAAAGAGACAACCTAAGTTCGAGGCGTCTCCCAAGAACCCCGGCCCGACGTGTTAAAGCACTTCCGTAAAAGGCGGAGAACGTGGACCGGATTATGCGGAAGACGTGTGCACGACCCCACCCACGTCTCGATAGAACGTGCAAGCGAATCGATTCATCTGCCTAGCCCCTCTATAAATACCGCCAGGTTTGCTCCTTTGTATTCATTCACTCTCTATTGCACAATCTGGCACACAGTTATACTTGCTCTCACTCTCTCGCGTTGATATCACCTGACTTAAGCATCGGAGGGGCTTCGTCGGACACACTTCCGACGCCCTCTGACGAGCGTTCGTTGGTTGCAGGTATACGCACATACTCTCCCATTCCCGACCCGACGTGCCCGAGGTCCTCGACGTGGTGATAGCTCGTCGGCTGAACTATTTGGTTACATCAATTGGCGCCGTCTGTGGGAAACGTTGAAGAAGGAATACAAAACACCACTTAAAGGGATTAGAGCTCGGGATACCGGAGAAACTAGCAGCGCTCGGGTCTTGATTATTATGGTAGTGTAACCAGCGGCGTCCCAACTCAAAAGCGTGGAGCGCAACAGTTTGACCCTGCACAAGCAACTTGCTGTCAGACGAGGGAACATGCCAGGTCCGCGCAAATTCATAACTACCCAGACAGGTACATTCCACCACTTTGGCTCGGATACGCATGCGCAGGATACTGCTGGCGGAGTGGATCCCGACCTACGGAGCTAGCATAAGGGCGGCTCCCGACCTGGAATATCTTACGAGAGATCGCATATCACTGGGGACACTCTTCGCCCGAGATTATGGCCCGCGTGCGGACAAGTTAAGCCAAGGTTAGTAGTTATCTTACCCAGTAAAATGTTTTGCTTTAGAAAAATTGTGTTTTAGCGCAGGACAACTCGATTTGCTCGGGGAAATGTCTGATATGTATTTACCGAGCAATCTATCACCTCGACCGATTCGGGAATACGTTAGTTTTATTGACTGGGGCATTTATTTGCTATTATCTCGGAAATTTATTATGTCTTGCTCGAGGGTTTACTATATCCTGCATAGAGATTCTGTATCGCTCCGCTCGAGAAATTATTCTGCGCTCTGCTTGGGGAGTTTATTATCCCCACTCGGGAACTTATTATCCCTTCTTGGGAGGTTTATTACCAAGGCCCGAGAATCTATTGTATCAACCTGCTCAGGGATCTCTTGTCTGTCTGGCTCACACCCTGCTCGGGGGTCATATCTTGTCGGGCTCGGGAATCCATCGCCTGCTGAGATTAAAGCTCGCGCACCAACATTATGAACCAAGGTTAGTAATTACTCCCCTCTTGTCGTGTTACTTTACGTAAAAATTGTGTTCTAGTATGAGTCGGTGCGTCACGCTGTCCTGCCGAGGAATCTATTATCCCGATCTGCTCGAAGACTTATTATCCTGCTTATGAGTCCTATATAGTTCTGTTCGGGAACCACTATATTTTGCTCGAGAGTACGATCTTTGCTCGGGAGCACGATATTTGCTCAGAAACACGGTATCCGCTCGGGCGTCCATTATATCGTGTCGAGAAATTCAATCCCACGTTCGGGAGCCAACACCTCGGCTCGGGAATATGCTACTGTTATCTGCGCCGAAAATTATTACGCCGAGATCGGGAATCTATTATCTTGCTTGGATAAATGTTGATCCAATTCTGCTCGGGAATTTATTATTTTTCCTTCCTCAGGAATATGTTATCTTAAGCCCAGTTCCGCACTGGCAATCTCAAAGCCCTAAGTCCGACCAGCTCGGCACTTAAGCCCAGTTCCGCACTGGCAATCTCAAAGCCCAGTTCCGCACTGGCAACATAAGCCCGATCAGCTCGACACTTAAGCCCAGTTCCGCACTAGCAACATAAGCCCGATCAGCTCGGTAATAAAGCCCAGTTCTGCACTGGCAACATAAGCCCGACCAGCTCGGCACTTAAGCCCAGTTCCGCACTGGCAACATAAGCCCGACCAGCTCGGCACACTTAGGCCCAGTTCCGCACTGGCACCTTTACACGTAGCTCTTCTACGCAACTACGAAATCCAGCCTTGTTGGCATACTAAGTCCGATTAGCTCGGCATTACGAGTCCAACCTTTGTTGGCGTCTTAAGGCCGACCATCTCGGCATACAAGTCCAGCTCGGGTTAACAAAGAAGTTCGGCATATAAGTATACCTCTTGCATTGCCCCCCTATGCTTAGACGAATTCTGCTATGAAAAGCGATCCTTAAGAAGTTTGTTTAATAGTTTTTATACATGAGTTATCATACGTCAGAGTTGCTCGGGATAGTTTGTCTCGAAACCGACGAAGTAAAAGTAGGCAAGGATGAAAGGTGAAATTGTTGATTTCATTCAAGCTTCAAAATAAATACAAAATACAAAGGCATTAAGCTGGAGGAGCCTCCTCCCGACCCGAGCTGCTTCCTTCTTCCTCTTCATCATCGGGCAAATTAGCCAGGGCTCGCTCAACATCAAGGAAGGAGGCGGGTGTTCTTCTTCAGTGTACCCGCTCTCCATGAATTGTGTCAGGCACCCGTCGAACCCCTTTTCAAAGAAGGCTAGGGCCTTCCCCGAACACAAAACTCTAAACTCTTTGGACTGCAGGAACTTCTCCTTCCCGAGCTCCCAAGAGTTTGCCGCCTCGTCCTTCCATTTGTCCACCTCGGCTTGAAGGGCCTTGTTTTCCTCCTTAGCACAAAAAGCTCGGGTTCGGGAGGATTCCTGCTCGAGCGCCATCTCTTCGCTCTCCTTGTCATGATTAGCTTGTATCTCCTCGAGCTGTTTCATTAAGCCTCCATGCTCCTGGATTACCCCATCCATCGAGTGCTTGGTTTTAGTTATCTCCTCTCGTGCGCGGAGGAGGCGATTGGACACTGAGCCACTCCATACTACGGCTTGCGGAAGACATAACAGTTAGCATCGGCATCGGGATCAGAGGATAGAAATATCAAGGTGAATGCATACTTGCATGAGGTGGAGACTGGCAGCCTCCAGAGCTGCTAGGTCGGGAACGCTATTCACCAAGTTGTAATCCCGATCAGGAATCAAGCGATGGGTGAAGTCCAATGAGGCCGAGCCGGAGAGCTTGGCTATGAAAGAGATGGTCGAAGCGTCCAAGTACTCGCAGGACGCTTCGGTGGTCTGCTCGGGGCCCTTACCTCCCGAGGTGGATGTCTCCTTTATTGCTTCTTTGGGGACCTGCTCCCGACCAGATTCGTGGGTTTCCTGCTCGTGTTGGCGCTTCTTGCGCTTTTCTCCCCTCTCCTCCGTGCTCTTCCTTTTCCCTTTACTTAGGGAACGAGAGGCCCCCTCCGGGCCGGCTTTCCTCTCCTTTAACGCTCTTAGCATCTCGACTTTCGACATCCTTTCGCCTGCAAAGGGAAAGAGCAGATTAGCAGATCAGATTTCAGAACTAACAGTCACGACAGGGAAAAGATGATGGAGGTACCTAGATCCCCGACCAGTGGAACCCCTTTTTCACTAAACTTAAAGTGGCACAGGAGGTCCTCCTCAATCAATTCCTGTGCATTAAAGCACTTTTCTCTCGTAACCTTAAGAAAAAGTTAGTTTGGGCGCGAGCTCGGGAGTCGGTGGAGGCTGAGTATATGCACTATCGGGCCGGCTTTCCTCTCCTTTAACGCTCTTAGCATCTCGACTTTCGACATCCTTTCGCCTGCAAAGGGAAAGAGCAGATTAGCAGATCAGATTTCAGAACTAACAGTCACGACAGGGAAAAGATGATGGAGGTACCTAGATCCCCGACCAGTGGAACCCCTTTTTCACTAAACTTAAAGTGGCACAGGAGGTCCTCCTCAATCAATTCCTGTGCATTAAAGCACTTTTCTCTCGTAACCTTAAGAAAAAGTTAGTTTGGGCGCGAGCTCGGGAGTCGGTGGAGGCTGAGTATATGCACTATCCCTCCACGACATATCGCAACCCCATGGGTTCTCCCGACTAGAGATGCGTTTAATGAAGAAGTATCTGCTCATCCACCCTTTGTGTGAGCTCGGGTTACCGCTTACACACTGGTTAGAAATATAAAACTTCCCAGGACCTAACCTCTTGATTTGAACCAATCGCATTAGGGTGTACGTCGAGAGGGGGATCCCGAAAAATTTTAATAAGATTCCTAAGGAAAGCAAGGAACTAAAAGAATTGGGGGTAAGTTGGCTCGGGCTAATCTCGAGGTGATTACACAGGTCAGTCATAAATCTAGGAACCGGGAACCTAAGTCCCCTCTCTATTTGGTTTACGTAGAAAGTGTGGAAGCCAACAGGGGGACAATGCGCTCGGGCGTGGACGTGAGGAATTACAATTTCGTATAATTCGGTTATCCCTGCCTTATCCTTAATAGAAGGATGTCTGACTGCCTAAGGGTAGAAGCCTTAATCTCGTACCAGGTACAACCCCGAGCTGCTAACCTTGCTTCATCTTGGTCGATCCTAACTATCCTATCCCTGTGGGTTTCTGTGGTGCTCGGGATTTCTTCTCCCCTAAGACTAGCCTCGGGAGGCGTGGAGAGGTCTATCGATTCCGCTAAACTATCAACCAAGTTATAATCAGGGGAAGACATTTCTACAAGAATATAGCAAATTGTGAAAAACTTACGATAGGTCGGGAGGCGGTAGAACTAGCTCGGAAAACTTTTGAAAAAATAACGATGATGATGCCCCCCATAACCACCTCGGGACCCGAGAGTAGAGCAACTCATCCATGACCTCGGCACAGAAACAGCTCGGGAATCGCACGTGGGTCAGCACTACGCTATAGGTTCTGTTTATGCTACTAAGTGCGGGAAGGCTTCCCGAGGTCACTCTATATTTACCAAGCTCTTCCCGAGGCCTCACTACCAGCTCGGGAGTGTCTCCCGGGGACCTTGTCCCGACGTGCCGATGACTTGCCACACGCTCGGGAATCGCCCGAGCTCCTTCGTTGTGGAGAAAAGCTCATAACCTAAAGAGACAACCTAAGTTCGAGGCGTCTCCCAAGAACCCCGGCCCGACGTGTTAAAGCACTTCCGTAAAAGGCGGAGAACGTGGACCGGATTATGCGGAAGACGTGTGCACGACCCCACCCACGTCTCGATAGAACGTGCAAGCGAATCGATTCATCTGCCTAGCCCCTCTATAAATACCGCCAGGTTTGCTCCTTTGTATTCATTCACTCTCTATTGCACAATCTGGCACACAGTTATACTTGCTCTCACTCTCTCGCGTTGATATCACCTGACTTAAGCATCGGAGGAGCTTCGTCGGACACACTTCCGACGCCCTCTGACGAGCGTTCGTTGGTTGCAGGTATACGCACATACTCTCCCATTCCCGATCCGACGTGCCCGAGGTCCTCGACGTGGTGATAGCTCGTCGGCTGAACTATTTGCTTACATCAGATGAAGTTTAAAATTAAATACAAGGTAAAAAATTTTTACTCTCATACAATTAGGTACTCTTGTACGTAGGAATAAATTTCTAAAAAAGTTCTACTTATAGTTCATGAAACCGATATTTCATTCTCTAAACTATTGTTATTGTTATTATTATTATTATTATTATTATTATTATTATCGGGATGTGTTATGGATCCCCGAATTTAGAGAAAATCACCGGGCCCAAAATCGAAACAGATATTTCACCCTCAAAATTATCTCATTTCGATCATTGATTCCCACGGAAAAAATAATCATCTCTACTAGAAAATATCTGTAATGTTGCCTCACAGGGTTAGGGTAGAAAATATTTATAATTCTGTAAACAGAAAAGAAAATATCCGTAATGACAAAATCAATAAAAAATAAAAAAAAATACAGAAATATTAAATAAATAGTCCTTACAACCCAAGAGTCAGAATGAGTCAGAATGGGATATAAATGTGAAGTGATTTGTGTATCGTGACTGAATTATCAAGGGTTGTCAGCCGTCATGGCATTCCTTTTATCCCTCAAGAAACTCATCGAGGAAATTCATTTTTAGTAAAGAATATCGTATGACAATAACACTGCATCCAAAGAATTTTATGTAATTCAAATAAAAAAATATATCTCATGACAATACAACTGCATACAAAGAAGTTATGTGATTCAATAAAAAAAGAAGTAAAATTTGGCAACATAATTTGACTAGTCAGGCAGGAAATGGGAGTTTGCTCGAATTAGTGGTATCAAGTGATAAAGGATAGTAAAGCTCGTATCTTTGTTACTACAAATGGAAAATATGCCGAGCCATTTCAAGTTTTCAAGCCTTGATTAAGTGAATGGGATTCTATAAAAGGTCAGTAGTCTTTAATATATCAAGGCATCCTTTGTTCGTTGGATTGAATATGATAGAATGTGATTAATAATAAATTGTGACAGGATCGAATAAGGGGATGTCTCATGAAGTCTCACACAACTCACGTGAGTTCTCACACAACTCCAGCACTCATACCTTGTTCTAAAATCAAAATCCGACAGATTACGTGCATTTTAAAATTATTTGGAAAAACACTTGCCATATAATTGGGAAACCATATCGGCGTGGAGCTAGACCAGCGGCTCTGTGAGCTGGTCCGGATCACAAGCGATCTGGTCTCTGCAAATCTTGAGCTACAATAGCTCAGTGTTCTTGAAATATTTGTGCATCGAGAAGTAGATCAAGTAAGATAGAAAATCTTACGGAAATAACATGAACTACTTTCTAAAAATCGAAAGCTTGTTAACAGGTACAGTTATAAAATATGTCATGCGTAAGTGTTAAATACAGAAAGCTGTAAAGAGATACGCTGCAATTTTTTTATGGAAGTTCGGAGATGAATCTCCTACGTCTCCCCTTCTTCCGTATGGGAAGGATCCACTAGAAGACTTTGATTACAACAACCTCTGTTGCAACCCGATCCGACAGTCGTCGGCTGCAAGAGCTCCTAGTCACCTATGCACACCAGCCCGTAATCTGTGTGTCTAACAACACTTCTTTTACGTCTCAGTGAGAAAAACTACAATGAACTTGTTTAACGTCTCTGTTCAAAGACTAAAAGGAGAGTGTTTGATTTGTTTCACTCATTTCCTGTTTCGCTCAACTCTCGTATATATGAGTGAATCAGTGTGAGATTTACAGTGTACGCTCAATCTCTCGAATATAAAATCTCACACACTGAGAATGTGCTCTCTAAGCTGGTTTCTCAATATCTTTCCATTACTTGTGCCGTCGACTTGATTATTCTTTGAAACTTTCGGTCAATGCACCAGCTCATACCTGGACACTGAACCAGCTTGCACAAAAGCTGCCATAGAGTGTGAAAACTTGCGACTAGAACTTTCTTTGTGTTGTGCATTTTTTCTGTTTTACGTTCTGCACTTGCACATACACTCTCTCCATTTCGCTTCTCTCTTGCGCTCTGTCTTTCTGCTTGTGCTTCGTTCTGATATATAAATTCTCTTTGTAGATTTGTCCGTTGGACACAAAGTTGTAGCCGTTGAAAAGTCTTCCGACAAGGTTGTACTTCGAGCTCGTCAAGCTTCTCACAGGTTCGTCCTCTTCATCTTCCACAATGAACCCATATCTCTCAAGCATCCAGCTTAGCCAAGATCCATGATCAGGTTTTCTCTTCTCTGATCTGATTTTTCCTTTCACCAGCTTGACTCTATTCTTCTCGTCAAGAGCTTATCTGATGTATACTTGCCTGATCTTGATCCATTCAGACACATCTTCCAAACCATCAGCAAGTACACCAATCTTTCATTGGTTGATTGAGTCAGTTCTTCGAAGGTACTTTAAACCTTATCCTTGAAGAACTGCAATTTTGCACCAGTGATTATATCCCTTCTTCTTGGGATATAATAATCAGTTCTGATTCAGTCTTTAACTGGACTGAGATTCCTATGATGAACTGATTATAGTTACGCTTTGTTATCTGACCTGCACTTGATCACTACGCTTGTACTCGGCTCTGCACTTGAACACTGCACTTGTGCTGCACTGGATCTGCACTTGAACAGTTCTGCACTTCACTGAATCTTCACTGCACTTGACCCCTGGGCTGTCTTGCACCAAGATGCTGAACCAGCTTGATGTTCCCTACCATCTGGATCTTTTCTATTGTACCAGCTCGGGCGTCCCCTCACTGTTCCAACGTAAATATCTTCAACCAGACCAGATTAGGCGTCCCCTCACTGTTCCGATTTGGATATCTCATTGTCTTCTCCAGACTAGTTACTGCACATCGCACGTAAACCGATAGTAGAATAATAACAGATTTTGTGTTAAGCAAAATTAAGATTCTGATCTGTAAATAGAGATTGAAAAAATTGCGTGATTATAAAAGATAAGGTTGGACAGAGAAAAATATTTGATAAGAGTAATATTATTTTTGACATATGAAATTTGGGAAATAGTGATAAATTATAGTTTTAACATTTGTAAAAATTAATAAATATAATAACAAAAAAGGATGAGGGAAATATTGTAGTTTTATATTAATGATTTGATTGATATGATATAAATAATTAAATATGTGATTAACTGGATGAGATATAGTAAGATATGATTGATGATTACATGATTGACTGAATGAGATACAATAGGATATGATTGATGATAAATTGTGTGTTATAAAGGTATTGAGTTTATATATAACAATTGTTAAATATAAAATTCTAAGTGTTTTTTAATAACAAAATCATTTCGGAGCTAAGAAGATCATATAAGGCTGAACCTAATAGTTCTTATTAGTCAGATAAGATTGGAGTTAAGTTGAGTAAGAACAACTGTTGAGGTGCAATAGCTTTTGGTAAAGCGGCAAGCGCTCGGTCCTACAATTGGTATCAGAGCCAAGGTCACGGGTTCGATTTCCATTGATTGCAAGGAGTGCAATTATTGGGAGGAGAATTGTTGAGGTGCAATAATTGCCCCTGCTAGGTAGAGCGATCAAACCGTGGCGCTTGTGTTGCTATATGGTTTAAAAGATTGGAGTTGCACCGTTAGCACCAGCTATAGCTTTTGGTAAAGCGGCAAGCGCTCGGTCCTACAAAAACTCAGTTTTAGAGCAGTATATATAAGGTCAGAGCAGATTAGTTCAAGTCATCAGTAGCAGTTGAAATCAGATTAAGATAAACAAATAAGAAAACCAGATCAGCTTATCGGATCAGAAATATTGAGCAGATCATAATGGAAATTCGTTTGATAATAAGATCAAAACAAGATTCGAGGCATTGACTTGATAGATCTTTTATAGTCGTTGAACAATTCAGGAAAACAATCATAATATATCCGAGTTCGTAATGTACGAATATTGTCTGTTTTAAGCAGAAAGAAGAATAATTTAAGAAACAATACGAAGAAAAGTACAAGAATTAAGGCAAATGTACGAGGATTCATCGACTGAGTCCACTGGTAATGTTTATTACCGTTTGAATCTCGGGACTATAAAGAAGGAAGATTTGAATCGAAGAGAGACGATTGAATCTGAATCTTTGAACTCTTGAATGCTCTCAAAATTCCAAGCTCTCAAAATCAGAATATCAACTAGCTTTTGTTATTTTATTTTAATCTTCTGTATTCATTTCAACTCTAAGCTAAAAATGTTAGGATTAATTTTTATGTTTGCATTATACAAAGCCATCAAATATTTGTAAATAACAGCAAATGTGCTGTTATCGGAAGAGGATACAAAGAGTTCAGATCGGGTGATGTCTGATTGACCGATTTAGAAATTCAAAGTCTAGTGAAATATCTCGAGATCGAAAGAAGAACAGGTGTATAAACTGTCAGGCCCCATGCTAATTAATAACAATTAATTAAAAATCAACGCATAATCACGGAAGCTTAAAATCAGGGCTTAAAAATTTTTTTCGAAATACAAAGGCCTGAACTTCAAATCATTCATTCAAAATATTCGATATTCAAAATATAAGTTTACTCAACTCGATACAACAAGTAACCATATAAATCAATTCAAAATACAGATCCCCCAAATACAATAAAACACGGGGCATCCCCCGGTTGAATACATATCATTAGTAAACTGGGACTCATGGATGCGGGGATCGACCAACTGAACTTCCACTCGGTCCAGCTTGGTTACCTGGAACTCCTGCAAATGGGTAACACAGACCCAAACACAAAAGCAGGAAAAGAAATACGAGGTCAAGCCTCAGTACGAAAAGCTATCAAAGCAGTAAACATGCAACAAGCTATAATCAATGCTATGAATGCATGAGGGCTATCAAGAAATCGGATAGCTAGACCAGTCTATCAACTGGCAACTCAAATCTAGCCTCTATACCACTCACAGCCAATCAGCCGGTGGAAATCATCGGTCCGTGATCATCGGGGCCCGTCAGCCCATCACAGCTCGGTGGTAGACACTCGAATCCGGTAGTCACCACTCCGACGATAGCGTTGGACTTTTTGGGCACGACTTAACAGTCGGCCAGTCGCAACGTGGCACCCAATCAGGTTATCAAATCAAATCTGTCAATTCAGGCTCAATATGCATGCATGAATGCCATTCTAAATCAATGCATAATGCATACAATTCATAATACGTGAAAACAGAATATATATATCTCAAGCAATTCATATGACTGTTCCACGTAACACATAGCAGCAACTTCACAGATTTCACAACATTGAAATATAGACATGTTCACGCTCAAGACTGCTAAGGGCTGCTCAATCGTACCTTTCCTCTTCAATTTACCTAACAGATTCTCAACAAAGACACGTCCAGCAACAACCCAAGCTTACTGCCTTTGAAGCTAACGAAAGAAAGCCAAAGGATAGAAACGCACGGCGCAACTTACTGCTCAATTCAGCCGTTTCGCGTTTTCGCTCCAGCTCAACTCAACA
>KV012841.1:29370-43139 GCA_001598015.1 Dorcoceras hygrometricum
CCCTTCAAAATTCCTAGAAGCTTAAATCTGCCAAAGATACCTAATATCTTAGCTCAAACCAACGAAACGAAAGAAAGCCAAAGGATAGAAACGCACGGCGCAACTTACTGCTCAATTCAGCCGTTTCGCGTTTTCGCTCCAGCTCAACTCAACACAGTAACTCGTCGAGGGTTTGAAGTAGAAGAGATAAGAGATGTCTGGCTCAAAATAATCTAAGTGTCGATCAACACTTCTATATATACCTCTTCAAATCTCACCTGCTGATTCATACAATTCAGCCAAAGAAACCAGCAGGAAGCAATCAGCAGCAACCCTCTATTCTTTTTCGTAAAATTCAGCAGCAACTAACAAATCAACAACCGCGCGCTATCACTGCAAGACGACACCGTTCCAACTTATCTAAACGACGCCGTAGCAAATATCAGCAGACAACAACTCTCGCAAGCAAAACAAACCATCTGCTGATCGCGCGAAGTTCTCAAAACGACGACGCATCTCGACGCCTTTGAAATTGCGCATCTGCTGAACTCTCAACGAAAAGCTCAAAACGCAGCGTTTCCATTAACTCAAACGACGCCGCTTCTCAACGCTAGTATTGCGCATCTGCTGATCAGCAGCAAGCAATACAATGCAATAACAATCAGCAGCAAACATTACGCCACGCCTACGTCATCATATCTATCGACAGCTCTCGCGACAATTACTCATCTGCTGATCTCTTTCACAAACGCATCTGCTGAATTCAATAGTCAACATTCCAAAACGTTGACTAACACGCGTCACTTCCCCGCTCAATCTCACACTACGCGCGATGTCTACCAGCAGCAGCTTCAATTCAAACCAAAACCAGCAGATCTTCATGCGTCATGCTGACGTCATCTCTGCTGAGTTCAAATTCCACCAGCAGGAGCTACAGTAACCTGCTGCTGACATTTTTGATCCAAAATCGCTACGGTAGGAAATTCCCAAAACTTAACGCGACGCTCAAAATTTCAGCAGAAACCTCAAAATCACGTGATTAATCCCAATCCAACCAATTAGTCACAAATCTAAACTCTCAATCCTCACATAAACCGTGCTTCAAACTTCCAAAAACAAATTCTACTCTCAGCTGATTTATTTTACACGCATTAATATTTGATCATTGATCGATTGAGTTTTTTTCGCATTACTCAAAAGATCATTTTAGACTGAGTTCTACCATCAACTGGTAACTCAACTGATTTAGGAAAACACTTTAAAGGCACAAACTTTTAAAATGAGTTTATTCACCCTCCCTTCTGAAGTCCATGCTCACCAATCTTATCAATAATGTTTGATAAAGTAATATGCTTGCTTTGATTGAACAAATTTGAGATAAAATGTTAAATTATTTTTAAAATCTTGTAAATTAAAAAAACATTACGGATGATATATTGGAATATTTATATTAATAAT
Organism: Dorcoceras hygrometricum; assembly: GCA_001598015.1. NCBI lineage: Eukaryota > Viridiplantae > Streptophyta > Magnoliopsida > Lamiales > Gesneriaceae > Dorcoceras > Dorcoceras hygrometricum. Next base: position 30,808 of record KV012841.1, read on the forward strand.
TTGATTAATGTGAGATGAATAATATCGAATTTGTATTAATGATTATATATGTATATATATATATATATATGAGTTTGTTGTCCTCCCCAACACCCCTCCCACCAACATTCACATATGCATACATGGTACCACTACAGTGCATCACATATATCGTGATTCACGTAATTCACAGCAGCCAAATTCACAACATCTATCACAGCATGTTCACGTCTAAAACTGCTAAGAGCTGCTCAATTCGTACCTCAATTCCTCAATTTACCTAACAGATTCTCCTGGCTCAAATCACGCAGCAGGAACTTCCTGGAAGCTCAAATCCAAAAGCTCACGCTAGCAGCAGAACGCACGCACAGGCTTTCTCAAAAGCTTCGAAGTCCAGCAGCTACGCGTTTCCACCTCCAGCGAAAACCAACCTCTCAAATTAGGTAGCAAACTAAAGAGCTAAGCAGGAGGAACTCAGCGCCACAAAGATCTCCAAAAACGAAGGCTGGATGCGATGGAAATCTAGGGAAGAAAGTCTCGGTGAACAGTAACTCGTCGAGGGTTGAAGGGGAAGAGATAAGAGATATCTGGCTCAAAATAATCTAAGTGTCGATCAACACTTCTATATATACCTCTTCAAATCTCACCTGGTGATCCATGCAAATCAGCCAAAGAAATCAGCAGGAAGCAATCAGCAGCAACCCTCTTTTCCTTTTCGTAAAATTCAGCAGCAACTAACAAATCAACAACCGCGCGCTAACACTGCAAAACGACACCGTTCTAACTAATCTAAACGACGCCGTAACACAAAACCAGCAGGTAACGATCAGCAGATGCTACCCTTTCTCTTCAATAAAATCAGCAGAAGCAAACAAAAGCATTCGCGTGAAAGCACTTCAAAACGACACCGTTCCAACTTATCTAAACGACGCCGCTTCTCAACGCTAGTAACAACAACTCTCGCAAGCAAAACAAACCATCTGCTGATCGCGCGAAGTTCTCAAAACGACGACGCATCTCGACGCCTTTGAAATTGCGCATCTGCTGAACTCTCAACGAAAAGCTCAAAACGCAGCGTTTCCACTAACTCAAACGACGCCGCTTCTCAACGCTAGTATTGCGCATCTGCTGATCAGCAGCAAGCAATACAACGCAATTACAATCAGCAGCAAACATCACGTCACGCCTACGCCATCATATCTATCAGCAGCTCTCAAACCATCTGCTGATCTCTCTCACATTTGATCATTGATCGATTGAGTTTTTTTCGCATTACTCAAAAGATCATTTTAGACTGAGTTCTACCATCAACTGGTAACTCAACTGATTTAGGAAAACACTTTAAAGGCACAAACTTTTAAAATGAGTTTATTCACCCTCCCTTCTGAAGTCCATGCTCACCAATCTTATCAATAATGTTTGATAAAGTAATATGCTTGCTTTGATTGAACAAATTTGAGATAAAATGTTAAATTATTTTTAAAATCTTGTAAATTAAAAAAACATTACGGATGATATATTGGAATATTTATATTAATAATTTGATTAATGTGAGATGAATAATATCGAATTTGTATTAATGATTATATATGTATATATATATATATATATGAGTTTGTTGTCCTCCCCAACACCCCTCCCACCAACATTCACATATGCATACATGGTACCACTACAGTGCATCACATATATCGGTGTGGATGTTATGCTCCCCACTTGTTGGGAGGATAACATAATAAATGAAATAACGTATAATGATAGGATCTAACAAGGATCAGATCGTACGTTTTAAAGACAGACAACACGGAACAGATAGTGCACGATCTGATTAAAGAGAAGAGTCGCAATAACTCTTGTTCTGGAAAGATTTTGAGCATTGAAAGCTATATCTAGTTTAGTTAGAAATACAAGCGGAAAAATATTCGGCATACTCTCTGAAAATTGGAATTAAAAATAAATTAGAAACATGTATGAATCAAATCTGCAAATAAAATACTCAAGCATTTGTTTCTGGAAGTTCGAAGCCATCGCTTCTATATTTCACCTTCTTCTAAACTGAAAGTCTCCACAATATGACTGTGATTCATACACAGTTTGTACAAACCTGCCTTATCCGGGACTTATCACCCTGCCAAAACTAAGACACCTAGACTCCAAACTGCATATGTTTATCGTCTCTATGTCAATAATATAGACACCAAGTTTAACGTCTTTGTGCCAAGACAACTTGTATATATGTGTTTCACTCATCTTGTCTATTTAAGATCAACTCTCATATATGTGAGTGAAAGTGTATATGAGGATTTGATCTATTATAGTGCTTACTCTCAAATGTATACTCACATATCGTCGTCTATATAAAAGATCTTCAACTCATTTAGACGACCTGAACTGAGACACTCTTTTTCTTTTGTGCGCTTCTCTTTCTATCTCTTCTATTTACTCATATAGATTGCTTCGATTCAGTTGTATTTATATTCTCTTATTCTGATACGAACGTTAGACAAGTTTATTCCCGTTGCAAAAGTATTTTTCAAAAGTTCTGACTCTGTGCACTTATCGTCCTTTCTTCGTACAGGAGTAGTTAGGGTTATTTATGATATTTGGCTGCTCTGAATTGATCTTTGTTGTACTGAGTAAATCAGTTTGAATCGCTTCTGTTCCACCTGAGATAATCTTGTTCAAACTGATTTGACCTTCTAAACTGATACCCTGTATGAACTTAGTTCTGGTATTTATGTTCTATAGTCTCTGTTCTACACTGATACGTTCATTTCTCTATTCTGTTTTTATCTGTTCTGATCTGATCTGAACTATTCTTCTTTTCTGCACTATTCTGTTATGTCTTGACCTGATCTGAAATATTTTTCTCTTTATCTGAATTGATCTATTGCGAAGCCCCAATCTGATTTCTTCACTGGACTATTCTATTTTCATCTGATCTGAACTGATATCAACTCTTCTTTCTTCTTAATTAAGCTGCTCTTGTTCTCATCTAATCGGAACTGTTCTGTTTTGCTATTCCTGCTCTGATCAGATTCATTTTGTTCTTCTGCTCTGATATGTTCTTAGCTGTTTTGTTCTCAACTGAACTGTTCTGAACCTATAGTCTTATAATATGTTCTGTTGTTACTCTGAACCTATTTTGTTCTGATATGTTATGCTTTTGTTCTGAATCTTTTCTCTTTACTGAACGCAGCTCTTCACCTCTACTGATCCGCCGATTTGTTCTGAGCTCCGATATGCTCTTGTCTGCTTCCAGATAGATCATTGCACTCAATTAGACTTAATTGAAACATAAGAGCAAGTTTTATGTTCATCAAAATATGATTGGTGTGTTTTCAGATCTAAAAATCTCCCTCTTTTTTATTAATACAAAACTTGGATAAAAATATGAACGATAAAACATGAAAAACAGTAAGTAAACTAACATATTTTTTTGAAATAGTTTTACCCAATTTTGTGAGAATAAAAAGGGTTGAGAAATCTTTCCTCCCCTCAATATTTGAAAATAAACTCTCCCTGAAAATCACAAAGGATTTTTTGATTTTCGAAATAAAACTTTTGTTAGGAAGATGGAAATAAAACTTTTGTTAGGAAGATGGATTTGAAGAAACAGAATGGACGAATGAATTTTTCAGAAAAGATCAGAGATTAAGAGATAATGATAATCGAATTTAACCGAATTTGTTTCTCTAATTTTGCCTCATGTCACTATATGAGTTTAAGTAGATTAAGAAACTGAAAATTTCATTGTGATATCAACCAGTAATCCCACAAACGAAAGATGATGATCACACAATGAATATTTTTTACTTATTCTATTAATACCAATTAACAAATACAAAAGCAAGAAAAATGGAGTTCAACCAAATACGTTCTCGAATTATTCGTGTCAGCTTCATAGAAGATATACACTGTAATTCAATAATCATTACTACCCCAATATTCACAATATGAGTTTTAAAACCTTTTAAAATTTTGTAGCACATTGCTTCAATTTAAATGATCTCTCAAAAAATACCTACTCTTATATCACATGATAGGATCTAAATATAATCAGATTGCACGTTTTAAAGACGGAAAACATGAAACAGATAGTGCACGATCTGATTAAAAAGAAGAGTCACAATAACGCTGTTTTTGTAAAGGCTTTAAGTACCGAAAGTTATATCGAGTTAGGTGAAAATACTAAGCAGAAAATACTCAACATATCTCTGAAAAATTGAAATTAAAAATAGATTAGAAAGATGTATGAATCAAAGCTGTAATAAAATACTCAAGCCTTTGTTTTGGAAGTTCGAAGCCACTGATTCTATGTCTACCCTTCTTCCGAACTGAAAGGCTCTACTAGAATACTGTGATTCATACACAGCTTGTACAAACCCACCTCAGCCTGAACTTATCATATTTTCAAAATTGGGACTCCTAGACTCTAAACTGCACATATTTAACGTCTCTATGCCAAGACTGTAGACACCAGGTTTGTTGGATCTTTGTAACAGACCAACCACCCCTTGGGTTAAAGCAAATACCATGGGTTAAAATTTTATCTCTGGATTTTTATGAACATAACACCTGCTCTTATATTTCTGATGATCTAAACGAGTGCGCAGGCCTAAGCTAGAAGCAGATCAGACCAGACAAGAGCTGCGGGTGGAGAACTATGCAGTATACACTTAGAAACGTGGATCAGCTCAGAGGAGCGAATCAGATCGGAGAAGCGAACCAGCTTTGGACATTTCAGCTTAGAGCGTATCAACTCAGGGAAGATCAGCTCAGGCAACAAGATCAGCTTAGAACAGATCAAGAGCATATCACATAATTTAGAACAGAGCTGAAGATAGATCAGATTACGTGAATCAGCTCAGACACAAATAAGCTCAGAGATCTAAGCTAGAGTAGCACAGATAGAATCAGAACAGTGTCAAAGCAGCTCAGAGCTGAACTAACTGGAAGCATCATCGAGATCAGCTCAGAGCTGAACGAACTGGAGCAGCACAGACCAGATCACATCAGAAAAGCTCAGACAAAACAATGAAGAAACGGAACAGCTCAGAACTGTATAGAGAAGAATGAAACAGCTCAGATCGGAACTATAAGAAATGAAACAACTCAGAGCTATACAGAGAAGAGCGAAACAGATTATAGCTGTACAGAGAAGAACGAAACCGCTCAAAGATGAAGAAAGAAGAACGAAACAGCTTAGAGCAGAATATAACAGATGAGAACAAGAGCAGCTTAGAGAAAAAGTGCAGAAATAGCTCAGATCAGAACGAAGAAGAAGCAAAGAACAGATCATAGGATCAGCTCAGGGACCAGCTCAGAGGAACAGTGTAGAAGATCAGCCAGAGCTGGTCAAGTGAAGCAAACCGTACGAGAATAGAACAAACGAGGACAAAGCTGCACTTTGTCCGAGCTGAGAGAGTCTTTGAATTTCGTGAGAGCTGAAAGAGCTGTTGAAATCCAAAATAGGAAAGAGCCTTATGTCACTGTTTAAGATCAGATTGACAGGCACCAGCTATCGTAATCCTTCAACGATCATAATTCATCAAAGCCTACATATGCGCTGAAGATTCAAATAAAGTAGAGAGTACACAACAAAATATATACAGAGTGATACAGACACGAGAGACGCAGAGAACAAAAAAGGGAAGAAAGAAAAGAAAAGAGAGAAGAACACAATTTCAAAAAGAGAGAGCTTAAACAGAAGTGTTCGACTCATTACAGTCTTGGTAAAGAAGACGACAGCTCAGAGAGCACCTTCCCGAGTGTGTGAGATTTAATAATAGAGAGTAAGCTTGCACTATAAATCTCACACACACATACACACACTCACTCACACTTATGAGAGCTGGGCGAAACAGATAAAAGTTGAGTGAGGTCTCGCACAAGACATAAAAATAGTGTTTGTAGTCTTTGAACAGAGACATTAAACAAGTTCGTAGTATTGCAGTTCACACAACTTTCGGCCTGATGTAGTGTGGAGTGCTGTGAGTTCTCACAGTCACGGCTGTTGGGATCGGGTTACAGAAGCTGTAATAATAAAAAAATATTCAAGTGGAAACCTTCCAGTAATTGAAGAAGGGGAGACGTAGGAGATTGAGATCCGAACTTCCATAAACAAACAAATGAGTTATTTACAGATTTCAGTATAAATATTTGCATTGCGTATTTTAAAACCTTCAGCTCCCAATTTTTATAGAGTATATTCAGATGTTTTTTGCTTGGTTTAATACCAGATCTGATATACTTCTCGACGCTAAAAAAAATTTCAAGAACCAGAGCAATTGCAGCTCTCGCAGTTTTTATTTTTCCATGTTCATATCGCAAGCAGCTCTGCTCCATGCTGATTCAGCTTAGGAATGATCTGTTTTCGATCCTGTAAAATTTTAACGTCTTTGTGCCAAAACAACTTTGTATATTTCTGTTTGTTAGGATCGAAACAGGGGGTATCCATGAGCTCTCACACAATCACGTAGGCTCTCACACAGCCTAAGATACCAAACCCTTAAGTTACGTGCAATTTAAATTTTTGAAAGATAAAAGCAGCACGCAACACATAATCAGATCGCGCATGAAACATACCAGCGGCTCTGCGTCCTTTGTCTTTTCATGCGTTGCAGGCTTTTTTTCACTTTAAGCACGTGAGCACAGTACTTGAGAAGACAATACAAGCAAATCGATTTGAATACTGAAAATCAATCCTTGTATAGTCTTGTATTCAAATCGATTTTCTCGTAGATTTGATAGCATCTGTCATGCTATCCGGACTGGTTTGACCTTAACCAGCTTGCCAGTTTATCTCCGTTCTGGTTTGCACTTAGCTGGTATTTACTTCGAGCTGGTTGCTTCTTCAACCTTACTTCTCTTGTTTGCACACTTGAGCTGATTTCTAATTTTCTCTTGTCATCTGTTCTTGTACACATCTGCTCTTATTCTGTTCTTTCCTGCTCTTGGCTATTGTCCTTCTTGCCAGGCTCGTTAGAACTTAACCAGCTCGTTTCTTTGCATCGAGCTGGCTTGTTCATTACACGAAGGCATTGCTGGGCTCTGAGCTTGTTTTCCAGCTATTTTCTTTCCAACTGGTCACTTTTTCCACTACAGGAATCGACATCTGCGAGGCTATCTCGAGCTCGTCAAACTTCTCACAGATATCATATGGCCAGCTGCCTCATCTCTCTCATAAGCATCCAGCTTGACCAGATCTCCCGATCTCTCTCATAAGCATCCAGCTTGACCAGATCTCCCGATCCAGCACCAGTGATTCTATCCCTTCTTTTTTGGGATACAATAATCAGTTCTAATCCAATCTATCCAAGGACTGAGATCCCTGATCCCTATGATGAACTGATTATAGTTGCGCTTGGTGATCCGACCTGCACTTGATCATTGTGCTTGTCTATACTTCGACACTTGAACACTGCATTTGTATGCTGTACTTGATCTACCCTTGGACAGGTTGCTCTTCACCGAAAATCTCTGTGCTTGATCTCTGGCTGCTCTTGTACCGAGCTGATGAACCAGCTTGATGTTACTTGCACCCTTTCCATCAGTACTGTTCCAGCTCGGACGTCCCCTCACTGTCCCAGCGTAGATATCTTCACTGTTCCAGCTTGGGCGTCCCCTCACTGTTCCAGTATGGATGTATCCCTATATTCTTATTCAAGTGCACTGCACATCGTACATAAACCGTTAGTAGAATAATACCAGATTTTGTGTTAATCAAAATTTAAATTCTGATCTGTAGAAACAGATCCAACAGTGTTCCACTCCTCTAATCTGTTTAAACTCAACTCTCATTGTTGGATCTAGTTCTACATATCATAATATGAATTTTGATTAACACAAAATCTGTTATACTACTAACGGTTTACGTGCGATGTGCAGTGCACTTGATTAAGAAGACAGGATGACAGACTGAAACAGTAAAGGGACGCCCAAGCTGGAACAGTTGAAGATGTCTTACGCTGAAACAGCAAGGGGACGCCCGAGCTGGTACATCAGACGACTTTCAGGATGCAGGGAAATCAAGCTGGTTCACCAGCTTGGTACAAGAGAAGGTGACAAAAGCAAATTAGAAAAAGCCTGCGACGCATTAAAATACAAATGACGCAAAGTAAAACAGTGTCAGAAGACTTTCAACGGCTACAACTTTGTGTCCAACGGGTAAATCTGCACAGAGGCTATATATATGAAGAGCAGAGCACAAGCAGAAGTATGAGCAGGCAAGCGCAAGACAGGGAGAGTGTTTGCAAGTGCAAAATAAAAAACTGAGATATGCACAACACATAGCAGTGCTAGTCACAAGTTTGCACACTACGTGGCAGCTGGTGTGCAAGCTGGTTCAGTGCTTAGGTATGAGCTAATGCACCGATGAAAAGATTCAAAGAACATTCAAGTCGATAGCACAAACTCTGGGAAGATATTGGCAAACCAGCTCGGACAGGAACACTTTCCAGTGTGTGAGATTTATCTTCGAGATATTGACTACACACTGTAAATCTAACACATGATTCACTCGTATATATTTGAGAGTTGAGCGAAACAGAAATTGAGTGAATCAAATAAAAAACTCTCCTATGTAGTCTTTGGACAGAGACGTTAAACAAGTTTATGTAGTCTTTCGAACTGATACGTTAAAGAAGTGTATGGAGCATTTCTCACTAAGGCGTAAAAGAAGTTATGATACACACACAGCTTGGGGGCTGGTGTGCATAGGTGCTAGGAGTTCTTGCAGTCGAGGGCTATCGGATCGGGTTACAGCATGGGCCGCTGTAATCAAAGTCTTCTAGTGGATCCTTACCGTTGCGGAAGAAGGGGAGACGTAGGAGATTCAGCTCCGAACTTCCATAAACAAATTACAGCATATTCATTCTTTACAGCTTACCGCATTCATATGCGTTGCATGTTTTACAACTCCGATTAAAACTGTTAATAAGCTTTCGATTATAAGAGTTCAGTTTTTACATGATTTTAATTCATTACTCAATCTGTATCTCAGTGCACTTAAAATTCAAGAACAGTGAGCTATTACAGCTCAAGTTACAAATAAACCAGATCGCATATGCTGAACCAGCTCACAGAGCCGCTAGTGTGTTTAATGCACGATCCGGTTGACTTGTTGCGTGCTGCTTATCTTTCAAAACTCTTAAATGTACGCAACTTGAGGGTTAAGTTCCTTTGGCTTTGTGAGAGCCTACGTGAGTTGTGTGAGAGCTCACAGACACCCCCTGTTTTTCGATCCTAACAATTTGTATCAGTGCAGGTTGTTCTTGAAAGTGCATTTAATATCGAAAATTTTCAAACGATTTAAAATACTTTCTGCTCTGTAGTTTTTCTTTGAAAGCTGGTCCGTGCTACAAAATTTTGAAGGCTTTCAAAACTAACTTTATACATATAGGGGGAGCAATATTTTTTGAATTGTAGAGCAGTTTCTTGAAAGGAAAGTGCAGCAATATCTGTTCCGACGAGCTGGCAGATTGCACGAGATCTATGAACGCCAAGATCCCTAGGGTTGACAAGGCTATGTCTTAGGGGAAAATGGAAGAGATTTTGTAAATTGAATCATCTATTACTCATCTGGTCTAAATAAATGAGATCTTTTGAGTAGCATAGAACCTGTCTTCAAAATCTAATTTCATGCACTTGCTTTCACAAAATGTCGTCCCTTGAAAAATCACTTTGATTTAAAAATAAAATTACCACGCGCTCTGTTGAGGGAGAGTTTCGTTTTAAATATTAAGGGGGGACAAGATTTCGAAACCCTTTTTGATTCCCACAAAAATGGGTAGAAATATTTTGAGCATAAACATACGTGCATATGTTTATTCAGATTTTGTGTAAATAAAAAAGCGGAAGATTGTTGGATCTGTTTCTACAGATCAGAATCTGAATTTTGATTAACACAAAATCTGTTATTATCATACTAACGATTTACGTGCGATGTGCAGTGCACTTGATTAAGAAGACGGAGAGATATCCAAATTGGAACGGTAATGGGACGCCCATGTTGAAACAATTGAAGATGTCTACGCTGGAACAGTGAGGGGACACTCGAGATGGTACAGCAGAAGACTTCCAGGATGCAGGAAACATCAAGCTGGTTCACCAGCTTGGTACAAGAGCAGATGACAAGAGCAAATTAGAAAATCAGCTCAAGAGCAGTTGCGATCAAGAGCAGTAGAGTTGAAGAAGCAACCGGCTCGAAGTAAAGACCAGCTCAGTGCAAATCAGAACGGAGATAAGCTGGCAAGCTGGTTAAGGTCAAACCAGTCCGGATAGCATGACATATGCTATCACATCTACGAGCAAAGTGATTTGAATACAAGACTATACAAAGATTTCTTTTCATTATTCAAATAAATTTGCTTGTGTTGTCTTCTCAAGTATAGTGCTCATGTGCTTAAAGTGAGGAAAAGCCTGCGACACATTAAAATACAAAGGACGCAAATTACAACAGTGTCAGAAGACTTTTCAATGGCTACAACTTTGTGTCCAACGGATAAATCTGCACAGAGGCTATATATATGAAGAGCAGAGCACAAGTAGAAGTATGAGCGGACAAGCGCAAGACGGAGAGAGTGTTGTGCAAGTGCAAATGAAAAACTGAGATATGCACAACACATAGCAGTGCTAGTCACAAGTTTGCACACTACGTGGAAGCTGGTGTGCAAGCTGGTTCAGTGCTTAGGTATGAGCTAATGCAATGATGAAAAGCTTCAAAGAACATTCAAGTCGACATCACAAGCTATGGGAAGACATTGACAAACCAGCTCGGACAGGAGCACTTCCCATTGTGTGAGGTTTTATCTTCGAGAGATTGAGTATACACTGTAAATCTCACACACGAATCACTCATATATATTTGAGAATTGAGCGATACAGAAAATGAGTGAATCAAATAAAAAACTCTCCTATGTAGTCTTTGGACAGAGAAGTTAAACAAGTCTATGTATCATTTCACACTGATACGTTAAAGAAGTGTATGTAGCCTTTCTCACTGAGACGTAAAAGAAGTTATGATAGACACACAGCTTGGGGGCTGGTGTGCATAGGTGCTAGGAGTTCTTGCAGTCGAGGGCTATCAGATCGGGGTTGCAGCGTAGGCCGCTGTAATCAAAGTCTTCTACTGGATCCTTCACGTTGCGAAGAAGGGGAGACGTAGGAGATTCAGCTCCGAACTTTCATAAACAAATTACAGCGTATTCTTTCTTTACAGCTTACCGCATTCATACGTGTTGCATGTTTTACAACTGTGACTAAAACTGTTAATAAGCTTTCGATTATAAAAGTTCAGTTTGAGTTGTTTCCGTATGATTTTACTTCATTACTCAATATGTATCTCGGTGCACTTAAAATTCAAGAACAGTGAGCTATTGCAGCTCAAGTTACAAATAAACCAGATCGCATATGCTGAACCAGCTCGCAGAGTCATTGGTGTGTTTCATACGCGATCCGGTTGCCTTTTTGCATGCTGCTTATCTTTCCAAAACCTCTTAAATGTACGCAACTTGAGGGTTAAGTGCCTTTGGCGTTGTGAGAGCCTACATGAGTTGTGTGAGAGCTCACAGATACACCTTGTTTTTCGATCCTAACACACATATATGTAAGTGAAAGTTTGTGTGAGGATTTGATCTATGATAGTGTTTACTCTCAAATGTACACTCACATATCGTCGTCTATTTAAAAGATCTTCAACTCATTTAGACAACCCGAGCTGAGACACTCTTTTTTCTTTTGTGCACTTCTCATTCTCTATCTTCACTTTAGTCATTTAGATTGCTTCAGTTCTGTTGTATTTATAGTCTCTTGTTCTGATATGAACGTTTGACACAAGTTTCTTCCCATTACAAAAGTCTTCTGCAAAGTTCTGACTCTATGTATTTGTCGTACTCCCTTCATAGAGGAGTAATTGTGGCTATTTATGATTTTTGACTATTCTGAATTGATCTTTGTTGTACTGAGAAAATCAGTTTGAATCGCTTTTGTTCTCTCTAAGATAATCTTGTTGGGGATCCGGATCCGCCCCCCGGAGAGGCAGCGGAAGAACATAGAATAAAAGCCGGGAGATGATCAATACGAAAAATCAATAACAATTATCGACATACATAGAGGGTTCAAAACCACTACCGTGCTGGCACTTGTGCCTGGCTCCAACCGTAGTTACAATAACGTCGGCTCTTCACGGTAGACTGCGGTAGATATCGCCAATCCGGTCCACGACCAGAAACGAGACTCCTTCGTCAGCCTGCACTAGAAGGACTGACGAGATCAGCATGAACGGATTCTCCTCGTCGAATTGGCCGGAAACGAATTTCCGGCGAAGACGGGCGGCGGCGCACGGCGGCGGC
>KV012841.1:76052-100305 GCA_001598015.1 Dorcoceras hygrometricum
CGAACGAGGGTAGTTCGATAGATCACCAGGTCACTATCTATCTGCATGCTCAGAACATCACAATGTTCCCTACCAATGAAACATGGTACTTCGCATCGCAGATACTAGTCTCGAACTCGGGCGGCCTTATGCTCATTTTGACGGCCCAATCGACTAGGAACATATTCAGAATACACAGCGACTATTAGATGTGTTTCATGATAGTGGTCATACCCACTATCACATCTAACATACGCTTAAGTGCATTCTAGGTCTTTACTCAACGCAATTGTAAATCATTACACACATAATGAAAGTAAAGAACGCCATATAAGTAAATGCGAATATCATATATAAAGACTGTTTGTACAAGAGTCTATAAAACCCACACGCCACAAGTTGGCTAGTTGGGCATCTACTCTAACAAATCTTGCTCAAATTGATTTGTCGTTATGAGCTGATAGCATGTAATGATCGAACTCCGTTCTGACCTGTTATGTTCTATGGGCTCTACTCTACACTGATACATTCATTGCTCTATTCTGTTTTCATCTATTCTGATCTGATCTGAACTATTCTGCTCTTCTGATCTATTCTGTTCTGTTCTGATTTGATCTAAAATATTTTGATCTTTATCTGAATTGATATAATGCGAAACTCCAACCCGGTCAATTTATTGATCTATTCTATTCACATATGATATGAACTGTTCTGTTCTTCTTAACTAAGTTGCTCTTGTTCTCATCTGATTTGGACTGAACTGTTTTTCTGTTCTAGCTTTGATCTAATTTGATCTGCTATTCTGCTCTGGTCTGTTCTTTATTATAGTTAGGTGCCCGTCGAGTCATGTGAGTACCATGTTTCATTGGTAGGGACATGGGTATGTCCAAGCATGCAAATAAGTACCCATTGTAGAGTGCATTGAACAACCCTCCTTATAGGATTTTCCAAGTGGTTCTTATTTATCGAGTGGAAAATCCCAGTTTATGGTTGTTCCTCATTAGTCCTGATGACCCGGGACAACATTGAGACTCTATGTGCTAGCACTATACTTTGACTTGTTTAATGACTCCTATAGAGTCATTAAGTGGCAAGATTGGGTATAGTGTTGAAATATATAAGAGTCAATGCACTGTAGCCGGGGATTCACCACTTACCTAGGGGTTTGGATATCCTATGTGACCTCATGTATTTGTAGCAAGGAAATATCTGATAAGGCTGTGATGGTAATTAAGATAGGAGTTTATTTAGTTATACCTATGATAACTACTACATGACACATAGTTATCGGTTATGTGACAACTCTCGTTGTACAAATGGTTGTCGAATCGGTCGGGATATGAATTGAAGGGACTATACTGTACACTAGCCATAATTGAATAGTTCTTATAGGCACCATCATTTATACCTAGGGATTCAACTGATGTTGCTAGACGTTTAACATGATTGGTTGGGTACCATCAGAGTTTGATTCTGACGTTCTTATTATCAAAGAGTTGATTAACAAGAATGGAGCTGATTAGGATAAGCTCATATAAGGACATGTTTAGTCCGAATCAATTGGAAATGTGAACCCACTGCTAGTTGAATCACTGAATCATTGAGGATCACACAAACGCTGGCTTTGTAGATCCCAATGAGAAGGAAAATTTTTCAAAGAGTTGAGCAAATTATAAAAGGAGTAAGGGATTGTAAATTTTAATTTATAAATTGTTTCAAATATTAAAATTTATACATGGTTATATCATTGGTTTTGAAACTAGTGGTTTTCGAAAACTAATGTCATGAACTTAATTAATTCAAGTGTTGAATTAATATTACACTAGTGGGTCTTGTAGAGTCCAAATAATTAAAGGATCAATAATTATGATACTAGGGGACTTGAAGGTGTTCAATTGAGATTTAATTAAGTTCATGGGCCTATATTGTATAACATAGCCCAACTATACATATAATATATATGCAAGAGGGAGATGAAAGGTTGGGAATAACTTTCACATTATACAAGGCATGTTTCCTTGGATATAGAGTTGTCATTCATTTTTGTCTCATCTCTCTCACCTTGCACGAAAATTTTCCTCCTTTTACAAAGTTTTTGACTTTTTTGAGTTGAAAAACTTGTGTTTCTCATAGTACAATACTCAAAAATATTTTAGTGCATATTTTGGGTGGAACTATATTGCTAGTAGTGGCCTAATTTTGGAGTGGAGTCCATTTTGAGCAAGGTGTGCTACTGGAAGCTTGTAGAAGGGGTCTACCGTTCAAGAGCTAGATTGTTTTTAATCTAGTTAGAGTCATCATCAACCTTTTGAAGGTTGATAGGTATAAATCCTCTAAACACCATATTTTTGGTTGTTTTATATAGTGTGCTACATGAGTCCTCAACCTTTCTATTTTATGCTTACGTTGCGTTGTTGAGCATGAGCTATCGCGTACCTTCATTCTTAACTGTTATGTTCTCAACTGAACTGTTCTGAACCTATTTTGTTATGTTCTATTCAACTCTAGCTCTGAATTGTTCTAAACCTATTTTATTCTGATCTATTCAGCTCTTGCTCTGAACTGTTCTTAGCCTTTCTTCTTAAATGATCATAGCTCTTCACTATACTGATCGGTCGATCTATTCAGAGATCCATTCTGCTCTTGTCCGGCTTCCAGATAGATCTATGCACTCAATTAGACTCATTAGAAATATAAAAGCAAGTTTTGTATTCATCAAAATATGATTGATCTGTTTCCATATCAAAAATATAATATACGAACAGTAAACATATACTAATACATATTAGATAGCCCAAAAATTTATAACTATAATTCTTGTAGAACTTTAGTCCAATTATCAATGAAACATGGACGTGCAAGGTCTTTTCTTTCGTCAAAAATGATGCATAAAGGAAATTGATAATGTCTTATCCGACTATTTAATAATTTTGGTTTATCGAAAATTGGTTCATGCACCAATTTTCATAGTGACTTCCATATATTTTTTTCGAGGTCAAGGTTAACTGAAATGAAAATGAATCCAATTTTAGATTTGTGAAAGCAACTCGTGGTGCACTTTAATTGCCATCGTAAAATTATATAGAATTCAAAGACTTAATAATGAGTAATATGAATATGAGGTCATGCATGAGATAACTCGTTAACTGAGATTTATACAAATTATGAAAGTGAATGACAAGAAAATATAGGAATGGATTGTCCGACGTTGTTAGATACACAAATAGATATTAAGTCATTTTCAATCATTTTTTCTTTAACAAAATAAAATTTCCTCTCTCTTAAAATTGATAACTTGGAGAGATTCTTATCTAATTGTATATAAACAAATTAATTACTTTTCCCATGTGGAATAGTATCCATGATGTTCCCCCAAAGTATATTTTTGGTAATAGTGTAAAGTGTCTGTGTAAAAAAGGCACACACAAAGGTTTATTAATATTATAGACTCCGAGGAAATATGATCATCGGGCAGCCCCTGGCTTCCTGGGCCGTTGGATGAATTAGCAACGACTGGATGTAGACGTAGTTGACTTCCGGACCCACAAAGACAAAAGCTGTCCAAGACTCCAAATTCTCGTAATTGATATTAAGTTTTCTATTTTAAAGTTAGATATTATGTTCTAATTTTTAGTAATCATTTCAATTTGTTGGGGTGGATTCTAGGCTTTTGGTGAGTGGTGGGGGGTCTAGGTCGGGAAACTTGGGTTTTAATCAGAAATAATTTTGTTAACAACAAGAAAGTAAATCTTTTAGTTATAGTAAAAATAAAATAAAATATACCTTTAGTTATATTAAAAAGCAAAAAGAAATTTGGTTTGCACTTTTAAGTGTCTTTCAGCTAGTGGGTCGAGTATGTGAGCTAACCCAAGGCATCTAACTTCTATCGTTATGTGTACATATAAATTTCTCCTTTCCTTGAAATAGGAAGAAGTCAAGATTGATTTCGATACCTTATTATTCATCTGGTATCAAGGTTTTGGACGAGACTTTGTATTAAGTGTTAGATCAATTAATTATATGGGCTTATATGTGAAAGGTTATATTATTAAGTGTTAGATCAATTAATTATATGGGCTTATATGTGAAATGTTATATGTTGTGGGCTGTAATAAAGTTAAGCCCGAATTAAAGTGATCAAGTAAAGTTTTTGATTATTGGGTTTTAATGTATCTAATTGGATATGGACCTTTTATATGTAGAGCCCAAAGTATAATTTCTGTTTTAATGATGGGCTATAACAGCAATTACATGAGATAATTCAATGAATTATCTATTTAATGGTATGGTCCCCAGATCTGGCGTATCACGTTCCATATTCTAAATCCCATTAATAGAATAAGATTCTGAGAGAAACAAAAGGGCTCTCACGAAGAACGTTCAGATCTGGAAGATCAACCAAACGTTCTCAAAGGATTCAGCACTATGGCTTCAGGTACGCTTCCGCATTCGGTTATAGATTCAGTTTCAGATCTGATGATTTGACATGTTTATGAATTCCGCGATTTGGTCGGATTTCGTCGTCAAAGGTTGCGCCTGGCGACAGTGCGCGAACGACGATTCCAGACCAAAATTCAGGCTTCTCCGTCGACGATCCGAAACGGCGAAGGTACGGTGGTGGTCGCCGGTATGTTCTCTACCATCTGCCGGCGTCAATTTGGTCGGAGGTGCGGCGTGGAGGCGGCGGCGGCGGTTTCGAAGGTTTAGGGTTAGGTTTTCGAATCATTAAAAAAAAAAATTTTTGGGAAATTCGAAAACTTAGGATGTTGAATTTTATTTTGTGCTTAAAATTTTTTCTGTTGTAATTGCTTTAGTTTGGTAATTTTTTGATTATCGGATAAAGATATATTCAGTATATTCAAATAATGATAGGGTTATATCATATATATTTTAAAATGAATTAATTGAAACAATGACGTCGCCAAAGTGACCTCTCTTGTGAAAATTATTTTATTTTAAAGTATAAAAGGTTATATGTGTAATTTGATTGAAAATTAATCGGCCCAAAGGAAGATTAATATTTGATTGATTGCATATATATATATTTGTGGTGATAAACATGTGGTAGTTCTTCGGTTATTTTATGTGAATAATAATTCGGCCCAAAGGAAGAATATTTTTTGACATGATATTTACTATCGGTGTTTGATTACCGCACAAGAATATCTCTTGCAAGTTAATAATTTTGTCCAAAGATAAAATATTAATGGAGCGTATGATATTCTTTTTATGGGATTTACATTATTTGAATTTATTGATTATTTTATATGGATATTTTTGAGCATGTATTATAGTGTTGTCTCTTGTTCTCTGTTGAGATTTAATTCCTGCTAATATCAATGCCAACATAAATTCAATTCCTTTGTAAATGGCTCAAACTTTAAATCCTGGCAAGAGAATCTTCTTATAGTTCTCGGAGTCATGGATATGGACCTTGCGATAAGGGTTGAATGTCCTTCCGCCCCTACTGATAAGAGTACTTCTGATGAAAAGAAGGAGTTTGAAAGGTGGGAGAGGTCGAATCGCATGTGTCAAATGATTATGAAGAAAGCCATTCCAGAAAATTTTCGGGGCACGATGTCTAGCGACATCACTACAGCTAAAGATTTCCTTCAAAATATTGAGAAAAGGTTCGCCAAAAGTGAAAAGTCTGAAATTGGTACACTTTTGACAAACCTGATTTCAATGAGGTATAAGGGTAAAGGCAATATACGGGAGTACATTATGGAAATGTCTCATCTTGCTTCAAGATTGAAAGCACTTAAGCTTGAACTCTCTGAGGACTTGCTAGTGCATTTGGTTCTGATATCTCTTCCAACACAGTTTAATCAGTTTAAAGTGAGCTATAATTGTCAAAAGAGACTTGGTCTCTGAATGAGCTCAGATCACAATGTGTTCAGGAGTAAAGGTTGAAGCAAGACAAGACAGAAAGTGCTCATTTTGCTTCTGCCCCTAAGGGGAAGGATAAAGGAAAGAAAAGAAAAGATAAGGAAGCTGCAGTTACAAGATCTCAAAAGAAACAAACAGTGAACCCCGTTGATACTCAGAGTTCTGGTTGTTTCTTTTGTGGTGGTGAAGGGCATATGAAGAAGCAATGCACAAATTATCACGCTTGGCGTGCTAAAAAAGGTATGCTTCTTAATATGGTTTGTTCTGAGGTTAATTTAACTTCAGTGCCTAGACACATGTGGTGGATAGATTCTGGTGCTACTACTCACATCAGTGTGTCTATGCAGGGTTGCCTGGATTGCCGAAAACCAAGTGATGCTGAAAGATTCATCTATGTTGGTGATGGCAAGAAAGTTCAAGTTGAAGCAATTGGGAAATTTAGATTATTGTTAAAAACTGGAATATATTTGGATCTTTATGAAACATTTATTGTACCGTCTTTCAGGCGGAATTTGATTTCTATTGCTGCATCGGACAAAGATGGTTTTTCTTGTTCATTTGGAAATGGGATATTTAGTTTGTTTCGTGATTCAAATTTGGTTGGTTCTGGTTTTTTATTGAATAATGATAATCTATATTCGTTGGATATTATTGCTTCTTTTAATGAAACCCTGCATGTTAGTCAAGGCACTAAAAGAAAATTAACCAATGAGAATTCAGTTGCATTATGGCACAAGAGATTGAGACATATCTCTATACAGAGAATACAGAGACTTGTGTCAGATGAAATTCTCGAGCCTTTAGATTTCACAACTTTTAATATTTGTGTAAATTGCATAAAAGGCAAACAGACCAACAAAAGGAGATTTGAAGCCAATAGGACATCGGACGTCTTGGAACTTATACATACTGATATTTGTGGATCATTCCCTTCGGCTTCTTGGAATGGTCAACAGTATTTAATAACGTTCACAGACGATTTCTCGAGATATGGTTTCATTTATCTCATTCATGAAAAGGCACAGTCATTGGATGTGTTCAAAAATTATAAAGCTGAAGTTGAGAACCAACTCAACAAAAGAATTAAAAGCGTCAGATCTGACCGTGGTGGTGAATACTATGGTTGATATGACGGTTCAGGTGAACAACGTCCATGACCTTTTGCTAAATTCCTAGAGGAATGCGATATCGTCCCACAGTACACCATGTCGGGCTCGCCCACTATGAATGGTGTTGCTGAGAGACGAAACAGGACGCTTAAGGACATGGTAAGGAGTATGATTGATCATTCTACTTTACCAGAATCACTCCGGGGAGAAGCACTAAAAACTGCAGCATATATCCTTAACAGGGTTCCGACTAAAGCAACTACTAAAACCACTTATGAACTTTGGACAGGCAAGAAGCCTAGTTTGAAGCATTTGCACGTTTGGGGATGTCCAGCTGAGGCAAGGCCTTATAAGCCTAATGAAAATAAGCTGGACTCTAGGACAGTCAGTTGTTATTTTATCGGATACTCTAAAAGATCTAGGGGGTACAAATTTTATGATCCCAAAACAAAGTCGATTTTCGAGTCGAAAAATGCTCGGTTCTTTGAGGATGCCGAGTTTGCGGGGGAGTTCAGGTTCGAGATATTGTCTTTGAAGAGGAATATGTCAATATTCCCATGGGTGTTTTGGGCATCGATCAGGATCTCATTCCTGGTCTTGATCAAGACACAATACAGCTAGACGATATTGGAGATCCTCCTGTCCAAAATACTGTTTCAGATGAACAAACTCTAGCACCTCAAGAACCAATGCCATTAAGGAGATCCACTAGAGAAAGAAGAAATGCATTGCCAGATGATTACATTGTATTTCTTCAAGAACATGAAGCTGACATTGGATTGATGGAGGATGATCCTATCACCCTTCGCCAAGCCATGGAAAGTTCTAATTCTCTCAAGTGGACTGATGCCATGAATGATGAGATAAAGTCTATGATGGACAATGACGTGTGGGATCTCGTAACATTGCCTAAAGGTGCGAAGCCCATTGGTTGCAAATGGATATTTAAAACCAAGAGGGATTCGAAAGGCAATGTTGAGAGATTCAAAGCCCGTCTTGTCGCAAAAGGCTTTACTCAAAAGGAAGGCATTGACTATAAAGAGACTTTCTCTCCTGTTTCTTCGAAAGACTCTTTCAGAATTATAATGGCATTAGTGGCACATTTCGACCTTGAGTTACACCAGATGGATGTAAAGACAGCGTTTCTCAATGGTGACATTGATGAAATGATTTATATGAGGAAGCCAGAAGGCTTTGTGTCTTGAGACCCAGACAACATGGTCTGCAAACTCAAGAAATCCATCTATGGACTCAAACAGGCATCTCGACAATGGTATTTCAAATTTCATCAAGTGATCATCTCATTTGGTTTTGAGATGAATATGGTTGATGATTGTGTATTACCACAAGTTCAGTGGGAGCAAACATATCTTCCTGGTTTTATATGTTGATTGACATCCTTCTCGCTAGTAACGATATAGAATTGTTGCATGACACCAAGAGATTTCTATTTAAGCATTTTGAGATGAAAGATCTTGGTGATGCATCATTTGTTCTGGGTATCCAAATACACCGGGCTCGTTCTCGTGGTATTCTTGGATTATCGCAGAAGAACTATATCGAAAAGGTTCTCAAGCGTTATGGGATGCACGACTGTAAACCGGGTGATACCCATGTGTCTAAAGGAGATAATTTCAGTCTCAATCAGTGCCCTAAAAATGATTGTGAGAAAAAGGAAATTGAGAAGATTCCCTATGCCTCGGCAGTGGGAAGTCTGATGTATGCTCAAGTATGTACACGTCCGGATATTGCGTACGTGACAGGGATGTTGGGACGATATTTAAGTAACCCAGGAATGGAACATTGGAAAGCAGTCAAAAGAGTTTTACGGTACTTACAGAAAACAAAGAATTACATGCTCACATATCGGAGGTTGGATCAGCTTGAGATCATTGGGTACACTGACTCCGATTTTGCTGGATGCAAAGATAGTATGAAATCCACCTCAGGCTATGTCTATCTCCTTGCTGGAGGTACCATTTCGTGGAAGAGTGCTAAACAGTCCATTATAGCATCTTCTACCATGGTTGCTGAATTTATAGCCTGTTATTAAACATCCAATCATGGACTATGGCTGCGAAATTTTTTCACGGGGCTGCGCATTGTTGATGGTATTGAAAGACCATTAAAGTTACATTGTGACAATAAATCAGCAGTTTTATATTCCAATAACAACAGGAGCACTACGAAGTCAAAGCATATCGACATCAAGTTCTTGGTTGTTAAAGAAAGAATTCAGAGTGGACAGTTGTCTATTGAACATATCGGTACAAACTCCATGGTTGCGGATCCGCTTACTAAGGGACTCCCGCCCAAACAGTTTCATGAGCACACTGCTCACATGGGCGTTGGGTCAATTGAGGATATCAGTTTTAGTGGGAGTTTGTCATATTATATGTTTAATTGTGATAGACGGTTTTTTGGTTATTGTTTAAGGATATTTTCTGCAGAAATAAAGTTTGAATTTTCATTCACACTCTGATAATTTTAAAGTTTGATCTCAAATAAAGTTTAAGGGTGGACCAGTTGGAAATAGGCACGTTGATCACATTGCGTGAAATTTCCCTGCTACACATCCATATCACAATCTATGTCGTTCAGTTGTTTTGGCACATGTGAACATTGATGGGTCGAGTTACCATGAGTGTAACGAAGACTGCTTTGATCCTGTGTTGACATAATTGATGGACGAGGTTGCTAGTAGATACATTTCGGTAATACATCATTTCTGAGCTCATAAGGTTATTTTGCACAACACATAACCGTAAGGTCACAAATATAGCCCAAGTGGGAGATTGTTGGATCAATTAATTATATGGGCTTATATGTGAAAGGTTATATGTTGTGGACTGTTAATAAAGTTAAGCCCGAATTAAAGTGATCAAGTAAAATTTTTGATTATTGGGCTTTAATGTATCTAATTGGATATGGACCTTTTATGTGTAGAGCCTAAAGTATAATTTATGTTTTAATGATGGGCTAAAACAGCAATTACAGGAGATAATTCAATGAATTATCTATTTAATGGTATGGTCCCCAGATCTGGCGTATCACGTTCCATATTCTAAATCTCATTAATAGAATAAGATTCTGAGAGAAACAAAAAGGCTCTCACGAAGAACGCTCAGATCTGGAAGATCAACCAAACGTTCTCAAAGGATTCAGCACTATGGCTTCAGGTACGCTTCCGCATTCGGTTATAGATTCAGTTTCAGATCTGATGATTTGACATGTTTATGATTCTGGATTTATTCATGAACTTCAATTATTTACAACATTCAGTACTCATTTATGATGCCCCTTCGATCCCAAATTTTTTTAAAAATGGAAAAATATTAATATCGATGGTTAATATCAGACGATTGTCCGGAGATAAATAATAGCTAAATCTATGGAATATGTAATTTGACATCATGCACTATATCAAAAAAGAACTGAATTATAAATTTATAATTGATGTAAATGGGTCAAAGACCCATAGAAAAGGCACCTTGATGTTTCAAAGCTATATTAAAATGGTTCATTCCCCATGGTCACAATTGTTCACAATCAGTCACATTTTGAAGTACCCCATTCATTTGAAATTACTTTGGATAAACATATAATGATTTCACCTAGTTCTTGGCTGCAATAAACAAAGAAACGAGGCTTCTAACTTCAATGCCCACGTACGATGAATCTGTCCGTGTCAAATGTTTAGAAGGATTGGGGAATATGCTTAAATATTGAAATTAAAATAGGCTAATTCAATTTGGTCAAGATGCAGAGGACCATCCAAACTTTTTGTCCGAACCTTCTCTCCTTAATTTCATGCACGAGGCAACTGCTCAGCTACTTCCATTTTTTTTTTTTTTGTTATATATATTTTACCATGGCCACTTGTCTTTTCTAACACATGTGTACTACTTGGTGGTCGTAAGCATATTTGGATAACTTCAGATGATTTTCACTTTTTAACTTTTTTTAATTTTTATGTGCCAACATAATAATGGCTATTAATGATGTGGTATCGCTAATTACTAATATGTTAACGTATATTACTGGTATGCGCAATTTTACATGACCACTATGGTGAAAATTTACTTAAGATGAAAACAAAAAATTCATTATACATTGAATAGAAACATACTGATTTATAAAAATAAAAAAAAAAAAACATACTGATTTATAAGCTGAATTCTTTCCGATTTGAAGTGTGTTAAGAAAACATAACGATTTGACGTAATTTTATTTAACTTGAGAAAATTGTATTAAATAAATTGATTTCATTGAATTTGAATAAGATTTCACTATTTCAAATTTTTGTTTTCTAGTTTCTCCTGGCCATGAAAATCTTGGCTTCGTTATTACAGAGTATCATTCTCTCCAAAATCATGTATTGACACTATTTTTTTGATTTTGACAAATATCGAATGTGAATGAAAATTCCACATTAAAAATGTATTAAATCAGAATCCCTATCCTTTTTGTCGCCGATGATAAGGTAAGAAGTTCAAATTAGTTGGGCATTCCTCTCCGAAAGCGAGACCTTTGAGATTTTATTTGCCAGTTCTCATTAAAATATTGGCATTTTTCGACCTCCAAAAAGGACCCGAAACATATTTATTAATTTACTACATCGCCAACGTTAAAACTGGTTCACAAATGATGCTATTTTTTAAGGGTGGTTGCATTCGATTCTGAGAGCCAAATACAAATATAAAATTGCATTTTATCTTCACTCATGCCGAATACGTATTATATTTTTAATATTTAATATTTAATATTATTTTTTGTTTTTTTTTATCGATCCACCACGTTCACTAAATGCTTCTAGATTTTTTTGGCATAATATACACACATAAAATATGGGTAAAATAAAAATTTGTTTTTTTATTTTTTTCATAATTATCTTAATATTTGTAAAATTAATATAAAGGCTTATGTATATAGGATGAAGCAAATATATTTTTTAAAGAGTGGATCTCTTGTGAAATGAATTTATACATGAGTACGATGTTGTATCACTTAGATTAAGTTATTTAATAATTAAGTCATCGAATGTTGTATATATAAACTCATATAATGCTTTGTTAGATTCAAATTCGTTGGTTTAACAACAGAACCCACAACAGAATCTATAGATCAATATGATATTTATTCTCAAGCAATAAAAAATTATACGGAGAGAGTTTGATCATTAAGTGAACAAATTAAATAAGAATATGCTGAATTAAAAAGAGAGTTGTAGTGAATTTGTTTCTGCGAGTTCACAGCAATCACTTATACGTCTTCCTTTCTTCCTATTAAGGAAGAGTTCCATAGAAGATTTCATTAAGGCTGTACCGGAGCTGAACCTCTAGTCTCACAAATCACAACAGCTCGGAGGCTCTGTTTACAATGATTTGCAAAGGCTTTTCTGAATGAGTAATAAAACACAGCTCAAGCGTAAGGATTCAGCAACAAGCTAAAATCTTATACAAAGATATGAAAAGAATTTTGGTTTATTAAACAAAGTATGCCAACTAATCATCTCGTAACCTGTTCTTAATGAATCGCCATTCGCGTCTCACGTGTGTATGCTTCCCAAGAACGATCTTCTGCTTATGCACTTCGGATCCACGATAGTAAATATTTACTAGTAGACACATCGGATGTATCTCAAGCTGATGTCTGAGACTCAATAAATATGCATTTAATTATCGTATTGTATTTTATACTGTACATTAAATGTCTTCCGTCTTTTGCTCAAAATAACAACTCTTATAACGTTGTCGCTCTTGGATTTTACTGAAAATTAGTCGAATGTATACCTAACGACTATAACCTCTGAAGTCAAGTTATCAAATCATATAACAATCGAAATAATTTGACTAGCAGATTGCGTACTAAAGTCCTGAGTTGGTCTTTGTTTGTCTGGGCTGAACTCCTCTGAGCTGAACTGATCGCTGAGCTGTTCTGTTCTAAACTGATCTGCTATAAGAATTCTGAACTGATCTAATCTCAACTATTCCATTCTAAACTGATCTGTTCTTGAACTGATATGCTCTTATCTTGTTCTACTCTGAACTGTTCCACTGAGCTGATATGCTCTTGAATTGAATTAAGTTGTTTTTATCCGATCTGCTTACTATAACTGAGTTGTCCTTACTCAGTTTTATCCTAATCTGATTTGAAACAGAACACGATGTTACATTTAACCTGATCTGATTTGTTATGTTCCATGTTGAGTAAATCTTAATTTATTTTTGTTTTCGTCAAAAATTATAATATTCAGCGTCCTTCCTCCTCTTTCTAATGTATGTGATGGAATTATGCTCAACTCCGTAATTTCGATTGATTTTGCATTTTGTTTGGTTCACGATTATTGGGCCTTTGTCGTCATCTACACCGTTGCGTTCTTCCAGGAAAGACTTTAAACATAATCCACTATTCCACGTAATATGCAGGGCCAGCACTGTAAATAGTATCCAAGAGGGAACCTTTCAATTCCATGTGGACCTTATTTTTTTTATTTATTTCTTTTGCCTCGAGAAAATCACATCTCCATGGTTTTATATTTCTTGTAGAAAAGAACAAACCCATGTTTGTCTCGTGCTAAAGACATGGAAATAATGTTGCATATGAATGGCATTCCTTAATCATTATACTTGTGGAATTTAAAATCTGCACAACTATTAACGCTAAATCCCACAAAGTATAAAATTCTTGCATTAGTTCCAAAATACTCTTTAATCACCCACCTTCACATTTCATTGCTTTAATTTTAAAATTTGAAAAAATTGATTTAATCTTCTCTTTTATATATATGAATTTGTTATTCTCCTCAACTGTCATCCCTACTAACATCCCCACATGTATATGTTGCACCACCACATGTCATATATGCAGGTCAGACGTTATCTCCCCAACTGCTGGGGAGAGTAACATGTCTATATATATATATATAATTAGAAAAATGTAAGGGTGTTCTGTGTTAGAAAAATAGACAAGATCCAAATTAATTAATCAATTTATAACCGTCTGATGAAAATCGAAATTGACTTGAACACTTGAATCTACATTTCGAGTAGATATTTTTGGAATATTAATTTGCTCAAAATCGATTTTAGGTGAATGAGAAATTAATAAAACAATTAAAGCCCATTTATAGGGAATTGTGCAGTTGTCCCACATCGAGAAAAAAGCCTAGTCAAACATTCCTTATATATGACTTCGTATTATGTGCAAATAATTAATACAAGTTGTGATAGACCCGAGAAGGTTCCTCAAGGGCGAATAGCACCTACGAGTCCACACCCGTGCGGTGCCGGAGCCGGAGTACGTGCACGTCGCACTGTCGCTTTGAGGCGCACTTTGCACTTCGCACATAGGCATCGTCGCGAGGAGCATTGAGGAGCTCTTAAATTTATGCTCGAGCGACACGGGATGACTGGGCAGTGACGTGGCTACGATGTGGCCACAGTGGCGGATGAGTGGGCAATGACAAGGCAGAATGATATCAACCGTTGGATCATATATAAATCGAAGGGGTGTGATGAATCTCGAAAAATTGCGATCTGAACCGCTAGATGGATTGTGAAAAGACAAGCAATTGGTGAAACGATGCAATCTGGAGCGTCTGATCTTGGATGGATGGATGCGATTGGTTCAATCAAAGGGTTGCATTGTGAAGTGTCATGATCTTCAGAATGGACACAATCTAGACCATTGGATGTAGATCCAATGGCTACAATTATGGCATTTCTAAAGAGACATGACTATTAAACGATGCAATCTGGAGCGTCTGATCTTGGATGGATGGATGCGATTGGTTCAATCAAAGGGTTGCATTGTGAAGTGTCATGATCTTCAGAATGGACACAATCTAGACCATTGGATGTAGATCCAATGGCTACAATTATGGCATTTCTAAAGAGACATGACTATTCACCAAAGGCCCCCTGACCCTTCAAAATCTATAAATAGCATATGAGAAAGTTCGTTGTTCTCGTAATTTGGTGTGCTTCTATTACGATAAGTTCGTCGTTGTATTTTGAGAAACGATTGCCATAAACCGTAAGCACCTGGACGGAGCAATATCGTTTTAAAGAAATAGTGTGCAATACTGTTCTCGATGATCCTGATTCTGCATCGAAATAAAAGTGTACATTCTTTCTCAAAATAATTGTTTTGTCGTACCAAAACACATGTATCACAATTGTTTGAAATATTGTTATGTCTTATTGTTAAATAGTAAACACATTCTACATGTGTGGGATGCAACTATTCATTTTTCCTACTGTCGTTATGGTAAAATAGTCCAGTTTGTCAGGAATTTTGTCAAGTTGGTCATAATTCTCGAGTTGTTCATCGCAAACTTATTATAATACGCTATTCAGATTTTGTGTGCAAAAGAGAAAATTAGGCACTGCTTTACAAAGAGAGTCTTGAATTAATCTTACAATGGCAAATACATTTACGGTCGGTCAATCAGTATTTATATGGTCCTATTGCAATATAATATGTATTAAATTTACAAGTATTATGGATAATATTTGGAGTTGGTTCTTTAGAAATTATACTTGATACCGATACTACCGCAGCCAATAAACAACAAATCTAGTAAAGGGCTGACATGTATCAACATTAATAATACATCCTTGGCCATGTCTCTCCAGTATTCAACAGAGACATAAAATTTTTATTTTTAATTTAATTTTATTTATTTTATGTATGTACATATGTAAATGAAAGAGTGGGGCCCCCGCCGCCGTACGTCAGCCTAACTGTTTGACTCACGTGCCGCATACATTTTCTCGCCACATTGCCAAAAACATCCCTCTTAACCAATTTTCATCTTTCACCATTCATTCTCCATAATTAACAAAGTTATCACTCTCGAAATATAATATTATTATAATTTATAATTTTATGAAAGAAATCTAGTTTTCCATGGGTATATAAGTAAGGGCCCGAATGTTCATTAATCTTCGTCAAACTTTACTCCAACAAAGAAAGAAAGAACAACCTTAAAAAATCCAACAGCAGCAATGGATTCTTCGGTCTTCCAATGCAACTACCAGTACCAATTCCAATACCCCTTAGCAGAATACTCCCCGGAATCTTCATCACTAGATTCTCCGAATTCCCTTTCCATGGAGTTCCATGATTTCTCTCTTCCGTTCAACATGAACGATTCAGAAGAAATGCTTCTGTTTGGCGTTCTGGCGGAGGGCCGCGTAAAGGAACCGTCGGAGTCGAACTCGAATTCCTCGTGCAAGGAAGAAGAGGTGAATTCCCGTGCGAAGAGGGCCGGGAGGGAAGAGAAGAAGGAGAAGTCTTACAGAGGGGTCAGGAAGCGGCCGTGGGGGAAGTACGCGGCGGAGATAAGGGATTCCACCAGGAACGGCGTCCGTGTCTGGCTCGGGACATTCGACAGCGCCGAGGCCGCCGCCTTGGCTTACGACCAAGCTGCATTCTCCATGAGGGGTTGCGCGGCGGTGCTGAACTTCCCGGTGGAGAGGGTGATGGAATCTCTGCAAGAGATGAAGTGCGGTATGGAGGAGGAGGGGTGCTCTCCGGTGATCGCTTTGAAGAAGAAACATTCCATGAGGAAGAAGAGATCAGGGGTAAGTAGTAGTAGTAGCAGTAGTAAGAAAATATCCAAGAATCAAGAAGTGGGGAATGTGATGGTTTTAGAGGATCTGGGGGTCGAATATCTAGAGGAACTCTTGAGTTGTCCGTCTTCTTCGTCGTCCTCACACGACATTTCGATTTGGTCATAGTTTTTCAAAACTTTTATATAGGTCCGAATTTTCGTGTTGTTCCTCAAAATCTTGATTCCTTCTTCTTTTCATCTTGAAATATGTTTATTATTTTAATCAGATATTGTATAATCCACCACAACTAAATGGATAGCGAGGTTTGTTCATGTCACTAAGTGTTACATATAAATACCTGTCCAATTGCAAGTTTCTGTCCTCTTCAATTTATTTCTTGATTACAAGTTAAAGGATACCATAAGCTCAGATCTTTTTCAAATCACAAATTTATCGAGTTATTATTATTATTATTCAGAATGGGAGCTAGGTGTAGATCAATACAAAATAAGATGACTCGAGGTGGGGTTCGATTCTATACAAGTTGCTTGTGATCAATAATCATATCCATTTGTGTCCTAGCAAGAAAATGATGGGATACCTAATCAAAAGTCAGCACCCATAAGCTCAACGTGCTAGATTTAATCTTCTGGACATTATCTTATCCTAAAGATTGTAGGATTTTTCTTTCAATCAAATTAAGCATGTCTTGTTTAATTTAATTCATAATTTTTTCATGCATCCTATAATGTCTTAGCTTTCCTGTTAAAAAAAAAAAAAAGCTTGAAGCAAAATAATTAAAGAACTCCCTTTTCCCCCTTTATCGGATCTCTATTTTTTTACTGGAAGCATGAAAAAAACAAGCACTCTCAATGCATGAGGGATTCAGTAGAAGCTCGAAGATAGTAAATTGCTATCATCCCCATTTTTTACAGTGTGCGAACAGCGCCGAACATTATAATACACGACGATTAGTTTTTTTTTTTAACCATTCCCTGGATTATTAATTCTTGAATGGAATATATTTTTTGAAAACTTTAGTTTCTTCAAAAGCATGACATTGTGGGAAAGATGAGTTACCAAGAAAAGTCCACAATTAAGCGAAACATTTTTTTGTGCAGACACAAGCCTGTAGCCTAGCCCGTTATCGACCAAGCCCATCATGATAACGGCCCACGTATTTATTTATTTTTATATAGTTTTAATAATTACAAGGAATGCCCATTCGTATAATATCTCGATTTGGATATTTTTTAAACATTGCAATAAAAGGATATGTAGAAATTTTATTTCTACAGTTTTTGAAATTCATTTATGAAACATTAAAACAAATATATTAGTTATCTAAGATTTTTGTAACACTTAATTAGTTTTCGATATAATTTTAATTTAGTTTTACACTATTTTGGTGCTGAAAAATGATGTCCAACCATCTGCACCATTTCACCAAATTTGGTGCAGCACCAAATATTTTGCACCAAATTTGGGGCAGTTTTTTGCACTACGTTAAATCTCTATCTTTTTTTTTTTTTAATTCAATTAAAATTTTTATACATAAATTAATATTTAAATGAATTTAATGTTTCAATTGATTAAACATATTTTAATTAACAGAATAATAAATCAATTAGATCAAACTTCTCCAAAATCACATTGTTCAATTAAATTTTATATATTGAAGTTATTGATTTATTTTAATATTTAATTACATTTCTTAATTTATATCAAATTTTGTAATTTATTATTAAAATAATAATTAAAATATTAATAATAATTATATTGTTACACTATTAAGAAACATTAATATATAGGAATTAATGAAATATTATGATAATATACCTTTCGGTATAAGATTTGAAGTAAGTGAGTTGGAGATTTATATGTATTTAGTGCAGAAACTGCACTGTTTTAATACAGAAATTACACCAAAATAGAGTTATGGGTTGGAGATGGCCTTAGTCAGATGCCACGAAATCAACGTTGTTTTTGGGCTGTTCCAATCAAGAATTGTATGGATTGAGAAATACTGGTCCATTCCATGTATTGGGCCTCTAGAGAAAGACAAATTGTCATACCGGAGAATGACGGGTCCGGAGCAAAGAGTTAGATACATAGTTCTCACATTCACGATTCCACTTATCAGTAAACTTTTGCACGTTGTTTATACATAAATTTAAATTTGAACATAAAATAATTTAATAAAATAAATTTTTGTATAAAATACAAAGGTCCACATATTTTTTGAAGGTTTATTAAATTTAATTGGATTTTGTTTTACTAGAAAAAATTGATATAGTGGTCAAGGGGTATGATGGCGAAGGTTACTTGGGGATAAAATTTGATAGATCATGAGAGACTAATGGTAAGGACAGATAATAATAATTGTAACAACAAAAAAATCAATATTTGTATGTGTCTCTTCCTTCTCCTTCCTTCATCAATCCCTCTTCTCTCTCCCCGATGTGTGTCTTCTCCAAACCCTTATCAACCAATTTTGAGATTTCAAGCCACCATATTTCCTTCATACCACGCCCAAATTTGAAAATAAATATAGTTACATTATTTGGACGCACCTTGGATATAAATTGAATGATATAATTTTAGGTCGAATTTATTTAATCCATGGCACCAGGATTTTGATTGTCTATTATTGTTGGCGGTATTATGACAAAGACGAAAAAGCAGTCGAAAAGTTATTGAATATTGTGAAATTTTGAGAATAAATGTAAATTTGACGTTTTGGGGAAAGTTATTGAAAGTTTTTCGTTGACTTTGTTCAAGTTAAAAATAAATATAATGTGACCGTGTAAATAAAAAATGTGTGATTTAGGAATCTTGATATGATAATATTAGGAATTTAAAGTGTCTAAAATTAAATTTTATATTGATATGAGAATAAGATCATTTCCATTTATATTCAAGTTGTGGTCTAGGGCATCAAATTCAGAATTTCTTGATGATACAAATTACGGATAAATCCTGGACTAACGTACACAGATATCAACTTATTTTCTCGGTGTTTGATAGAGGTGTGTGATGAAATTGTGCATGATTTATATGTTATTGGTTGATTTATGTGATATTAAATGCTGAATTACATACTATTGATGTGCAATATGAAATAAATATTTCTTTTGTCAACTTATATATTTATTTTAGTTAGTCACATTCATATAACATCATATTGAGTCTATTAGTTATTGTTAACCATTTATATTTCGATTGAAATCTCATATATGATTTTGTATTGTGTCTAAAGGATTTTTGGACACCTGGATTAGATTCGTTTAGGTAGTTGCTGGCTTTGAGAGTTGAGTCATATTTTCTGACACGGTTCATCGAGGGAGAACCAGCTCGAGCATATGATATGATGTTGATATTGATACTTCGATTCATGATATCCCGAAAATTTACTTGTAAAAGCACCACATTAATGCTCGATATCATTGTATCTCGCGTCTTATATTATGATTTTTATTGATATCTCGTACTGGAGTTGATGACCATGAGAGGGGCATTCGTGTCTTTATATCTGTGGACATGACTGGTTACGTATGTGGTTCTAACTCAAGTATTAGAGAGAGACGTCGGGAAATATTAGAGCTCATTGAGAGTGAGCTCATCTCTTTGGGTCTTTATTCATGTTGTTGTCTCCCAATAGTATGTACCATAACGCCGGGAAAATCCATAAACCCATGAGTTGTTTGATTTGTTTTGAAGGGTTAAACTGCTATTTTATTTCTTACATTTAACATTTCAGTTTTCGCCTGAGCTGATTTCTTCGGTTTTAAACTGGGCAGTTCCCGGACGGTTCCTGCGAAGATGAACCCAAGCACAGTTCAGTTGTTTAAAAAAAAGGTATTTAAGCAAAATGATTACTGTTGGCGTACGGGGTAAGACATGCTAAAGTAACATTTTTTAAGCAACATGATTACTGTTGGCGCATGGGTTAAGACACGCCTAAAGTATCTTTTTTTAAGTACAATGATTACGGTTGGCGTATGGGATAGGACAACCCCTGCATTGTTTAATTGCTTCATTAAGACGGTGGGGGTGCTTTTCTAAACAACAAACCAACCGAAAAGGTTTTCTTGAAAGTAAGTTTTTCGAGCGTGCTTGTGGGGGATTCAAAGTCGGAGCCGTTCTCTGCAACCCGTCGTTCAGCGAAAGACAAGTAAACTCTATTCCTTGCTGCTTCTGTGAATACATATCATTGTTTGCTTTTCTCTATGTGTTGTTTGCTTTCGGTTGCATTCTATTTCATAGCTTTGAGTAACGTTTAAAGGTTTTCCAAATGATGTTAGGATCTATACGCTTTCAACGGTTCCGAAAATGGTTTTTAAGTTCTCAAACGTTTGACAGAAGAGTTTTTGTGACAGTTGAGCTATAACGTCTCTTTCAAATTTCTGGGTTGTACGAAAGTAACTTCAAAGTAGAGTTATCTGTGTGTTTCCAGAGAGTAAGTTGTGCTAATGGTTAAGGATGAGGTTATGAGCTGATAGGAAGAGCTGGTCTAGTTAGAGCGATGTTCTGATTTGATAAGCTTAGCTAATCTGTTCGAACTTCTCCAAGCTATTTTTAGTACTCGTGCTGGATGGCTAAGGATGAGGTTCTGAGCTGATAGGTGAAGCTGGTCTAGTTGGAACTCTGTTCTGATCAGATAAGCTTAGCTAATCTGTTCGAACTTCTCAAGCTGTTGTAAGTACCCTGTTGTCATTCTAACCTCGGACGATTCGTCCGATGATTTCAGTTCATAGTTTGATCCCTAACTGTTCTAGTTTGCACTTGCAGTAGGCTTATTTTCCTGAGATGATCCTGAGTTCGCAAGTTGTTCGCGATCTGATCGTCTTTCCTAGAGTTGAATTTTAGTAGCGAGATGATTGTCCAGTTCGCTTGTGATATGATTTCATTGCCCGGTCCACTTGCAATCTAATTTCATTGTCCGATCCACTTGCGATCTAATTTAATTGTATTCATTTGCGATCTGATTTCATTGTCCAGTCCACTCGCTATCTGGTCTGATTACCCTAAGCTGAACCAGCCTTGGTTGACCTTAATAATTTCGCATGACTATTCTAAGTTGTGTTGACTTTCCGTAATCTGAGTTGACCAACCAGTCATGATCTATTTTCTTCTACGAACTGTTTTACGCTTGCGATATGCTTTCTTCCAAGAGCTGATCTAAGTCGTGATCTGGTTTTTATCCTGAGATTATTTCAGAATTTCTAGAATTGTGTTCTATCGTATATTCAGCAGTCTTTTCAAATAAAAATGGAGTGTTGTAACAATTAATCGCTTGTGTGCGATCTATTATTTCAAAGGTTTTAATGATATATGGTAAGATGACTAAAGAGGAATGACAGAAGTCTCTATGCCATATTTCTTAAAGTCTAAAGGAAGTAATTTCAAAGTTTTATGTCCTGTGACAAAGATAACAGACGGTCAGCATAAGAAGAGTGAGGACGCTGACTGACGAACCAGTGTGTCCCTTCAAACATGAAGGATAAGGATTATGGGTTGACAAACCTATATACCCCTTCACATAGTACAGTTTGGGATTTATTTCCAGAGCCTGATATCAGATGAGTTTGATCAAGTGACCCGACCTAAGGAGAGCTTCTACGCCACATCTCATACAGAAAAGTGAATGGGTTATTTTTATAATCGCATATTTTAAGAAAATTTATGTTTAATGTGTACTTCCTTTATGTCAAATCCTATGTTTAATGCGTACTTCCTTTATGTTAAATCCTATGTTTAGTACTCACTAGCTTTCATGGTTTCATGTGAGACTGTTCCTTGAGAGCTGGACGACGCGAGCTGGAACAGATTGGAAAAGTGTGTTTATCGATAGACCAGCGTTTCCATGCTGCTACAGACCGCATCTATGTTGTGAACAAATTTGTATAGACCAAAAGTTGTAGCAGTTATTCATGCGCTCGAATAGGGACAAAAAGTTGTGATTGTGTTTATCGATGAGAATGTGTATCGATTATAGGCAACTGAATAGAGTCACTATGAAGAATAAATATCCTTTGCCTATAATCGATGATTTATTTGATCAACTCCAAGGAAGTTCGATCTATTCAAAAATCGATCTTCGGTCTGGATACCATCAACTTAGAGTTAGAGAAGAGGATATTCCGAAACTGCATTTAGAACTAGATAATGGACATTACAAATTTCTTGTGATGCCATTCGGTCTGACAAATGCACCAGCAGTCTTTATGGATTTAATGAATAGTGTGTTCAAAGACTTTTTGGATAGAGTTGTGATTGTGTTTATTGATGACATACGGGTGTATTCGAAATCTCGAAAAGAACACAAGGATCAATTACGACAAGTTCTTCAAACACTTCGAGATAACCAATTATATGCTAAATTGTCGAAATGTTAATTTTGGATGGATAGCGTGGTATTTTAGGCCATGTAATATCAAGACAAGGAATATTTGTTGATCCAAGTAAAGTTGAAGCGATCCTGAATTGGCTAGAACAACAAATGTACCAAAGATTTGAAGTTTCTTGGGTTTAGCTGGATATTATAGACGATTCATCGAGGGATTTTCTCAAATTGCTCGACCTCTTAGCCAACTGACCAAGAAGGATGCGAGATTTATTTGGTCAGATGAATGTGACCAGAGTTTTCTGACCCTGAAAGAAAATTTGACAACTGCACCTGTATTAACATTGCCATCTGGATCAGGTGGATTTGTGGTTTGTACCGATGCGTCAACGAAAGGACTGTGATGTGTTTTGATGCAACATGGGAAAGTTATTGCTTACGCTTCTAGGCAATTGAAGACACATAAATTGCATTATCCAATTCATGATCTAGAACTAGCAGCCATTGTGTTCGCTCTCAAGGTTTGTAGACATTAATTATATGGTGAGCAGTTCATAATTTTCTCCGATCATAAAAGTTTAAAATATCTATTCATGCAATCGAAATTGAATGTGAGACAAAGACGACGTTAGAGCTGTTGAAATATTTTGATTGTGAAATACAGTACCAACCAGGTAAAGTGAACAAGTAGCAGATGCATTTTTGAGCATGAAGTATCAAGTTGTTATGGTAGCATCTATTTATATGTGGCAGAATTATGATGAATTATGTATTTCTGGATTTACGTTTATGCCGAAGAGCAAATCTTTTCTTGTGTCTGCTATACAATTTGAGCCAAATATCATTTCGAAGATAAAGAAATCTCAAAAGAAAGATCCACAGGTTCAAAGATCCAAAGATTTGGTGTTGTCTGATTGTGAGGATTCAGATTTAGATTAGTGGTTAATTTTATTGTTTGGGTTTAGCCACGTGAATTTTGAAGTTATAGAGTTGTCGAATTCCTCCAAATATTGAATCAACCGTACTGTAGCCAACGACTGGTAGGATTTGGAATTTGATGGTTACTGTAGCTTGCAGCTGGTGAAAATGGAAAATCAGTTGTTGCGCTTGTGCTGCGTCTGGCAGTCGTTGCGCTCGTGAGAGAATGACCAGTCGATGAATTGAAGAACCAGTCGCGGGAGGAATTGTTTTGCGACTGGGTGACCAGCTGTGGAATTGAGGAACCAGTCGAGGGAGAAACGCGACGTCGTCTGGTTTAGTTGAAACGCTGCGTTTCGAGGATTGCGACTGGATAGCTTGCGACTGGATTGTTGCGTCTGGTTTGTTGTAGGAAGCATGAGTGCCAGTCGTAAGATTCCTACGGTTCAAGA
>KV012841.1:100786-117974 GCA_001598015.1 Dorcoceras hygrometricum
TGGAATTGATTGAATTCTGTTCTGTTTCACGTATTGTAAACTGTATGCATTGAGCATTGAAATTGAATGACATTCATTGCATACATCTTGAGCCTGAAATGAGAAATTGATTTGTTTACCTGATTGGGTGCCACGTTGTGACTGGCCGACTTTGAGTCGTGCCCGAAAAGTCCAACGCTATCGTCGGAGTGGTGACTACCGGATTCGAGTGTCTACCACCGCGCTGTGATGGGCTGACGGGCCCCGATGATCACGGACCGATGATTTCCACCGGCTGATTGGCTGTGTGTGGTATAGAGGTTTGATTTGAGTTTCCAGTTGATAGACTGGTCTAGCTATCCGATTTCTTGATAGCCCTCATGCATTCATAGCATTGATTATAGCATGTTGCATGTTTAGCTGTTTTGATAGCTCTTCGTACTGAGGCTTGACCTCGTACTTGTTTTCCTGCCTTTGTCTTGTTTGGGTCTGTGTTGCCCATTTGCAGGAGCTTCAGGTAACCAAGCTGGGCAGAGTGGAAGTTCAGCTGGTCGATCCCCTCGTCCCTGAGTCCCAGTTTATATATATGATATGTATTGAGCAGGGGGATGCCCCGTGTTATCATGTATTGGGGATCTGTATTTTGAATTGATATTATGTGGTTATTTGTTGCCTGAGTTTGGGTTAACTCATATTTTGAGTATTGAATATTTTGAATGTATGATTTGAAGTTCAGGCCCATAGTATTTCAAAAAAATTTTTAGCCCTGATTTTTAGCTTTCGTGTTTATGCGCTTATTATGTGTTAATTGTTAGTAATTAGCACGGGGCCTGACATTTTTGGTATCAGAGCTTAAATTGGGATAAGCTCGATTTCTTTTGATCACACTCGAGTCTAGGCACAGAGTTTTGATTTGATTTTGATTGCCTCTGTGACTTATGTGATCTATTATCTGTCTTGTTGTTATATCTGCTGTGAGATCTTACCTCTAGACTCGTTTAGATGCCGCCGAGACGAGGAGGAGGTAGGAGGACTAGACGTTCTGAGGAGGAGTCTAGAGCAGGTAGTGATGACGATCAGGTTGAGGACGTCACTAGGCAGATAGGTGGAATGGAGTTAGTCTTAGCCCGATTTCAGCGGACAAACCACCGACGTTGGCCGGTACTGAGGGTGGCGCTAGGGCTGAGGCGTGGCTTGTTCAGATGGAGGAGCTATTTGATACCCTGGAGTACGCCCCAGAAAAGAGACTGAAGTTGGCAGTGCTGCAGCTGCGAGATGATGCGCAGCGCTGGTGGAGGAGTACTTCTAGGATGCTTCGAGATAGTGGGACGGTGCTCACTTGGGATGTTTTCTGTGAGGCCTTTCGACGGGAATACACTCCAGAGTCCTATTTCGCCAGCCGAGAGCGCGAGTTTGATAACCTGAAGCAGGGTGATATGCGTGTGGCCGAGTATGCGAGGCGGTTTTCTGCGCTTCTAGTGTACATGCCAGCTGTGGCGAACCAAGAGCGAACGAAGAGGAACAAGTTCTTGAAGGGCTTGAGACCTGACCTTTATTGGATGGTGTTGTCTGGGTCCCCGGCGACTTTCATGGAAGCTGTGAACAATGCAGTGGATATTGAGGAGAGTTTGATGGATCCCGAGGCTCCAGTGCATCAGACGACCGCGCGTGCTTCTCAGCCAGCTCAGGCGGTGTCGCAGTCGTATCAGTCTCCGCAGGGGTCACAGCAGTCGAGTCGCCAGCAGTTTAGACCTAGAGGGAAGCAATTCAAGAAGAAGGGCCATTCGAGTTCTTCTGTATATATAGAGGTGTTGATCGACACTTAGAATTATTTTGAGCCAGCCATTTCTTATCTCTTCTTTCTCAAACCCTCGTAGAGCTACTGTTCACCGAGGCTTTCTTCCCTAGATTTCCGTCGTTCTCCGTCGAAGATTTGAGTGTTTTCGGTGGCGCTGGGTTCCTTGTGAACTTCTCTTTTGATTGCTACCCATTTGAAGCTGCAGAACGACCTTGGAGAAGATCGCGAAAGCTGCTGGTTTCTGGTCGTGAGTGCTGCCGTGCCCTGTTTGAATTTGTGAGGTAGAATTTGTGGATTCGAGGTACGATTGAGCAGCCCTCAGCAGCTTTGAGCGTGAACATGTCTATATTTCAATGTTGTGAAATCCGTGACTTTGCTGCTATGTGTTTACGTGGAACAGTTTGATGAATTGCTTGAGCTATACATTCTGTTTGCACGTATTATGAATTGTATGCATTAAGCATTGATATTGAATGACATTCATGCATACATCTTGAGCCTGAATTGACAGATTGATTTGATTACCTGATTGGGTGCCACGTTGTGACTGTCCGACTGTTGAGTCGTGCCCGAAAAGTCCAACGCTATCGTCGGAGTGGTGACTACCGGATTCGAGTGTCTACCACCAAGATGTGATGGGCTGACGGGCCCCGATGATCACGGACCGATGATTTCCATCGGCTGATTGGCTGTACGTGGTATAGAGGCTTGATTTGAGTTGCCAGTTGATAGACTGGTCTAGCTATCCGATTTCTTGATAGCCCTCATGCATTCATAGCATTGATTATACTTCTCAGCCAGCTCAGGCGGTGTCGCAGTCGTATCAGTCTCCGCAGGGGTCACAGCAGTCGAGTCGCCAGCAGTTTAGACCTAGAGGGAAGCAATTCAAGAAGAAGGGCCATTCGAGTTCTTCTGGTTCCGTGAGCTCTGGTTCGGGCAGTGGTTCTGGTAGCGGTTCTGGAGGCGGATTCTGTAGTCAGTGCGGAGGGAGACACGAGACTTCGGAGTGTCGTGGAGTTAGAGGACTCTGCCATCTTTATGGTCAGCCGGGACATTTTGCTAGAGCGTGTCCTTCGATTGGAGGACGATCTACTGGTCAGTCGCAGCAGGGTTCCGCTAGTGGTTCTTCTCAGCGACAGCAACCTTTTGCGCAGTCCCAACGATCTGGTTTTCAGCCCCGTGAGCCGTCTCGTTTTGGAGGACCTTCCCGACCCCCGTTTCAGATTCCCCAGCAGGCGCAGGCGAACGCCTTGTCGTTGGACCAGGCTGAGGAGATGCCGGGCATGGTTATTAGAGGTACATGCTCTATTTATGATTATCCTGCGAGAGTTTTGTTTGACACTGGTGCATCACACTCTTTCATATCTGAGATGTTTGTGTTTGAGCGTGGGTTGAGTTCTTCCCCACTGTGTGATGTTGTTTCTGTGTCTACTCCTGCTGGTGTGAACCTGTGGTCCCGAGAGGTAGTAGTAGATTGCCTGATTAGGTTTGATGAACATGTGTTGGTGACCAATCTGATTGTCTTGGGGATTAGAGATTTCGACTGTATTTTGGGAATGGACGTATTATCTAGCTATAAGGCTACCGTTGATTGCTTCCATGGTGTGGTGAGATTTCGCCCTGATACGGGTGAGAGGTGGGATTTCTACGGCACGGATTCGAGGTCGAAGATTCCCTTAGTATCCGCTATGGAGATGTTTAGCCTGCTATCGCTAGGTAATACATGATTTATGATCTACGCACTTGATAGTTCCCAGGAGCAGCGATTAGAGTTGCGTGACATACCCGACGTATTTCCAGATGATATTCCTGGATTCCCTCCTCGATGTGAGATCGACTTCAGTATTGAGTTGGTGCCTGGTACCGCCCCGATTTCTAGAGCTCCTTACCGGTTGGCGCCCGCAGAGTTGAAAGAGCTGAAGGAACAATTGAGCGATCTCTTAGAGAAAGGCTTCATCAGACCGAGCATGTCGCCTTGGGGAGCTCCGATTCTGTTTGTGAAAAAGAAAGATGGCACTATGAGGATGTGTGTGGACTTCAGACAGTTGAATAAGGCCACGGTGAAGAACAAGTATCCTCTGCCGAGGATTGATGACTTGTTCGATCAGTTGCAGCTTCTGATGGATGTTTGAGGTTCAGAGGGAGATTAGTAGTTCCGAACCTGATTGATTTGAAGGAGACCCTCATGAATGAAGCGCATTGTAGTCGGAACAGTGTGCATCCAGGCGAGCGAAAGATGTACCATGCCTTGAAGTCTCACTACTGGTGGGCAGGTATGAAGAGCGACATTTCGGCTTTTGTTGCTAGATGTCTGAATTTCCAGCAGGTCAAGGCTGAGAGGATGAGACCTGGTGGTTTGCTGCAGAGCTTGGAGGTGCCCCAATGGAATTGGGAGCACATCGCCATGGATTTTGTGACTCATCTACCTCGATCGAGTAGGGGATGCGATGCGATCTGGGTTGTGATTGATAGACTCTCGAAGTCAGCCCATTTCATTCCCTATGATGTGAGGTGTTCGATGAAAAAGATGGCGAAGTTGTACATCGACCATGTAGTTAGATTGCATGGAGTTCCGGTTTCGATAGTGTCCGACAGAGATCCGAGGTTCACTTCTCGCTTTTGGAAGAGTCTGCAAGCAGCAATGGGTTCGAGATTGGCGATAAGCACAGCCTATCACCCACAGACAGACGGACAGTCTGAGCGGACTATCCAGACTTTAGAGGATATGCTGCGAGCGGTAGTGATGGATTTCAGTGGTGGCTGGCAGGATTCGCTTTCCTTAGTGGAGTTTTCGTATAACAACAGCTACCAAGTCACTATTGGAATGGCTCCGTTTGAGGCGTTGTATGGTCGAAAGTGCAGATCCCCGATTTGTTGGGAAGAAGTTGGCAAGAGACAGCTTTCTACACCGGAGTTTGTTCAGCACATGAAGGATCAAATTGACTTAATTCGGAGTAGAATGAAGGCTGCCCAAGACCGTTTCACGAGTTATGCGAACCGTAGACGTCGACCGTTAGAGTTTGAGGTTGGCGATCGTGTGTTTCTCAAGATCTCTCCTTTCAAGAGCGTGATGAGATTCAGATTTAGAGGTAAATTGGCTCCCAGATTCGTTGGTCCCTTTGAGATTATCGAGAGGATTGGACAATTGGCTTATAGACTGAGGCTGCCCGAGGAGTTAGCCGCGATGCATTACGTGTTTCATGTGTCAATGTTGAGAAAGTATGAGCCGGATCCGTCCCATGTTTTGAGAACCGACGAAGTTGAGCTGGATTCTGCCTTGAGTTATGTCGAATATCCGGTTTATATCTTGGATAGGAAGGAGAAGCAGCTGAGAAACAAGATAATTCCGTTGGTGATGGTCCAATGGAGCAAGCATGGCCGAGAAGAAGCGACCTGGGAGGTTGAGGAAAAGATGCGGCAGGATTGGCCTCATCTGTTAGCACTGATCGTGCAACATTTCCAGGTAAATTTCTGGTTTTAGCTTCGAATTTGAGTAGCTGCTGGTGTTGATTTGCATGATTGATTGTTTTCTTCCCTGAGCTTACCTTTGATTTCGAGGACGAAATCCCTTAAGGTGGGGAGAATGTGAGGATTCAGATTTAAATTAGGGGTTAATTTTATTGTTTGGGTTTAGCCACATGAATTTTGAAGTTATAGAGTTGTCGAATTCCTCCAAATATTGAATCAACCGTACTGTAGCCAACGACTGGTAGGATTTGGAATTTGATGGTTACTGTAGCTTGCAGCTGGTGGAAATGGAAAATCAGTTGTTGCGCTTGTGTTGCGTCTGGCAGTCGTTGCGCTCGTGAGAGAATGACCAGTCGATGAATTGAAGAACCAGTCGCGGGAGGAATTGTTTTGCGATTGGGTGACCAGCTGTGGAATTGAGGAACCAGTCGAGGGAGAAACGCGACGTCGTCTGGTTTAGTTGAAACGCTGCGTTTCGAGGATTGCGACTGGATAGCTTGCGACTGGATAACTTGCGACTGGATAGTTGCGACTGGATTGTTGCGTCTGGTTTGTTGTAGGAAGCATGAGTGCCAGTCGTAAGATTCCTACGGTTCAAGACGACTGGATTGGTGAGCAGCAGTCGAGAGATTTGAGATGTATATATATAGAGGTGTTGATCGACACTTAGAATTATTTTGAGCCAGATATTTCTTATCTCTTCTTTGCCGTGCCCTGGTGAGATCTGTTGAGGTAGAATCTGAGATTTGAGGTACGAATTGAGCTTCTGTTAACATCTTTGGGCATAAGCGTGTTAGTATCTTGAGGCATGGACTGTATTCTGTGAATTTTGTGATTTACGTGAACATATCTGGCTCACTGTATGATCATTCTGTTCTGTTATACGTGAATTATGCATGCTTAAATCAGATTTGAATTTAATGGAATTCATGCATACTTCTTGAGCCTGAGATTTGATTGATTACCTATTTGGAGCCACATTGTGATTGGCCGACAGATGTGTCGCGCCTGAAAGGCACAATGCTATCATCGGAGTGGTGATCGACTGATTTGCCGTGTTTGAATACCATCGAGCTATGATGGTTAATTTGAGTGGTGGGCCCCGATGATCACGGACCGATGATTTCCACGACTGATTGGCTGTGCGTGGTATAGAGGCTTGATTTGAGTTGCCAGTTGATAGACTGGTCTAGCTATCCGATTTCTTGATAGCCCTCATGCATTCATAGCATTGATTATAGCATGTTGAATGTTTAGCTGTTTTGATAGCTCTTCGTACTGAGGCTTGACCTCGTACTTGTTTTCCTGCCTTTGTCTTGTTTGGGTCTGCGTTGCCCATTTGCAGGAGCTTCAGGTAACCAAGATGGACAGAGTGGAAGTTCAGCTGGTCGATCCCCTCGTCCCTGAGTCCCAGTTTATATATATGATATGTATTGAGCCGGGGGATGCCCCGTGTTATCATGTATTGGGGATCTGTATTTTGAATTGATATTATGTGGTTATTTGTTGCCTGAGTTTGGGTTAACTCCTATTTTGAGTATTGAATATTTTGAATGTATGATTTGAAGTTCAGGCTTATAGTATTTCAAAAAAAATTTTTAGCCCTGATTTTTAGCTTCCGTGTTTATGCGCTTATTATGTGTTAATTGTTAGTAATTAGCACGGGGCCTGACACTGATAATACAGATAATATAATATTTTATCAGATGGTTGTCTAATAATGAATAACCGATTAGTGGTACCGGATTTTGCATAATTGAAAGAAGCATTGCTTCGAGAGGTACATTGTAGTCGTTATAGTGTGCATCCTGGTAGTCGTCGAATGTAC
Source organism: Dorcoceras hygrometricum (assembly GCA_001598015.1). Classification (NCBI taxonomy): domain Eukaryota; kingdom Viridiplantae; phylum Streptophyta; class Magnoliopsida; order Lamiales; family Gesneriaceae; genus Dorcoceras; species Dorcoceras hygrometricum. The sequence continues at coordinate 107,860 of KV012841.1, forward strand.
AACATATTGAAATCACAGTTCTGGTGGAATGCGATGAAACGAGATATCACAGAATTTGTAACGAGATGTTTGACATGTCAGCAGGTGAAAGCCGAGAGAACAAAACCTGGAGGTATGTTACAAAGTTTATAGATACCACAATGGAATTGGGAACACATTGCAATAGACTTTGTCACTCACTTACCCATAACGATTAGAGGTTGTGATGCAATTTGGGTGATAGTTGATCGATTGTTCAAATCAGCTCACTTTATTCCATATGATCGTACTTATTCGTATAAGACAATGTCACAGTTATATATGGATAATGTGGTTATATTGCATGGTATTTCCGTTTCTATTGTATCTGATCGAGATCTTAGATTAAAATCTAAGTTTTGTAGTGGTCTGCACGATGCGTTGGGTACGAAATTAGCAATGAGTACAGCTTATCATCCCCAAACTGATGGTCAGACAGAAAGGACTATCCAGACCTTTAGAAGATATGCTTCGATCTGTGATTAAGGATTTTGGTGGAAATTGGCAAGAAACATTATCACTTTTGGAATTCTCTTATAATAATAGTTTTCAAACAATTATTGGTATGTCACCATTCGAAACTTTAGATGGTAGAAAGTGTCGATCACCAATATGTTGGAATGAGATTGGAGAGAAACCGTTGACTCAACCTGAGTTTGTCGAAGAAATGAATGCGAAGATTGATTTGATCAGGAAAAGAATAAAAGCAGCTCAAGATCGTCAAGCTAGTTATGCGAATAATTGACGTAGACCTTTAGAATTTCATGTTGGCAATCAAGTCTTTCTAAAAGTCTCACCGTTTCGTGGTACGATGAGATTTGGTCGAAAGGGAAAGTTAGCTCCACGTTACATTGGACATACGAGATTATTGAGAGGATTTGTTTATTGGCTTATAGATTAGATTTACCACAAAGTTTGTCTGTAATACATAATGTGTTTCATGTATCTATGCTGCGGAAGTATGAACCAGATCCATCACATGTGTTGAGATCGGAGGAAGTGGAGTTAGACAGTTCTCTGAGTTATGATGAATATCCTATCCAAATTCTGAATCGAAAGGACAAACAACTGCGTAATAAGACGATACCACTGGTTATGGTACAATGGAGTAGACATGGGAGAGAAGAAGCTACATGGGAGCTAGAGGCTAAACAGCGACAAGAATGGCCTCATTTGTTCGAGAATGAGAGTGTATCACAGTATTCCATGTACTTTGATTTTCCTATGTATTATTAGTGGTAGATGCGTGTAGTCCCTTGTATATATATCATGTGTTATGTTATGTATTGATTTTGATGACGAAATCTGTTATTAGAGGGGAGAAATGAAAGGATCGGGCCCACATCATTATAAACAAAACAAAAAAAAAGAAAATAAAAATGGATAAACGTAAAACCAGAAGCATCTTTCTCGATTTTCTCTCTCATATCCCATGTTTTTCGACCGCCATTGTTTTTCTCAAATTCCGGCCACCTCATTGCCGGAAAAATTAAAAGAAACATAGATTTGGAATCCTCTCAATGAGACCTACATTTCTATACCACTTTTGCAAGGTTTGTCGTGACTATCGGAAACCCGCTGGAGATCGCCACATTCTTTTGTCAATTCTGGCCACTTAGTTGTCGGAAAAATAAAAAAAGATACATATTACGAACCCTCGCAACGAGACCTACATATCTATACCAATTTTGTTACTGTTTGTTGCGACCGTAGAAACTTCGTCGAAGATCGCCGTCGCTAGTCGCCAGAGTTTGTATGTTGAGGTCAAGGAGGTTTATATGAATCCTTGTTTTCAGCTTTTATGTCGAAAATCTGGATTTGTAATATATGATACTGATTTCAATTGTAATTGTAGGTCAAAGATTGGCTTCAAGTTGAGGTATTGATCGGGATTTTGAACACAGTTAGACAATATAATTGGAAATTGTGTAGTATATAGTTGATTATTCGATAAGATGAGGATTACGTAGATCGTATCTGATTTGGGAATTAGTATTGAAAATTGACAACGAAATATAGATAGGGAAAGTTGGAAAGTAAGTCGACTTTAAATGACGATTTGAGAATTCGATTATTTAAGGTCATTTAAATTTATATTCAGGTTCTCTGTCTGAATTGGAGTATTCAAGAGTTTCTTGAGGATATAAATTACTGGTAATTGCTGGATTGAGGTACGTAGAGATAATTTAATTTCACAATGTTTAACAGAGACTTGTGATGGGGTTGTGTATGGTTTATTTGTTCTTTGTTGAATTACGTGATATTAGATGCTGATTTGCATATTATCAGTTAGTAATTGATGTGCAAAATAAAATATTTTCTTTATCAACACACATTTGATTTTAGTCAGTCACATCAATGCTACTAAACGCATCATCTTGAGTCTATCTGTCTTTGCTAATCGTGTATATTCGATTGAGATATGTATATGATTGTATGAGGTGTGTCATGAGGATTTTGGACACCCTGATTCGGTTCGGATTAGTTAGTTGCTGGCTTCGAGAGTGGAGTCTTATCTCTTGACACGATTCACTGAGGGTGAATCGGCTCGAGCATATGGATTTGCTATATCGATTCTTTGATTCCTGATATCCTGAGATGTTGTACCTGTACATGCATTGCATTCATGCACGATATCATTGCATTTATATGTCTTAAGTTGTGATTTTCTTTGATGTCTCGTACTCGGGTTACTGATCCCAAAATGGGCTGTCGTGTCTTTTGTGTTTGGACATGACAGGTAGTACATGTGGGTCTACTTCATGCGCTAGATATCTTGGGTATATATCTTGTTGTCTCCCAGATAGTATATCTACATAGTTGACGTTGGTTATACCGGGGAATGCCCTGAGTAACTGTAGTATGTATGTCTCAAGCCCCATCAGCTTATGATATTTTGCTGGGATTTTAATGTTACAACGTTTGGGTTGTACTGGATTAACTTGTTATGTTTGTATAGAATATATTTAAGTTATTTTGAGTATTTGAGTTTTCTGGTATGCCCGATTTACGGGAAAATCATGCCGAAACAAATGTTATAGGCCCAAAAACGCACACGAAATTTTAACCCATTTTTCCGCTGTTTATGAATGAATCCTAATTGCATGTTAATAAATTTTAATTAGGATAATGGACCCTCACATTATTATTTCGTATGAAATAGAGACATGCAATAACAATATTGTTAAATCTTGTTTGGAGTAATGTGATGTGATATAATAAAGAAGAAAGTAATATGACGATGCTAATGAGTTTGATATTTTTTTTATTATTGAATTATGGATTATTATTGATATATTAGACAATTTATAACTGTGCAAAAAAAAAAGATCCTACCTCAGTTAACAAGTGTAAGCCCAGTAATATTCCCCCAGGGCTCCAATGCCCAATCCACACAAACAGACATATACAATACTTAACTGATTTGTTTAAATATGCTAATGGTATAAATATATCGAATAGGTGAATTTATTACAGTATATCAAATGTTAAAGATGCAATGTATTTAATTTAGATTCATAAATTCGCTCTTGCTATGTGAATTGAAAGAGGTGATTCACATATCAACAACAAATGTTAGATTTGTGAACTATTTATATAATATTAGTTCATGTATAATTGCATTTCATTCCATTTTTATAAGAATGGTGTTATGTTTTATTTCAACTAAATGTTTTATGTTACCTAAATTTTAATCATTTAATAGCATTCATGAAAATTAAAAAAAATTAATATAAAAAACAATTTATATGCATTTATGCGTTACGCGGAGCGACACTCATATTTGTAAAGTAAGAGTGCTTTAGTTGATGTGAGGGTTAATAATAAAGTATTAATATATAATTAAGATTAATTAATAAGCAATCGAAAAGTGAGTTAATTTTTAAGTTTGGTTATATAAAATTTTTGGTACTCCACATAATAGAACACATACAGAAAAATCATATAATTTTTTATTATTGAATCATGATTAATGTTAGATGTATGAACATATAATATTAGTTCATATACAATTGTATTTTATTTTATTTTTATACAAATGATGTTATATTTTATTTTCAATTAAATGAGTAATTGAAATGATATAAAAAAGAAAAAGTGGAGACGTGGATGAGTTCGAGAATCCCCATCCCCATGGTGCTGGGGAGAGGGATTCCTCGAGTTGCTACAATCTGTTGGGGATGATGATCCCTCTCGAGTTGGAATGGGTCACGAATGAGAATCCCGCGTTGCTAGAATCCGGGATGGGGGCGGGGATGGGGACGACATAGTCATCCTTGTCCCAACCTTTTGTCATCCCTATATTATTTATTGAGTTTCGTCAAGTTTATGATATTTTGGTGCGATGTTATTATTGTATCTAGCCGATACTTGATTATGTTGTTATGTTTATTGCGAAGGTATATTGATTATTTGAATTTTCTATTGTGTTCAATTTATGTGGAGTACCGAAAATTTTATATACCCAAACTTAAAAATTAACTCAGCTTTTATGTTGCGTATTAATTAATCTTAATTATATATTAATAGTTTATTATTAGCCCTCACATCAATTAAAGCACTCTTACTTTATACCTTAACGCAACACATAAATGCATATAAATTGCTTTATTTTTATTCATGAATGATATTACATGATTAAAAATTTAGGTACCTTAAAAAACATTTAGTAATTTCACAATCATAAAATTAAAAGTAGATAAGGTACCATAGTTATAGAAATACAAATAAGTTATATATATATATATATATATATATATATACGGATTTTGATATCCTGCACAATCCATTTCCACACCTTCTTCCCCGACTACTACGTGGCACCATGTGATTGGACCAACATTTTAAATTCAACATTTTTGTCATATTTATTTAATTTCGGACCAATCATATGGTGCCACATGGTAATCGGGGAATGAGGTGGGGAAGTTGAGTGTGTAGGATATCACAACCATATATATATATATATAAAATATTTTGAAGTATAATGTTTTGAAGTATTTATAGATAATATTTTGAAGTATAACCCTCTTATTAACTTTCAAATTGCATAATCTTTCATGACATATGATATTATATTATTAATAATAAATAATGAGATTATAAATGAATTCATTTGGATAGATAATAATATCTTATAATTAGAATACATTTGATTTGATTTGATTAAATTTGATATACGTATTAAATTATATTTTATGAACTGATATTTTATTTTATGTTAATTTTACGTGGATTGTATGCAAATTTTGCTAGGTATATAATAAATAGTTTGAGTTTTAATTTCTTTATAAAGGATAAATCAAAAGGTCATTAGGATTATTAAACCAAAAAGGAGTGAAAAGATAATTGGCTTGTAATGTCGAAGGACACGTGTCACCATTCTGTGCATCTAAAATCCCAAAAGTCGGAGCTCCATTTGTGTTACAGTCTAACTTCTGGAAATCCCAAGAGTGGAAAGATTGTCAATTAAGAAACCGCCACTAATGTCCTCCTCCACTCTGTTGGCCTCACTCTATTGTACTTTACGGTTTGGCGGTTGTACATAATTTTCTTACCGTGCTGTTTCATCGGATCGAGGGAAAATTTTGTCTGCTGTTTGTTCTTCGTTAATTAACATGGGGGCAAGATTCTCAGTTGTCTGAATTGCTTATTCATCATTAAATGGCACCCCTTTCGTCGTCGGAGGATGTCGGAGTTCAAAACCTAGCCATAAACCTAATCCCCGGCCTCCCTAACGATTTAGGGGCATTGATTTTAGCTTTTGTTCCTTATGCTCACCACGCACGCCTCAAATCCACATGCAAATCGTGGAAACGTTTCTTCTCATCGAAAACCCTGATTTCGCTTCGACAGAATTACGTTGTTGCGCCGCAAGTGCTTTGTATTTTCCCCCAAGACCCTTCGATTTTCTCTCCTTACATATTTGATCCGAAGAACCTCTCATGGTGCGCCCTTCCACCTATGCCCTGCAACCCCCACGTTTATGGGCTCTCCAATTTCATCTCCGTGTCGGTGGGCCCCCACTTTTACGTGCTTGGTGGATCCCTCTTCGATACCAGGTCGTTTCCCCTTGATCGGCCTTCCCCTTCCTCATCCGTGTTTCGGTTTGATTTTTCGACTTTTTCTTGGGAAATACTGTCTCCCATGATCACCCCACGTGGAAGCTTTGCTTGTGCTGCGGTGCCGGAGTGGGGAAAGATTGTGGTGGCGGGGGGTGGTTCCAGGCACACGATGTTTGGGGCAGCAGGAAGTAGGATGAGTTCAGTGGAGATGTATGATATTGGAAAGGATGAGTGGATGGCGTTAGATGGGCTACCGAGGTTTCGAGCTGGGTGTGTTGGGTTCTTTCTTGACAAGGAGTTTTGGGTAATGGGAGGATACGGGGAATCAAGAACAGTCTCAGGGGTGTTCCCTGTTGATGAATATTATAGAGATGCGGTGGTCATGGAGTTGAGAAATGGGGGCAAATGGAAGGAGCTTGGAGATATGTGGGAAGAAGGGGAGAGAAGGAGACTGGGAAAAATTGTGGTGGTGGAGGGCCAGGGCGAGGATGCTCTTGGGATTTTCATGCTCGACCGGAATGAAATATTTAGGTAAATTACTCATTTTGTTTGCTATCATGTTGTATTGTTGGTTTTACGTGGCTTCAAAGTTCTTTCTTATCAGTAGTCTGGAGTGTTACTTTGAATTCCAGTTTCATGGATGAAGTAGTTGCAATGGAGGCATTCATCCGTGGTTTAAGATCCTAGGATTTTAGGCTTTTGTTCTTGTTAGAAGTAGAATTCGTTGGAGCATGCTTATTGCCTTTCAAGGATAACTTTATTACTGAGTTTATGATATTCTCTGTATTTATACACCCAAGCAGCATTCTAGGAACTTCTTTACCCCTTAGTTGGGCATTCTGTATGTGTTGTGCTGTATGAATACTTCAACATATACGAGTCATTCCATCCAGCTATGTTTATGTCATTTTTAGCTTGTTTACTCAATCGTATGGCTCGTTGACATCCTTGGCGTACTTCACGCAATAAAATGCCATGTTTTCCTTTTCAAGATTAAATGCAGTTTTTTAATATAGAATTCTCTGTTTTAGAGGTTGTCTATGAAGATGTTTCTCGTGCTCCTAGTCCTTGCTAACCTTTTGGGGTTGATCCTTCTTTTACGAGGAGGAAAAAGGGTGGGCCTGGGATGATGAGTTAAGTAGCCAAGGAATCTGCTGTGTTCAAAATGTTGTTAAGCTTTTTGTGAGGCAAAACTTTTCGGTTGTGAGTACAAATTGAAATGGTCAATCACCATCTTGAAACCACTTAAACATGTAGTTTATATGCATCAAATTGGATGACAAAAGAGAGAACAGTTCCTGAGATGTTTGTGAAGTGTTTCTTTTTAGATATTTAAATAAGTTTATGCTCAATACCATAAGAAGTCGGCAAAAAGCTCCTGTAGCTGGAATGGTGAACATGCAGAAGTACTATAAAGTGGTACCTACATATTTTAGTTGGGTAAGGTGGGCTTCTCTTGGGCTCTATATATCTGACAGTACTCTTAGTGCGGTGATAATAATATCAACATCTCTGTTACAAGATCCGGTTTTTTCTTGCTAATTTATCTTATGTTGTTCATTTATAAGATCCTCTTGATGTGCAGTTTCCTTCGTCTCTAAATTTTACCGTGGTTTTGCTGAACTGTCCAACACAAAGGCGCACTAAACATCAATGACTACCTCAAAATATGGACCAAGTAACAACACTACTAATTTAACAAATTGTCGTCTATCCACATGTTACTATGCTGACAATTTCTGTTCGACACATTACTTTCCGCTGAAGAAAACCTTGCTTGACTATGCCCTATTGTCTGACAACTTGTAAAATTTGAATGTTTGGAAGCAATGTTGGTTGTATGGGAATATTTTGGAGGATATGCATGAGACAGCTTATTTCGGAAACCTGTCATTATATAATGAAAGTATCGAACTCTACCACTTAATTTACTCTGATTATGCCAATCTTGACATTCAGTGTTGGTTGATGCAGGTACGATATGATTTGTAATCGTTGGACAAAGGAGACTACCGTACCTAAAAGAGCCTCAGACAATTCTTCGGTTGGTTTTGTTGCATTAGATGGGGAGCTCCACTTGCTTACCCTTCTGAACCTATATTATCCATCAACTGAAAGCAGGCGATTTCGTCAACATAAGAGACCGGCTACGCTGCTTATACAAATATATCATCCTGTCACGAGGACATGGAGATCCCTAATTGTGAAACCACCCTTCCCCCCCTTGGATTTCAAAACTGCAGTGATGTGCACCATTAGACTGTAACTTCATGATTGTGGACATACATTGTTGTCGTTGTATGGTATCGCACTGTTCATATGTATGTTAAAAATGTACAGCCCGGCTAGTTTTCCCTTCACACGAAAATGGTTCCGGTGGCGTATGTGAATAAAATCATTCAAATGGATGTAAGCTGTGAACATTTATCCCTTATCTCTTCCAATAAAGTGTATTCTCATTTTAAAAAATCCACCACTCCTGACCAACAAGAAACTCCATGTGAATTGAGTGTGTAAAATGTTGGAAGATGTTTTATAATCGACACCATTCAGTATTTTTGAAACATCTTATATTTTATATGGTCGTTCAATATTAGTGGCTTCTAAATCTCCTTTTTGTCCCCCGAAGAAAATGCAGAACGTTTGGATATGTTCAAAGGACACTTCATGTTGTGAAAAGAGAAACGTGTGGTAGTTAAACCTCACATTCATGGTTTACAACTTATCACTAGTATCATTTATATAAACAAAATATATAATCTCCAGGGGCACAGACGAATTGGTAACTTGGATGATGTGGGAGTACTTTCTTCGGTTTCACGGGTTCGATTCTTGTGTATTTCCCACTGAAATATTGTAGAGATATTGTGAGGATTCAGATTTGTGATTAGTGTTTATCATAATTTCAGACTTCGAATTTTAGGATTTTTGGTGAAATCCGTTTGAGATTTGGATTTGAATGGTGGAAGTTATGGTAGAAATCTGAATTCCTTGGTATCGCTTGATTTTAGAGTGAGCGGTAGAGAGATCTGGTCCCTTGATTTGTGGTGAGATCTGCTTGAATTTTGAATGAGATCTGTTCTCCTTAGTGTTTCGAAGAGCACCGAGAAATTTGGATAAAACGGTGTCGTTTTGAAGAGATCTGGTGGTCGAGAAGAGCGTGAGAAATGAATGCGTTATTCTTTTGAAATTCAGATCTCATGACGTAAGCAGCTCTCATGTGTGACGTAAGCGTCGCTGGATGGTGATCGCATTTGAATTGTAGCGAGAGATCTGGCAGCGCTTGAGGGTGACGTCAGCAGGTCTGGTGGATGACGTAAGCAGATCTGTTGATAGAAGCGTGTAGTGTTCATGCTAGAGTTGCGCGGCAGATCTGATGACGTAAGCAAGTCTATTTATTTAAGTGTTGAGTTACACTTAGAGTATTTCAGACCTGTCATTTCTTATCCTCAAACTCGAAACCCTCGATTTTAGCTACTGTTCACCGTCTCTTTCTATCGCGATTTCCCGTTGATTCCGACCTCCGTTTTGCGAGTTCTTGGTAGCGTTGGAAACCTCTTGAGTAGACCTTCCTTTTCCTACCAATCTTGGAGGCTGTTTTGAGCTGGAAAGAGAACGCGAAGCTGCTGAGTTTCGGGCTGTAGATTGAGCCGTGAACTTTTCGTAGCGTGAGCTTTGGGTGAGTTTCTTTCGTTGATTTGAGCTCTGTTTTCTTGTATTAGTACCTGCGTAGATACTTGGAGCTTGAGTTTAGCTCTGGCCGTAGGTATTTGAGAGAGAGTGCTAGATTTGAGCTAAGATTTTAGCTACCTTGTACAGATCCAGTTTTCAGGATTTTGGTGGTTTCGCTTTGCTGTGGAGTTTCAAAGGCAGTAAGCTTGAGTTAGTTGCTGGCCGTTGCTTGTGAAACCGGTTTAAGGTAGTTGGATCTATTAAGGTACGAATTGAGCAGCACTTACAGCTTGAGCGTGAACATGACTAATTCGATGTTGTGGAATGTGTAATGCTGCTGCTGTTATGTGTCTACGTGAT
>KV012842.1:15262-29229 GCA_001598015.1 Dorcoceras hygrometricum
TCGAACAGATTTATGTGGAACATAAATCTGTTTGAGTTGGTTTTAAAATATTAGGATTCAGTTCTGGTATTTTCCGCATGATTTTTAAATCATACCAGATCTGTCTCCGGTGCTCTTGTGTTATTTTAAGTGTTCAAGAACAAGAGGTATTGCACCTCATTGTGATAAGCAGCACGCAAATTTTTAAACCTCATTTAACCAGCGGCTGCTTAGTTTCCTCGAAAAACAGGGACCAACAACTCCGATGCAGCATAAAGAGCTTTTGAGGTTGGTTCTCCAAACACTACGAGACTCACGGCTGTATGCTAAGTTCTCCAAATGCGAGTTTTGGTTGGATAGAGTAGTGTTTCTGGGTCATGTCATTTCGGACGATGGACTGTCTGTTGATCCCAGTAAGGTAGAGGCTGTTGTGAACTGGTAACGTAACAAGAATGTGTCAGAGATTCGTAGATTTTTGGGATTGGCTAGCTATTACGACGCTTTATTGAAGGATTTTCTAATATAGCTAAGCCTACGACTTAGTTGACCCAGAAAGACAAGAGATTTGTTTGGACAGAAGAATGCGAGAATAACTTCCAATTGCTCAAGGAGAAGCTAACTACAGCGCCAGTGTTAGCTTTGCCTTCAGGTTCAGGTGGTTTCGTGGTTTCTTCAGATGCTTCACTGAATGGATTGGGTTGTGTGTTGATGCTTAATGGTCAAGTCATTGCGTATGCCTATCGTCAGTTGAAGCCACTCGATACCCAGTTCATGATTTGGAGTTGGCAGCAGTGGTCTTTGCCTTGAACATTTGGCGTCACTACCTGTATGGCGAGCCGTTTGTGGTGTACACCGACCACAAGAGTCTTCAGTTTCTGTTTTCTCAGCCGGATTTGAACATGAGACTGCGTAGATGGAGCTTCTTAAGGATATTTTGATTGTGAGATCCAATATCAGCCTGGGAAAGTGAATGTAGTTGCTGATGCATTGAGCAGGAAAGCTCAAGTGGCGATGCTTGCTTCGTTGAAGATTTCAAAGGTTCATGAGCATCTAAGCACTACTGGTTGGCGTTTTTACCCAGGTGAGGATTATGTTGTGGTGTCTTCTTTTCAAGTTGAGCCACAGATTGTTTCGAGGATTAGAGCAGCTCAGAGAACAGATCCATCTATCTATGAGTTGAAGTTGAAGGTAGAGCTGGACAGTTGGAAGACTATTCTATCTCATCTGATGGTTGTTTGAGGTTTCGTGGCAGGTTGGTAGTGCCAAATCTGATTGATTTGAAGGAGGAGATCTTGAGAGAAGCACACCGTAGTAGACATAGTGTCCATCCTGGTGCAAGAAAGATGTATCATGCCTTGAAGTCGCACTTCTGGTGGGCAGGTTTGAAGAGCGACGTTGCTGATTTTGTGGCGCATTGTCTGAATTGTCAGCAAGTTAAGGCAGAAAGGATGAGACCTGGGGGTCTATTGCAGAGCTTAGAGGTTCCCCCATGGAATTGGAAGCACATAGCAATGGATTTCGTTACACATTTGCCTCGTTCCAGTCGAGGGTGTGATGCTGTTTGGGTGGTTATTGAAAGATTGTCGAAGTCTGCTCACATCTTCCCTACAATATGACGTATTCTTTGAAGAACATGGCGAAACTGTACATGGATTTCGTGGTGCGGGTGTTCCTGTGTCCATTGTTTCAGATCATGATCTGAAGTTTACTTCCAGGTTTTGGAAGAGTTTGCAAACAGTTTTGGGCACCATATTGGCTATGAGTACTGCTTATTATCCCCAAACCGATGGGCCAATCTGAGAGGACTATCCAGACTTTAGATGATATGTTGAGAGCTGTGGTAATGGATTTCAGTGGTAGCTGGCAAGATTCATTGTCTTTGGTTGAGTTTTCTTATAATAACAGCTACCAGGTGACAATTGGAATGGCACCATTTGAAGCTTTGTATGGTAGGAAGTACAGATCGCCAATATGTTTGGAAGAAGTGGGGGAGAAGCAGCTGTCTTCTCCAGAATTTGTGCAACAGATGAGAGATCAAGTAGATCTGATTCGACAGTGTATAAAAGCTTCACAAGATCGCCAAGCTAGCTATGCGACCAGAAGGCGTAGGCGTTTATAATTTCAGGTTGGAGATCGAGTGTTCTTGAAAGTTTCTCCCTTCAGAAGTGTGATGAGATTTGGTCTCAAGGGAAAATTAGCTCCTCGTTACGTTGGGCCGTATGAGATTGTTGAAAGGATTGGCCATTTGGCTTATCGTTTGTTGTTGCCGCCAGATTTGTCCTCTTTACATGATGTGCTTCATGTGTCTATGTTGAGGAAGTGTGAGCCAGATCCTTCGCTTGTGTTGAGAACTGACGAGGTGGAGCTGGATCGAGCATTGAGTTATGTTGAGTATCCCTTGAAGAACCTAGGTAGGAAGGAGAAATAGCTCAGGAACAAGACCATTCCTTTGTTGATGGTTAAGTGGAGCAAACATGGTAGAGAAGAGGCTACGTGGGAGTTAGAAGAGAAAATTCAATGCCTCATATGTTTGAGTAGATCTTGCATTAACTCCAGTAGCTAGTTGCTTGTTTGTTGTCATTTTCTAGTTATCTTGAACTCTTGTTGGTTAGTAGCCTCCTGTTGCGTGTTAGAAATCGTTAGTTGTTTTGTTGAGTTTTGATTTAGTTCTGGAGTCTTTGATTTCGAGGACGAAATCTTATTTTTAGTGGGGGAGAGATGTGAGACCCGAAAGATTATTGGATTAATTGAGTTAATTAATCGGGTTTTAAATAGACCAGATTTGGCGTGAACAGATCTGGAATGGATCAGCTTTGAGCTGATATGCTTGGTGAGCGTATCGGGTTTCTATTTTGTGTGTTTAGAACATATCTGGACAATTGTAGAGTTCACCAGAGTAGTAGTTGGATTTGGAGAGTTGAGAAGTGCTGGTTGGTAACTTCGGATTTGGCGTTGGTTGATTGTAATTGAGGCTAGAGGTGAAATCTGGTTATCTTAATCCATGCAGTGAACGCTTGTTGATTATCCTGTGTGGGTAGCAATATTCCGTCGCTTTGGGTATGAGTGAACGGTGGTTAGTACTTGTGTGAGATCTGGTCATCCAGATCTGAGTTGTGATGCGGCGCCGTTTAGCGATAGCATATTTGGTATTAGCGGAATGACGTGTCCAGTGGAATAGTGGACTTCGGTGCGAAATGGTTTGATAGTAGCGCGTTGGTGTAGCGTATGTTCCAGATCTGGAGTGATACTCATATCTGAGTGGGTATCAGCTTTGAGCCAATGTTGTCGGTGGTTACTGTTCATCATATTTGGGGAACTTAAGTAGTATTTATAGAGGACTTTGACCCTTCGAACGTGATATTAGTTCCCGACACTTAGAAATATTTCCCGTAACCTTACTCTGTCGTGATACCCTAGCTAATGTTCACCGAACCTTATCTTCTCCGATTGTCGGTGGTAGAAAGCTCCGATTGAAGCAAGAGTGGTAGCGTTGGACTCCTCTTGCCAAGGACATTCCATACCTATTTCGCAGGCTTTGGGTAAGCTGGAAGAAGATCACGAAAGGAGCTTCCTTGTGTAGTCTGTTATCATTCGGAGGATTTGCTTTTCCGTTCAGGTAGAGCTTCCAGGTAAGAGCTAGATCCTCCCTTATGCTTTGTTTGGAGCTGTCTGTTGTGCTAGAATGGTAGGATAGAGCTGGTGGAGCTCGTAGCTCCCAGTTTGTGGTTTCTGTGCTATTGTCCCTGAGTCGTTGCTTGTGTTTGGCTAAGCATGTTTCAGATTTGAGGTCTCGGGACCTTGTCGTGGTTTGTATCCCAGAAGGTTAAGGTACGGATGTGAGCTTGTTTTACAGCTTTGGATTGAGCATGGATATTATGTGTGTTACTGTGTATGTTGCTGTTATTGCTTGCTTCTGCACTTTGTTTATTGTTGCAAGCTGTTGTATTTGCATACACGCATTTTCCATGTTGTGCTCAGATCTTGTTAGCCGTTCCTTGCTATGCTAATCTGTGAGTACCAGGGTGCTTGTATTGAGGACGAGCGGCAATACCGTGCTCCTCATCTCCCTGATGGGTTTTTCTGTTAGCCGCTATGAGCTGAGTGGATAGCTACCATGCCTCATGAGCTTGACAACAGCAGGTTGAATGATCTGTTGTGCATCTGGTACCGTGTGTTGAGACAAGTGGGTAGCTCCCATATACTCACACACCCCGTGGCCAGTATCTTTCAGTTGATCTGTATCAATTTTTGAGCAGTTTCTTGAGATCTTTGGCTCCCTGCCTTAGGTTTGTAGCCTTATTCTCATGCATAGCATTCGCAAATTATCTGTTGCTATCTATTAGCTGTGTTTCAATTGCTCTCCGTACTGGGGTTTGACCCCATGTCCCTCTGGGCTGGTTGTTTTAGTTTGCCTGTGTGTGTTTCAGGTTATCATGGTTTCTCCGCTGGACGTGGAGTTCATCCAGCTGGTAGTGCTCCGGGAGGTGGATAGAGTGTCCCAGTTATATATAGTATATACATGTTATAATGTATTGTATCTATGTTGAGCGAGAGACTCATCATGGATCCTTTGGTTGTTGATTGGGAGTCACTCTATGCTTGTATATTTGTTTGTGTTATTTGTATTGTTGTTGGTTGTTGTATTGGATTTTCAGTGTTGTAAAACCAATATTTTGGACATAAATGTATTTTTAACTTATGTTTTCTAAGTCAGACAAAAGAAAAAAAAATAAAATTTAGCTACTATTTTTAATGCTTCCGCTATTGTTTATTGCGTGGTTAACTCTGTGCTGTGCACCGGGCCTGACAATGTCACCCTGTCGAATGTTCATAAAATCCCTCTTTAGTTTGGCTCGTGCCTCCTCTGAGAAGTACTTGCCATAAAATAGCTCCTTTAACCCCTCCCAGGTCAAGGTATCCATGTCCACCGACTCCCCGGCTCCTTCCCACCATAAACGGGCATCACCTCGCAGCATGTAGTTGGCGCATCGCACCCTATCATCGTTCCTCAGCTCCGTAATGCCAAAGATCGTCTCTAAGGACTCTATCCAGTCCTCAGCCACGAAAGGATCCATGGTACCCAAGAACTCCTTTGGGCCCATCTTCCGGAAGCGCTCATACACTGCCTCCAGTCGCACCCTCCGAGCAGCCTCGGACTGCTGCTCCAGCAACCGAGTCAATCTAGCCAACAACTGTCCACTAGCATCGAGAGGGGTGGAGGCGGAGGTGGGTCTCGCCTCCCCTCCTCCCGGTCCATGGAGTCGCTGTTCAACCGACGTCTAGGAGGCATATCTGTGCATACAATCCAAGATCACATATAACCCAAATGCATCTATGACACATCATTTGCTCAAAAAAAATTTAATTCGTCAAAATTTTGAATCATTATACTTCAATCATGCATATTTTGAAACTTTAAAAGTTACAAACTTGAGGCATGACCATTTGACCTTCTCTGAACCGGTAGCAGGCACCACCCTTCAGAACCTTGCTCTGATACCAACTGAAACGACTCAACTCACTAAAATATTTTTCTTTAAATAAAAGGCATCATTTTTTTAAATAAAAATACTCAAAGCCTTCAAATTTCAATCCATACATGCTATAAAATTTTATACAAAGAAAGTCAAGTCAAATCGTAGTCGTAAAATTCGACAAGATAAAGAAAAGTCTCAATATCCCACTTGCTAGTGTTCCTCATCAATTTACAAAAGACAATCTTCCTTTAAAACTTAACGTCATCTTTCAAAAACATAAAAGTGGAAATTGAAGGTCTCGGGAGTGAACTGCTAGGTCCGAGCATGCCCAATCGCCGCAGCCTCAAACATCCACCTCATCCCCACCTGCACACGATCATATCTGGTGAGTTTAAAGACTCAACAAGTTCAAACCATAATAGCAAATACTACGTATATAACCACTTGCATAAAAAATAGCAATATTTAAAATACGCTTTAAACCTCAACTTCAAAACTTAAATAAACATTAAACATTAACATTTACTTCAAATCTCAACAATAAAGCACATTTAAATAAACTTTTAACTTCAAAACATCCATTACACATCAAGGCATGAATAACCTATGTCCTCAAAACATTTAAGTGAAGTTTGTTCATTGCTGCGACCCCTCTGTTCGCTTGATCAAGCTATAAACCATAGTACTAGGCTGGAATAGCTCTACGGACCTCATGCTCCGTAGTCACGATCCCCCTCTAATATTGCTCTATGGACCTCATGCGCCGTAGTCACCATATTCCTCTACGTCTTGGTCACAACAACTCACATTTCTCAAAACATGTTTCTTATTTTCATTTAAAACATCAAACATCAAATATCATGCCATAAATCATCATAAAACTCATCATTTTATTTTAAAAAGCTTGCTGACCGTAAACATGCCTGCGATGCATTTGAAAATAAATAAGGTTTTAGTCAAGATCGATCGGGATCGTCCTAAGCTTCTCGATGGGATACTCGGACACCCGAAGGTCTCGACGAGTCACCGGTGTTAGGACCGAAAAATGAGAATTTTAAGCAATAAATTCAAAGCGAGCGCTGCTACTGAAAAATTAAATCTTTTGCGCTGCTGCTAATAGTGAGGTGCAATACCTCGGGTTATTGAACATTAAAAACAGAGCACCGGAGATAGATCTGGTATGAAATAAAATCATGCGGAAGACACCAGAACTGAATCCTAAATTTTAAAACGTTACAAACAGATTTCTTTTTACAGAAATCTGTTCGACTTACTGTGTGTGCAAACTGTATGCGTGCGTGCTAAATGTAATTGCATATGCGGAACTGTAAATAAAGAATACAATACACAGCTTATTTGTTTATGGAAGTTCGGACTTCAATGTCCTACATCTCCCCTTCTTCCTCCTCTGAAGGTTCCACTAGAAGATTTGATCTATACATCGTGTACAGACCCGATCCCGCAACCAGCAGCTGCGAGAACTCCTAGACTCTACCAGCCCTCGGCTGTCACTCAATCACTTGTTTAACGCCTATGTGAGAAAGGCTACAAACACAAAGTTTAACATCGTCGTGCTTGGACGGGATCTGATTGTGAATTAGGTTTGAGATTCATTCACTATACAATTTCGCTCAACTCTCATGAATGTGAATGAATCTTTGTGTGTGTGAGATTTACAATGTAAGCACAACTCTCGTAGAAATTAAATCTCACACACTAGGGAAATGCTCTACAAAAGCTGATTGAGACTCAGCAGTAGACACGCGTTATACTTTCCTCTCTAATGGCGGTATACTGCTTCGTCTCCAATATTTCTTCCCTCTGTTTTTAAATCCTCACTGAATCATCATCTTCTTCCTTCAAATCTTCTCCTTTAAATAGCCTCTGTTCAAATTCAATTCGTTGGACACAAGTTCTTCCCGTTGAAAGATGTTCTGTAAAGTACCGATAGGGAGTTGTCCTTGTGTCCTTTCTTTTGCAGGCTTTTTGTCGTCTTCAATCTCCAATATTTCTTCCCTCTGTTTTTAAATCCTCACTGAATCATCATCTTCTTCCTTCAAATCTTCTCCTTTAAATAGCCTCTGTTCAAATTCAATTCGTTGGACACAAGTTCTTCACATTGAAAGATGTTCTGTAAAGTACCGACAGGGAGTTGTCTGTGTGTCCTTTCTTTTGCAGGCTTTTTGTCGTCTTCAACATTTGAACTATGTTCCAGCAGCTGATCTATACCAACAGCTGATTTTAAGAGATGTACCTGCTGATTATTACCATCGCAAAATCCATCGACTGAACCTTAGCGCGAAGGCAAAACGCTGTCGTATCCATTTATCCAAACGACATCGTTTTGCTATCGCTAACTTCAAGTACCATCGACTGGTTGTACTGTAGCTCACTGCTGATTGTGATGACATCACTGCTGACGTCATCATCACTGATCCATCTACTGATTCAGCTGACGTCACTGCTGATATTGCTGACGTCATCATCCCCTTAGCACTCCAGCTGGTTCATCTTCTCCTTAGCGACTATCACAGCTACTGGTCAAATTTGGCCTCCGCCTGATTACGAACAACTGACTCAACTTTGGACGTCTCCATTGCTAATCCAGCTGTCGTCTAAATGATAAACCAAACCAGCTGTGAACTTTATCTTTTCTCCTCACGACTGGACAAATGCTTCTTCATGACAGTTTTCTTCGATAGCTAACATCTGTACACTAAGTAGAATTGTTAGAAACACAATAATAAGTTTTGTGTAATTCAAAATTCAATCTGGATCTGTTGACACAGATCCATCAACCGGATAAGCCCAAAACTCACCACAACCAACCCAAGCCTAGGAAATATAATTTTATACATCTTAAACATGTTTACAAGCCATAAAAATACTTCTTTGGAGCCTTCGGGGTGCTGCTATAGCCTCTATACGATCGATTCTAGGTGCTGCCTCCTATACATTCCGGACGGACACAATCGGATTCTAACTTATTTATCCTCAAAATCCAGCCCCTAAGACTCGACTAAATACCCCTCATAAACATCTTAAGGACCACTCAAGGTTGTCTAAGTGCGCTGTAAGGGGGCACACACAACCACAACACCAAGAACTAGACCAACACAACCATAAGCTCTCCTTACTCGATCAAGCTGCACCTATTCGGCTATTCCCTTGAAGCAGCCTTAACCCCAACTCTAACCAACCCTATGCCAAGCCCATAAGACCCTCTAACCGTGCCTTAGACCCCAACCAAGGACCTGGTCGGTCCCATGACAAACAGCACGAAGGTTGAAGCCCTCATACCGCACAATTCTGCACACTCCTTTTTCCCGCACTCGCGCATTGTTTCCTTTTGGCCAGCACTTAAACCCCTCTTAGGCCAGATCTTGGCCAATACCAGGTGACTCTCTAGACACTCCCTAACCTTCAACCTTTGCCCTTCCTCGAACAGGAACCATTCTGCCCGGAATCGATCATGGCCGACGCATTCTGCACTACCAACACAGATTATGCACTCAGACATGTCCAGCCCCTATTCTGCTCGTCCAGCCCTCTAAATTAGTTTTCCAGACCTTCAAAACTCAAACCTAACATTACATTTAAAACATACCTATAGCCCTCAGCTCCGATCATCACACATAGCAGAAATTTTCGAAAACATGCAGCAGGAAGGAAAAGAAAAACGCGTAACGCACTACATAAAGGAAACAGCCTGCTGAAACGTATAGCTTTCAGAATAAATTTCCATGAATAACAGATTTAAAAGCACACGTATATGGTGTGGCAGCAAAGAATATTTAAACTTGCCTTTCGATGGAGAGATTGAGAATACATGTTACCGGAGGCGTCGGGGCGAGACGGGGACGATAACATGGCCTAATCGTGCTAAGGGATGGAACGATCTCCCTAAGCTGTTTCTGAAAGAGGTAGAAGTTGGATGATTGAGGTGGAAAACGTGAAAGTAGTTGGGAAATAAAGGGTTATAATAGGGTTAAGTGGGCTAAGGTGATGATTCTTGGCCCAAGGTGTGAAAAAGAAGAAAAAAAAGAAAACAAGCTCAAGCCCAACAAAACAATTATGCACAATAAGTTATTCATTTGAATATGAAAGTGAAAGGATTTAACCTTTGTTTAAAGAATATTTTATGGTTTACGATTGTCGCTTAAAAGCAAGAAAATCGGCTAAAAGGTCAGAACGCTCCGAAAATTACATTTTTCTCCAACCGTAAATAAAAATTCAAATTTAAATTAAATAATTATATTTGTGTCCAAACCTCTGAAAAGTAAATTTTTGGAACATTTAAAGGTCACCTCTATCGTCCCCGGTCATCCCTCCGAGGCCCGGCACCGGATATTCACCTGAAACCGGAACCTCAAGAAAATGCATTTAAAATTCATAAATAAATAATAATTTAATATTTTGGAAACATCAACAAAATTTAAATCATATAACTCATGTAACTCATGCATGCGATCTGTGTGATGGTTGGGTTGGTCTAGTTCTTGGTGTTGTGGTTGTGTGTGCCCCCTTCCAGCGCACTTAGACATCCTTGAGAGGTCCTTAAGATGTTTATGAGGGGTAGTAAGTCGAGTCTTAGGGGCTGGATTTTGAGGATAAATAAGTTAGAAGCTGATTGTGTTCGTCCAGAATGCATAGGAGGCAGCACCTAGCGTCGATCGTATAGAGGCTATAGAAGCACGCCGAAGGCTCCCAAGCAGTATTTTTATGGCTTGTAAACATGTTTAAGATGTAAAAAATTATATTTCCTAGGCTCGGGTTGGTTGTGGTGAGTTTTGGGCTTGTATGGCATGATATTTGATGTTTGATGTTTTAAATGAAAACAAGAAAAATGTTTTGAGGAATGTGAGTTGTTGTGACCAAGACGTAGAGGAATATGGTGACTACGGCTTATGAGGTCCGTAGAGCCATATTAGAGGGGGATAGTGACTACGGTGCATGAGGTCCGTAGAGCTATTCCAGCCTAATACTATGATTTATAGATTGATCAAGTGAATAGAGGGGTCGCGGCAATGAGAAAACTTCACCTAAAATGTCATTATTGAGGATTTACATTATTTACATGCCATGGCGTATAGTTTGAGGATTTGAGGATGAAGTTATGATATTTAAAATTTATAGATTAAAGATTAAAGTCTACAGTTTAAAGTCCTTTTAAAGTTATGATGAAGTTTAAAATGTAATTTTAGTATTGCTATTTTGATACCTGTGGATGTATATTTAGTACTTGTTATTCAGGTTTGAGCTTGCTGAGCCTATAGGCTCACTAGATCTGATTGTGTGTAGGTGATATTGATAACGAGGTTCGAGGCAGCGACATTTGAGGAGCTCGGACACGGGCGGCGCATTCCCAAAACCTTCTAAGCTTCTGCAAAAGATTTTTATGAGACGTTACGTAAATTTTGTAGGATACGTTTCCACTTATGAGTTATTTTTTAATAAAATCTTATTTCATCAGAGTTTGAAATTTGATATTCAATTCGTTTGAAATTTTTTTTGGGATATACGCTTTATTGCAGTATGACATTGTTTGATAATTTTTAAGTTGCATCAAGTTAATTCTGCAAAGATTGTTGTGAAAATTATTGATGGCTCTATTCACGTGAATAGTGACAAAAAAATTTATGCCTTTTATTTAAAGAAAAATATTTTAGTGAGTTGAGTCGTTTCAAAATCTTTATGAAATATTAAGGCATGAAAGGAGAGAAAATATTTTTGAGGGATTGAAATGCTTTGTGACAAGTAATGATGAGCGAAATCGGGATGCCTGGCCTGATGAACCTCTATTAATGTTGTAATGAGCTTATGGGTCCATGTGTTCACGGTATGGTGAAGTGGCAGCATAGAGGTGTGAGGGATACCTAGGTAAGGTCGGATGAACAGCATCGCCACGTTGGTTCTTATGATTGATCAATCGTTAATGTAATGAATGGCCCACACATCATGGATACGACTCACACATCTTTTATATTATGTTATGTTCATGCCTCATTATGTTATGATATATGATCATGTACTGTTACGAATAGTTTTGATGCCATGATTTACGATCATTCATGCATGCATGTTTAAAGCTATTTAACAATATGTATGTTCTTGCATGTGGTTTTATTATATGTACCTTGTTAGTATCAAATAGAGCATGCTGGACCTTTAGATACACTACGTTTAAATGATGCGGGTGACACTGCAGATGATTTTATTTCTACTGGTGATGAGGACCTCTGATCTTCCGCTGCAGCTGCTACCCCATGTCCACTCAGATGCTTTTATTTTATTTTATTAAACATGTTCAGATTTCCGCAACAAGTTATTTACTCTGATTTTAAGACAGAAAGAATGATGTGATTTTTGAGATATTTATTTATTTATGTTTAAAGTGATGTTGCGAAAAGATTTTTAATGGTTAATTTATAATTTTAAAGATTGTTTATTCCGCATTTTATTTCAAAAAAAAAAATTCTAGAGTTCCAGTTCGTTTCAGATAAAAAAACCATAGTAAGGAAAAAAAGAGTGCAGTCACGTAAACTCCCCATCATGTTAACATATATGATTCTCCATATGTTTCGTAGATGACACATTCCAATGTTGTATATATGTTTTCTGAATATTGTCGTAGGGAGTGCCTTTGTGAAAAGATTCACTTGATTGAATATAACGAATATCAATATCGTTATTTTTTTTCAAGTTTTTGGGTGAATTCAAAGAATTTAATGGGGATATGTTTAGTTCTATCGCTTCTGATATATCATTATCTCATTCGAGCAATACATGCAGCATTATCTTCATACAAGTGTCACAGGTTTCTTGTCGGATGATAAGCCACACATTACTTGTATATATTGGGTCATGGATTTTAGCCAAACGCAATCACGGCTTGGATCATGTATTGCAATAATTTCGGCATGATTTGATGAAATTTCTACGAGTGTGTTTTTGTGAACTCTAAGAAATTGCAGTGCCTCCACGAGTAAATACATATCCAGTTTGAGAATGTGCCATATGTGGATCAGATAAGTATCCAGCATCAGCGTAACAAACAAAAATTAATTGATATCTCTTGAATATAAAAGTCTCAAATCTGTCGTTCCTCGTAGATAACAAAATATATATTTAATCCCGTTCCAGTGCCTGTTTGTTGGATATGAGCTAAATCTTGCCAGTAAATTTACAGCAAAAGATATATCAGCTCTAGTACAATTGGCAAGATACATAAGGGCGCCAATAACACTTAGATATGGTACCTCTGGACCAAGATTAGCTTCATCATCTTCACATGGACGGAATGGATCCTTTCAATGTACAATGATGTAACGCCCAGAAATCCTGATTTACGTGAGAATAGGTGCATGACTAGGGGGAAATTAGTTTTTTAGAAAATTATATGTTATTTATGTTAATGTTCATGATATTTTAGTAGCCTGATTGAGTTCCGGACACATGGACGAGATTCAGGATGACCGAGGTGTAAGTTCTTTTAAATTTTTAAGCTCTCGTATTTTTAAGAGCAAAAATTTATTATTTTAAGCAGTATTTACGAGAAAAATAAGATTTTTATATATATTTGTCGAGGGGAACCCGTTTTTCGCTTATATGGGCTATTTTAATGAACTATACTACATTTTTTAAAAATTGAAGGATTTTATATTACGAAAATTAGAAGTTTAAAGTTTAATTTTGGAGTATTAATCAACATTTTTAATTGGTGGGGTTAGTGAGAGAAAACTCTATTATTTTCCTAATTAAACATCTTTGGAGAGGTCTTTTGGGACACTACTAATTTTCACTCAACCCTAAAATTTTCAAAAACCCTAGCCACTCTCCTCCACTCCTCCTTCATGCCACCCCTTCCCCTTGATCGAGTTCCATCGGTTCTTCTTGGGTGATCTCAAGGTTGTTCGTCTCGATCTCTTGTCCTCCGCTCCGGTAATGTGTAATCTTTGTAAATCTCCAAAAAAGCATGCTCTATTCTTCATTTTTCTCACAATCTAAATCATATTACTCTTTTTTTAAATGATGTTGCATGATTTGTATGTGATATCATTAGATCTATGCTTGTTTTTTGAGATCCATGCAAGTATCACGATTTTTAACACGTATTTGATTCATTTGTTGACGTGCTTCGGTCATGGACGATTCATGGGTCTTGGGTTCGAGTCATGGTGGTTCAGTGGTCGTCCAAGGCTACGTGGAAGGGTGGCTCGACTAGGCCGATGCGATGGCCGCTTCTTCGTGCGGCGCGCGGCTGCCATCTTCAAGCGGTTTCACTGCGCAATGTAGCCCATGGTTCGAGTCGTGGCTCGGCCTAGGGGAATCAATCGGACCTGGGGGTGGTCCTGCCGACGGTGTTCCAGCCAAGGGCAGCCGGAACAGGTCGGTCGAAGGGATTGGTTGGCGGGCGTGATGTAGGCGGTGTCTAGGGTTGGTATTTAGGGTTTGGCCGGTTGGGTCGGTCCAGTCGGGTCGGGACGGGTCAGTCGAGGGCCGGGTCAAATT
>KV012844.1:5515-21717 GCA_001598015.1 Dorcoceras hygrometricum
CAAGGCGCGACTGGTCGCGAAAGGTTACACTCAAAAGGTGTTGACTATGCTCTGAGTGTCATGAGCCGCTACCAGGTCAACCCCGGCCAATTGCATTGGAAGGCTGTGAAGGATATTCTTAAGTACTTACGAAGGACTAAGAATATGTTCATGGTCTATGGGGGTGGTGAACTGAAACTGGAAGGCTAAACTGATTCTAGCTTCCAGTGTTACGTGGATGATTCGAAATCAACCTCTGGATTTGTATTCATGCTCAATGGTGGTGCTGTCTCTTGGAAGAGTTCCAAGCAAGACACCATCGCGGATTCAACCACTGAGGCTGAGTACATTGCAGCATCAGCTGCTGCTAAGGAGGCCGTTTATAAGGAATTTCGTCCAAGAGTTGGGCGTCATTCCTAATGGATTTGGTCCAGTCCCGGTGTACTGCGACAACACGGGTGCCGTTGCGCAAGCAAAGGAGCCTAGGTCTCACCAAAGATCCAAACACATACTGAGGAAATACCACATAATCCGGGATATTGTGGCTAGAGGTGACATAGCAGTTGAGAGAGTCGCCTCTGCGGAGAACGTTGCTGATCCACTTACGAAGCCCTTGCCTGGACCGTTGTTGGAAAAACATCGCGAAACAATGGGACTGCGTCTGATGAGTAGTTGGCTTTAGGGCAAGTGGGAGATTGTTAGAGTAGATGCCCAACTAGCCAACTTGTGGCGTGTGGGTTTATAGACTCTTGTATATGACAATCTTTATATATGATATTCGCATTTATTTTATGGCATTCTTTACTTTCATTGTATGTATGATGATTTACAATTGTGTTGAGTAAAGACCTAGAATGCACTAATGCGTATGTTAGATGTGATAGTGGGTATGACGGCTATCATGAAACACATCTAATAGTCGTTGTGTATTCTGAACATGTTCCTAGTCGATTGGGCCGTCAAATGAGGATAAGGCCGCCCGAGTTCGAGACTAGTATCTGCGATGCGAAGTACCATGTTTCATTGGTAGGGAGCATTGTGATGTTCTGAGCATACAGATAGATAGTGACCTGGTGATCTATCGAACTACCCTCCTTCGGACTTTCCAAGTGGTTACCATTTGTCGAGTGGATAAGTCCGAGGTCTTGGTTGTACTGATTAGTCCTCACGACTCGAAACGTCATTGAGACTCTACATGATAGGCGTCTCACTTTGACCCGTTTGCCGACTCACTTGGGTCGTAAGGCGTCGGGATTGGGTGAGACCCCAATGCATGTAGGAGTCGATGCATCATTGTCGAGGATTCACCGCTCGCAGACATGCGTGGATATCATATGCTATCTGAGGGGATAATAGTGTATAAATCTCTGGCCAGAGTACTAGAAGTGTTTTAGGTAAATGTGTTTACCTAGTTACACTCGCGATGTCACTATTCGATCTCCAAGATGTATGCATAGCTATCGGATCTATAGCGACTCTCGATTTACCAATGGTCGTTGATCTGATCGGGATATATGGATTGAAAGGACCGTACTGTACGCTAACCACGACCAACTGGTTCTTGCAGGCACTATCAGTGATACCTAGGGGATCATGAGGCGATGTTGCTAGACGCTCTTACCATGATCCGATGGGCAAGTCCGGAATTGTGATTCCGGAGCCACAATGGTTGTGGGCCCACGGCTAGCTGTATCCCTGAACCATTGAGGGTCAGACAAGTACTGGATTCGAGATTCCCGCACGGATACTCAGCTCAATGTGTTGAGCGGGCCCACGGCTAGCTGTATCCCTGAACCATTGAGGGTCACACAAGTACTGGATTCGAGATTCCCGCACGGATACTCAGCTCAATGTGTTGAGCACGAGAAGAAGATTTTAGGGAGTGCGACTTCCTGAAAGTCAACAGGGGTCAAACCGGGGTTTCCCGCTGTTGAGGGGTAAAACCGTCATTTTGCACTGGGGTTCTGAAAAACGGTTTTTCAGATCATAGTGTTCAGTTTTTGGAAACTGAATTGATCGGTCCGATCTGATCGGCGATCGGAGTTACGATGAAGTCTCGATGGTGGAGATGAACTGAATGTTCATCCGTTGGACCCGGGCCCGTTGGGCCGGTCCAAGTCCAACACTTAAGTCTATTTAATTAGACTAAACTTCAATCATAACACACAAGACAACATTATTAACCCTAACCCTAATCAATAGCCGCCCCTCCTCTCTCTAAAAGAGCCGCCGCCGCCCGCCGCCGCCGCCTCTTCGCCGGAATTTGTTCCGGCCAAATTTGACGAGGAGAATCCGTCCGTGCAGATCTCGTCAGCTCTTCTAGTGCAGTCTCTCTAAAAGAGCCGCCGCCGCCCGCCGCCGCCGCCTCTTCGCCGGAATTTGTTCCGGCCAAATTTGACGAGGAGAATCCGTCCGTGCAGATCTCGTCAGCTCTTCTAGTGCAGGCTGATGAAGGAACCTAGTCTCCGGCCGTGGACCTGATTGGCGTTAACTACCACAGTATACCGTGAAGTGCCGTTTTCTTTACGAAACCGGTCGGAGCCAGGCACGAGTTGCCAGCAAGGTAGTGTTTTGAACACCCTATGAATGTCATAATTTTGTATTATATCATATTGATCGTCTCCCGGACATGTAATTTCTGTTCTTCCGCTGCCTCGCCGGGGGGCGTGATCCGGATCCCAACAATCTCATCACCTACACGAAGCGCTACCAGAAAACAGCGAACGCACGGCTACTGGTGCGGCTTCGCGATCTCGCTTCCAGCTAACCATAGCCTCCAAAAGTGGTATCCAACGAAACACCGAAGAAAGAGGAGTACAAAACTCCAACTCTTACATCCAACAGATCTGTCTATCGCCGGGAATTGACGGAAAACCACCACGATGAACAGTACTTAGGGTTCACGACAGAGATCGACAATCGGGAAAATATTCTAAGTATGGGATCTGATAAAAATCGAAGGCCGAGTCTTCTATTAAATACACTTCTCAACAGCTGACAGAAAAAGGAACAGATTCCACCAACAAAATCAATTGTCATCGCTGTTATCTCAACCAACAGCTGAATCTCTCAAACAACGCTAAGGCTAAACGGCGTCGCACCAACTTAACCAAACGATGTCGCAGAGGGACACGTCACCTCGCTACCAACAGCTGATCAACAAACCAGCAGCTGAATAAAACAACGCATCAGATCCCTCAACAGTAGATGTCTAACATAACCAACAGCTGATACAAAGCTCTCCACTCAAAACGCTGTCGTTCCAACTTAACTAAACGACGTAGTTTCTGCCTCATGCTACAGTACAAATCTGAAACCAGCGCTAACGGCGATCACTCAACTACAGGAACGTTGACTCGCGTTGACATCTGTTGAACAAACCAAATAGAATTCTCTCATGTAGCAGATATCTCACTAGAGCTAGGCCAAAACGGCGTCGTACCAACTAATCTAAACATCGACGTTTTGCACTCGCCACTAAAATACGTTGGCAGACTTCTAAACAGTACTAGCACTAACAGATTTCTCCTATTTGATCAGATCTTTCCACAAATCTGAATTCTTAAAATCCAATTAATTCCACAAATTAATCTTATTCAAATTTCAGGTCTCACATTCCTCCCCCACTAAAAAAGGGTTTCGTCCTCGAAATCAAACAATAATCTGGAAGCACCACTCAACAGCAGTCTAACAAAAAACAGAAGTTCACGCAAAACATAGCCAATAGTTCAAGATAACTGAGCAAACAACAAGAAACAACTAGGGAAAAGAACAACCAAAAACTAACCAACTACTGGAATTTGATACAACATCACTCAAACATATGCGGCCACTCATGCTGCATCTTCTCTTCCAGCTCCCAAGTAGCTTCTTCCCTACCATGTTTGCTCCACTGAACCATCACCAAAGGAATGGTTTTATTTCTTAACTGTTTCTCTTTTCTGTCTAGGATCTGCAGGGGATATTCAACATAGCACAACATCTGCTCTAGCTCAACCTCGTCAGTTCTAAGCACATGAGACGGATCTGGCTCATACTTCCTCAACATGGAAACATGAAAGACATCATGTAGAGAAGATAAATTTGGTGGCAACAACAGCCGATACGCCAAAGGGCCAATCCTCTCAATGATCTCATACGGTCCAACATAACTAGGGGCTAACTTTCCCTTGTGTCCAAAGTGCATAACACTTCTGAAAGGAGAAACTTTAAGGAACACCTGATCACCAACCTGAAACTCTAGAGGTTGACGCCTCTTATTATCATAACTGGCTTGGCGATCCTGGGCAGCTTTGATCCGCTGTCGAATCAGATCCACATGATCTTTCATCTGCTGCACAAACTCTGGGGAAGACAGCTGCTTCTCCCCCAATTCTTCCCAACACACGGGCGATCTGCACTTTCTGCCATACAAAGCCTCGAACGGGGCCATACCAATTGTAACTTGGTACCTGTTATTATAAGAAAACTCAACCAAAGACAACGCGTCTTGCCAGCTACCACCAAAATCCATCACAACAGCTCAACATATCCTCCAACGTCTGGATAGTTCTCTCAGATTGGCCATCTGTCTGGGGGTGATATGCGGTACTCATAGCCAATCTGGTACCCAAAGCTGCTTGCAAACTCTACCAAAACCTGGAAGTAAACCTTGGATCTCGATAAGAAACAATCGAAACAGGCACACCATGCCATCTAACCACAAAATCCACGTAAAGATTCGCCATTTCTTCAAAGAAAACGTCAACCATAGGGAATAAAAGTGCAGACTTTGACAATCTGTTGATTACAACCCAAATCTCATCGCAACCTCTGCTGGAACGAGGCAAATGCGTCACAAAATCCATCTCTATGTGCTCCCAATTCCATTGGGGCACTTCCAAACTCTGCAACAGACCACCAGGTCTCATCCTTTCAGCCTTAACCTGCTGACAGTTCAAGCAACAAGCAACAAGCAACGAATCCAGCAACATCGCTCTTCAAACCATCTCACCAGAAGTGCGGCTTCAATGCATGGTACATCTTCCGTGCACCAGGATGAACACTGTGTCTACTGCAATGTGCTTCTATTAGGATATCCTCCCGAAGATCTATCAGATTGGGCACAACAAACCGACCACGGAAACGCAAACAACCATCAGAAGAGACAGAATAGTCCTCAAGTTGTCCAGCCCTGACCTTCAACTTCAACTCGTGGATGGAAGGATCTGTCCTTTGAGCCGCTATAATGCTCGAAACAATTTGTGCCTCCACTTGAAAAGAAGAAACCACAACATAATCCTCAGTCGGGTAAAGCCTCTAACCAGTAGTGCTGAGATGCTCACAATCCTTAGAAATATACAGCGACGCAAGCATCTTTTCCGGAGCCTTCCTGCTCAAAGCATCAGCAACTACGTTTTCCTTCCCAGGCTGGTATTTGATCTCACAGTCAAAATCCTTCAGCAGCTCCATCCACCTACGTTGTCTCATATTCAAGTCAGGCTACGAAAATAGATACTGCAAACTCTTGTGGTCCGAATATACCACAAACTGCTCGCCATACAGATAGTGGCGCCAAATATTCAACGCAAAGACCACAGCTGCTAGCTCCAGATCATGAACTGGGTATCGAGTCTCGTGCGATTTCAGCTGCCGTGAGGCATAAGCAATGACTCGACCATGCTGCATCAACACACAACCCAATCCATTGAGCGAAGCATCGGAACACACGACATAACCACCTGAACCAGACGACAAAGCCAACACAGGTGTAGTAGTTAACTTCTCCTTGAGCAATTGAAAATCATTCTGGCATTGCTCAGTCCAAACGAACCGCTTGTCTTTCTGAGTCAGCTGAGTCATCGGCCTAGCTATACTAGAGAAACGCTCTATAAAACGACGGTAATATCCAGCCAGACCCAAGAAACTACGAACCTCAGACACATTCCTAGGTCGCTCCCAGTTCAAAACAACATCTACCTTATAGGGATCCACAGAAATTCCATCCACTGAAATCACATAACCCAAAAACACGACGCGATCCAGCCAGAATTCACACTTAGAAATTTAGCATACAGCTGCGAGTCCCTCAACTTCTGAAGAACAACTCTCAAATTCTCCTTATGCTCCAAAGGAGTCTTCGAATGCACCAAGATGTCGTCGATGAACACTATCACAAACTGATCTATAAACTCACGGAAGACTCGGTTCATCAAATCCATGAAGACTGCATGAGAATTGGTCAATCCGAAAGGCATCACCAGAAACTCAAAATGCCCGTACCTAGTACGAAAAGCAGTCTTCGCGACATCTTGATCTCTAACTCTCAGCTGATGGTACCCTGAACGTAGATCGATCTTCGAATATACAGCAGAACCTTGCAACTGGTCAAACAAGTCGTCGATCCTCAGCAAAGTTTCTTAACAGTAACTTTGTTCAGCTGACATAAGTCAATGCACATTCTCATTGTGCCATCCTTCTTCTTGACAAACAAAATAGGCGCTCCCCACGACGACATTCTAGGTCTGATAAAACCTTTCTCTAGCAAATCATCCAGTTGCACCTTGAGCTCTCTCAACTCAGCAGGCGCTAAACGATATGGTGCACGCGAAATCGGAGCTGTGCCAGGCACCAACTCAATGCTAAAGTCAATCTCCCTCTGTCTCCGGAAACACATCAGGAAAATGACTCACCACTAGAACGTCGCTGAGCTGCACGTGCGAAGAAGAAGATGCATCCAACGCGTAAATCATAAAACCAGCGTTCTCCGCCGACAACAAGCTGAACATCTCCATCACAGAGACTAGCGGAATCTTCGACTGGGAATCAGCAACGTAGAAATTCCATTTCTCTCCGGTCTGAGGCCTAAAACGCACGATCCCATGGAAACAATCCACGGAGGCCCTATAATTAGACAGCACGTCCATTCCGACAATGCAGTCAAAATCCCACAACATCAAACGAATCAAATTCGCTATCAACACATGCTCACCAAACCTCAGAACGCTATTCAGCAAAACCTCTTGGGAGTACAAGCTCGCACCGACAGGAGTAGAGACAGACACAATATCGCGCAAAGAAGTGGTATGCAGACCTTGCTCGACCACAAAATATCAGAAATAAACGAATGCGATGCGCCAGTGTCAAACAACACTCGTGTAGGAAAATC
Source organism: Dorcoceras hygrometricum (assembly GCA_001598015.1). NCBI lineage: Eukaryota > Viridiplantae > Streptophyta > Magnoliopsida > Lamiales > Gesneriaceae > Dorcoceras > Dorcoceras hygrometricum. The sequence continues at coordinate 12,642 of KV012844.1, forward strand.
AAAGACAAGGCATGTACCTGAAATCACCCTGATCAGCGTCTCCTCCGCTTGCTCCCTAGTAATAGCGTTCGGTTGAGCATGTTGGGGTCCAGAGAAATGCTGCCGAGATGACTGTCCGAAACGCGACGGAACCCTAGGTTGCAGAAACTAAGGGGAAAGACCCCTAGACAATCCTCCTCGACCCTGAGGTGGGGCTGTGGCTTGCTGCGATCCAGCCAACGGACACACCCTCGCGAAATGCCCATACTGACCACAGATATTACAAGAGTCCTGCACACCAACGCACTGAGTCGACGGATGCTTGCCTCCACAGTAACCACAAACCTCTGCCCTAGAACCACTGCTATTAGAGCTGCCAGAACCAGAAGAACCAGAACCAGACTTCTTCTTAAACTGATGGCCACGAGGTCGGAACCTCTGGCGGCCAGACTGCTGAGCCAACTGCTGCTGCTACTGGGGTTGATGGGCAGATTGGGAAGACTACGAAGACTGTGCTTCCTGAATAGCGGGACGACCACCCTGAGCACCCTGAGGCCTAGCACGGAACCTCCGGTTCCGCAGACATTCCTCGATATCAATAGCGCTATCCACAGCTTCTGCATAGCTCTTTGGTTTGCTCGACAAAACCAAAGTATACAACTACTCGCTCAGTCCCTCAAGAAACTTGGTCCTCTTGGCCCTCTCCCGGCCAGCTACATGCGGGACATACGCCAACAGAGAAGAAAACCTATGGGCATACTCCCTAACAGACATGCTGCCCTGCTCCAAGTTGTCAAACTCCCGCTCACGGGCATTCACTTACGACTCTGGGACGTACTCCTGTCGAAAGGCAACACAGAAACTGTCCCAAGTAATCCCCACACCGGTCTCCTCCAAAGTCCTCGAAGCGCCTCGCCACCAGCGCTCCGCACCCTTCCTCAGCTGAAAGGTCGCCAAACTCAATCGGAGATCATCATTGTACTGGACACGATCGAACAAACCAGTGATGTGCCGTAGCCACGAATCTGCATCCTCGCTAGACTCGTCACCGTTGAAAATCTGGGGACTCATCCTTTGGAACCTAGCCATCACAATCTCCATGCTCTCCACTCGGGTTGCCAAGTCATCGACTTCCTCCTCCTCACGCCTACCACGACCACGAAGAGGAATACTACGCTGATCCTCATTCTTCCCTTCCGATTCCTGAAACTGCCCCCTACCTCTAGCTCTACGTCTAGGCTGCATCTACGAATACACTCAACAGGATAAGGAAACACAGAACAGAAACAACATAGATATCACATAACACAAACAATATGCAGCACATAAGTCATATAGTCAAGCACAAGCAACACACGACACTGTGCCTAGACTCAAGTGTGATCAAAGAAATCGAGCTTATCCCAGCTTAAGCTCTGATACCAAAAATGTCAGGCCTCGTGCTCACATCAGAGATAAACCAAGCAAAAACTAGCGGAAGCAACTAAAAAGTGGTTAAAAGTTTTACATCTGGCCTGTCAAAAAGATAACATAATTTAAAATACGACGATACTCAAAATATATCCCAGTTTACTACAACCCAACAAAGGCTACAAGCCCAAAGTAAAGCAGTACAGCATAAACATGCATCAAGTACCTGACAACAACCACAGCTGAATACAATAGAGCACAGGGCATTCCCTAGCTAAGTACTGATACATATATACTATACTAACTGGGACACTCTAACCACCTCCTGGGGCACCTCCAGCCGGGCCAACTCCACGACCAGCTGAGTAACCAGGGAAACCTGAACGACAAACAGGCAAACAAAACAAACCAAGCCCCAGAGGGACATTGGGGTCAAACCCCAGTATGGAGAGCAACTGAAACAGCTAAAGAAACAGCATAAGATAAAATGCATATGCTATGCATGAGACACGGAACAACAGCTGAAGGCTTCAACCGAAGAAGGGAGGCAAGGAACTCAAGCACAGCTCAACGGAATCTTCAACGAATAGTGGCCACGGTGTGTGTACAAGCATACGGGAATTACCATCTCGTCTTTACACCACACCCGAATACCAGATGCATCAAACAGATCAACCTGCTGTTGCCCAACCCATGAACTGTGGTAGTTAACCACTCGGCGCATGAGAGCTAACAGATCCCAGCAGGGAGATGAGAGTGCGGTATTGCCGCTCGCCCTCGCATCCTGGTAAGAAACAGAGCAACAACAACAAGGTAAAAGGCAATAGGGATCTGAAATGCACGTGAACAATGCGTATATGCATATAACAGAAAGCAGCTAACATATAACATGCAAACAGCATCCATACACGGCATACACACACAGCGATGCATACCAGCAACCTCACATTAAATCCCACGCCAATTCCAAGCTACAACAAGCTCAAATCCGTACCTCGATATTCTGCACAACAATTACCACACACGGTGTCCCGAGAAATCTTATATGTAACCTGAATGAAGCAACAAAGCATAATTCTCAAGGGACGCTAAACACAGAATGCACAAATGGAAGCTACAACTCAAACCAGCGATTATCCTATCCTTCTACACAACTTAGAGCTCGAATTAAAGCTTAAAGTAAGATCTCATCACCTACACGAAGCGCTACCAGAAAACAGCGAACGCACGGCTACTGGTGCTGCTTCGCGATCTCGCTTCCAGCTAACCACAGCCTCCAAAAGTGTATCCAACGAAACACCGAAGAAAGAGGAGTCCAAAACTCCAACTCTTACTTCCAACAGATCTGTCTATCTCTGGGAATTGACGGAAAACCACCGTGATGAACAGTACTTAGGGTTCGCGACAGAGATCGACAATCGGGAAAATATTCTAAGTATGGGATCTGATAAAAATCAAAGGCCAAGTCTTCTATTAAATACACTTCTCAAACAGGAACAGATTCCACCGACAAAAACAATTGTCATCGCTGTTATCTCAACCAACAGCTGAATCTCTCAAACAACTCTAAGGCTAAACGGCGTCGCACCAACTTAACCAAACGATGTCGCAGAGGGACACGTCACCTCGCTACCAACAGCTGATCAACAAACCAGCAGCTGAATAAAACAACGCATCAGATCCCTCAACAGTAGATGTCTAACATAACCAACAGCTGATACAAAGCGCTCCACTCAAAACGCTGTCGTTCCAACTTAACTAAACGACGTAGTTTCTCCTCACGCTACAGTACAAATCTGAAACCAGCGCTAATAGCGATCACTCAACTACAGGAACGTTGACTCGCGTTGACATCTGTTGAACAACCAAACAGACTTCTCTCGCGTAACAGATCTCTCACTAGCGCTAGGCCAAAACGGCGTCGTACCAACTAATCTAAACGACGACATTTTGCACTCGACACTAAAACACGTTGGCAGACTTCTAAACAGTACTAGCACTAACAGATTTCTCCTATTTGATCAGATCTTTCCGCAAATATGAATTCTTAAAATCCGATTAATTCCATAAATTAATCTTATTCAAATTTCAGTTCTCAGATGTGAAGAGAAGATTAGTTGAGAGCTGGAGAATCTAAGAAGAACATGTCAGATCTGAGCTAAATTGCATGGAGCACTGGAGCAGAACAAAGGAATCAGATCTGAGCCACTAGACAAACAGACTTGAATAGAGTCCAAGTCAGATCTGGAGGAACAGACTTGAACAGAGCCATATCAGATCTGAAAGGTTAGGAGCAGACAAAGCTGACGAGCAAATCAGTTTAAATAAGGAAATTCAAACTGATGTATTGTCACATCAATTCACAAGAAGACGAAGAGCATTTAATGAATGAGCTTAAAGTCAATAAAGCCTGCAAACGCATTTAAAGACAAAGGGCACAAGGTACAATTTGTCAGAATACTTTTCCAACGGGAAGAAACTTGTGTCCAACGGATTGATTTGCACAGAGGCTATTTATACAAGAAGAACTGATCAAGAACTCTCTAATTGAGAGAGAGAAAAAAATGAGTTGTTGAACGGGAAGATAAACCAGAAGCGATGCTGTCAACTATCAAAAACAAAGGAGCTTATTGTAAAATTGACAGCTGAGCTATATTCAGCTTTGAAGAAGCTATTCCCAGTTGTGTGAGATTTTATTTTCAAGAGTTGTGCGTACACTGTAAAACTCACGCACAGAGATTCACTCACATATATACGAGAGATGTGCGAAACAAAACAGTGAGTGAATCACAAACCAAACACCGAACTCGTGTCTTGCACGAAGACGTTAAACTGTATGTATGTAGCCTTTCTCACTGAGGCACAAAATAAGTGATTGAGTGAACACATTTGAGAGCTGGTGTAGATTCTAGGAGTTCAGATTTGGGCAGTGGATAAGTCCCAAATCTGATCAGGTCTGCGGATCAAATCTTCTAGTGGATGCCTTCCAGATTTGTAAGAAGGGGAGACGTAGGATATTGAGATCCGAACTTCCAGAAACAAATATGTTTGTTATTTACAGCTTTCTGCATTGCATATTTCATAAAATCTGTTGGATGAGCTTTCGATTTTCAGAGACCAGTTTGGGTTGTTTTTCGCATTATTTTAATCATACCCAATCTGATTCTCGGTGCAGAATCTTTCAAGAACATTGAGCTATTGAAACTTAGTTTTTTTTACAGACCAGATCTCGTGAGATCTGGTACCAGATATGAGCACCGCTCAGATCTGAAACCTTGCTTGTTTTCAAATAATTTTAAATAGAAATGGTTTTTGTTGCATATTCGATCCTAACAAGTGGTATCAGAGCGGGTTGTTCTTGATAGTGCATTTTACATCGAAAATTTTTAAATTTTTAAAATATTTGCTGCTCTGATAGTGTTTTCAAATCTGTTTTTATCTTGTGAAAGCTCTCTCTGCTACAAAATCATTTTAAGAGTTCTAAAAAGTCATTTTATGAAGATAAGGGGAGTAATGTCTATTGAATTGCAAAGCAGTTTCTCGAAAGGTAATTGCAGCAATATCTCTTCTGATGAGCTGACACGATTGCGCGAGATCTGTGTGTACGTCAAGATCTCTAGGTTTGGCAAGGCTAAATCTTATAGAAAAATGGAATATATTCTGTAAATTGAATCCTCAATTACTCCTGTGGTCTGAATATTTGAGAATTTTCAAGTAGCACAGAATCTGTTTTTCAAATCTCACAGCATGCTGCTTTTCGAAAAATGTCTTCACAAAAATCGGTTTCTTTTCAAAAATAAATATACCCCTTGGTGCATTGAGGGGGAGACTTGTTTTTAAATCTTGAAGGGAAGAAAAGATTTCGTAACCCTTTTTGATTCCCACAAAAAGGGGGAGAAATAATTCAAACCATAAACATTCGTGCATATGTTTTATTCAGGTTTTATGTAAATCAAAAAGTGGGAGATTGTTAGACCTGTGTTTACAGATCAGAATCTGAATTTTGAAATACACAAAACCTACTGATTATTTACTAACAGTTTAACTGAGATGTGCAGATCTGACTTAGAGACGAACCAGATCTGGTACTGTAGCTGAACAAGATGAGATCCAATATACTGCAGATAAACCAGATCTGATGAGAATTTGATATTGTAGCTGAACCAGACCTGATATTGTAGCGGAACCAGATCTGAGAATAGGAAAACGCGATTTCGGAGGCCTAAACGAAGGAATTTGGCCAAAAACATAGGAGCTCACTGCGTAGGAGTGAGTTTTGCTCGTTGGACCGTTTCGGAGGGGGTAGCACTGACCAGATCTGAATAATGCACTTAAGCAGTCAAAGCTGACCAGATCTGACATTGTAGCAAACCGGATCGGAAGCGAGCGGGAAAATACAAGAAGAGCTGTATCAGATGTGAAGAGAAGATCAGTTGAGAGCTGGAGAATCAAAGAAGAACATGTCAGATCTGAGATAAATTGTGTGGAGCACTGGAGTAGAACAAATGAATCAGATCTGAGCCAATATACAAACAGACTTGAACAGAGTCCAAGTCAGATCTGGAGGAACAGACTTGAACAGAGCCATATCAGATCTGAAGGTTAGGAGCAGACGAAGCTGACGGGAAAATCAGTTTGAATAAGGAAATTCAAACTGATGTATTGTCACATCAATTCACAAGAATACGAAGATCATTTAATGAAGGAGCTTAAAGTCAATAAAGCCTGCAAACGCATTTAAAGACAAATGACACAAGGTACAATTTGTCAGAATACTTTTCCAACGGGAAGAAACTTGTGTCCAACGGATTGATTTGCACAGAGGCTATTTATACAAGAAGAACTGATGAAGAAACTCTCTGATTGAGAGAGATAAAAAAAATGAGTTGTCGAATGGGAAGATAAACCAGAAGTGAAGCTGTCAAATATCAAAAACAGAGGAGCTTATTGTAAAATTGACAGCTGAGCTATATTCAGCTTTGAAGAAGCTCTTCCCAGTTGTGTGAGATTTTATTTTCGAGAGTTGTGCTGACACTGTAAAACTCACACACAGAGATTCACTCAGATATATACGAGAGATGTGCGAAACAGTAAAGTGAGAGAATCACAAACCAAAAACCGAATCCATGTCTTGTACGAAGACGTTAAACTGTGTGTAGGTAGCCTTTCTCACTGAGGCACAAAACAAGTGATTGAGTGAACACATTTGAGAGCTGGTGTAGATTCGAGGAGTTCAGATTTTTGCAGTGGATAAGTCCCAAATCTGATCGGGTCTGCGTATCTTCTAGTAGATGCCTTCCAGATTTGGATGAAGGGGAGACGTAGGACATTGAGATCCGAACTTCCAGAAACAAATATGTTCGTTATTTACAGCTTTATGCATTGCATATTTCATAAAATCTGTTGGATGAGCTTTCGATTTTCAGAGACCAGTTTGGGTTGTTTTCCGCATGATTTTAATCATACCCAATCTGCTTCTCGGTGCAGAATATTTCAAGAACATTGAGCTATTGAAGCTCAATTGTTTTTTACAGACCAGATCTCGTGAGATCTGGTACCATATTTGAGCGCCGCTCAGATCTGAAACCTTGCTGGTTTTCAAATATTTTTAAACAGACATGGTTTTTGTTGCATGTTCGATCCTAACAAGTGGTATCAGAGCGGGTTGTTCTTGAAAGTGCATTTTAAATCGAAATTTTTTAAAGTTTTAAATATTTTCTGCTCTGATAGTGTTTTTAAATCTGTTTTTATCTTGCGAAAGCTCTCTATGATACAAAATCATTTTAAGAGTTTTAAAAACTCATTTTATGAAGATAGGGGGAGTAATGTCTATTGTATTGCAGAGCAGTTTCTCGAAAGGAAATTACAGCAATATCTCTTCTGATGAGCTGACACGATTGCGCGAGATCTGTGTGTACTTCAAGATCTCTAGGTTTGGCAAGGCTAAATCTTAGAGAAAAATGGAAGAGATTCTGTAAATTGAATCCTCTATTAATCCTTTGGTCTGAATATTTGAGAATTTTCAAGTAGCACAGAATCTGTTTTTCAAATCTCACAGCATGCTGCTTTTTGAAAAATGTCTTCACAAAAATCGGGTTCTTTTCAAAAATAAATATACCCCTTGTTGCGTTGAGGGGGAGACTTGTTTTTAAATCTTGAAGGGAAGAAAAGATTTCGTAACCCTTTTTGATTCCCACATAAAGGGGGAGAAATAATTCAAACCATAACCATTCGTGCATATGTTTTATTCAGGTTTTGTGTAAATAAAAAAGGGGGAGATTTTTGGATCTATGTTTACAGATCAGAATCTGAATTTTGAAATACAACCTCCTGATTATTTACTAACAGTTTAACTGAGATGTGCAGATTTGACTTAGAGACGAACCAAATCTGATACTATAGCTGAACCAGATCTGGCACTATAGCTGAACCAGATCTGGTACTGTAGATGAACAAGATGAGATCCAATATACTGCAGATAAACAAGATATGATGAGAATCTGATACTGTAGCTCAACCAGACCTGATATTGTAGAGGAACCAGATCTGAGAATAGGAAAACGCGATTTCGGAGGCCTAAACGAAGGAATTTTGCCAAAAACTGAGGAGCTCACTGCGTAGGAGTGAGTTTTGCTCGTTGGACCGTTTCAGATGGGGTAGCACTGACCAGATCTGAATAATGCACGTAATCAGTCAAAGCTGACCAGATCTGACACTGTAGCAAACCGGATCGGAAGCGAGTGGGAAAAGACAAGAAGAGCTGGATCAGATGTGAAGAGAAGATCAGTTGTGAGCTAGAGAATCTAAGAAGAACATGTCAGATCTGAGCTAAATTGCGTGGAGCACTGGAGCAGAACAAAGGAATCATATCTGAGCCAATATACAAACAGACTTGAACAAAGTCCAAGTCGGATCTGGAGGAACAGACTTGAACAGAGCCATATTAGATCTGAAGGTTAGGAGCAGACGAAGCTGAGGGGCAAATCAATTTGAATAAGGAAATTCAAACTGATGTATGTTAGAGTAGATGTCCAACTAGCCAACTTGTGGCGTGTGGGTTTATAGACTCTTGTATATGACAATCTTTATATATGATATTCGCATTTATTCATATGGCATTCTTTACTTTAATTGTGTGTATGATGATTTACAATTGCGTTGAGTAAAGACCTAGAATGCACTAAAGTGTATGTTAGATGTGATAGTGGGTATGACGGCTTTCATGAAACACATCTAATAGTCACTGTGTATTCTGAACTGTTCCTAGTCGATTGGGCCGTCAAAATGAGGATAAGGCCGCCCGAGTTAGAGACTAGTATCTGCGATGCGAAGTACCATGTTTCATTGGTAGGGAGCATTGTGATGTTTTGAGCATGAAGATATATAGTGACCTGGTGATCTATCGAACTACCCTCCTTCGGACTTTCCAAGTGGTTACCATTTGTCGAGTGGATAAGTCCGAGGTCTTGGTTGTACTGATTAGTCCTCACGACTCGAGACGTCATTGAGACTCTACATGATAGGCGTCTCACTTTGACCCGTTTGCCGACTCACTTGGGGTCATAAGGCGTCGGGATTGGGTGAGACCCCGATGCATGTAGGAGTCGATGCATCGTTGTCGAGGATTCACCGCTCGCAGAAATGCGTGGATATCCTATGCTATCTGAGGGGATAATAGTGTATAAAT
>KV012844.1:32885-48683 GCA_001598015.1 Dorcoceras hygrometricum
AACGGCACCCGTGTTGTCGCAGTACACCAGGACTGAACCAACTCCATCAGGAATGATGCCCAACTCTTGGACGAAATTCCTTATCCAAACCGCCTCCTTAGCAGCAGCTGATGCTGCGATGTACTCAGCCTCAGTGGTTGAATCCGCGATGGTGTCTTGCTTGGAACTCTTCCAAGAGACAGCACCACCACTGAGCATGAATACAAATCCAGAGGTTGACTTCGAATCATCCACGTCACATTGGAAGCTAGAATCAGTGTAGCGCTTCCAATTTCAGTTCACCACCCCCATAGACCATGAACATATTCTTAGTCCTTCGTAAGTACTTAAGAATATCCTTCACAGCCTTCCAATGCAATTGGCCGGGGTTGGCCTGGTAGCGGCTCGTGACACTCAGAGCATATGCGACATCCGGTCTAGTTGAGATCATGCCATACATAATACTACCTATTGCAGAGGCATATGGCACACGTGTCATACTCTCTATCTCCTCATCAGTCTTCGGACACATAGACTTAGATAGAGTGACCCCATGGCACATAGGTAGGTGTCCTCTCTTGGACTCTTCCATAAAGAACCGATTAAGTATGGTATCGATGTAGGTAGCTTGGGTGAGTCCGAGCATCATTTTCGATCTATCCCGATAGATCTGAATTCAAAGAATATAGGAAGCTTCACCCATGTCCTTCATCGAGAATCTACTAGACAACCAGACTTTAGTTGAATGCAGCATTCCTACGTCATTCCCAATGAGTAGAATGTCATCAACATAAAGTACAAGGAATGTCACAGCATTCTTAACTACCTTCTTATACAAACATGGCTCCTCGGGATTCTTGATGAAACCAAATTCCTTAATTGTTTCATCGAATCTTAGGTTCCAACTCCTCGATGCTTGTTTGAGACCGTAGATCGATCTCTGAAGTTTGCATACCTTATGCTCACTTCCTACAGATGTGAAACCCTCAGGCTGCGTCATATAGATCTCTTCCTTAATTTTTCCATTAAGGAACGCAGTTTTCACATCCATTTGCCATATCTCATAGTCGTACCATGCGGCTATGGCAAGTAAGATTCAAATTGATTTGAACATTGCGACCGGTGAAAAAGTTTCATCATAGTCAACACCTTGCCTTTGAGTGTAACCTTTCGCGAACAGTCGTGCCTTGTAGGTCAATATCTTACCATCAGGCCCAAGTTTTCTCTTGTATATCCATTTGCACCCAATAGGAACAATTCCTTCGGGAGGATTAACAAGAGTCCAAACTTGGTTCGCATGCATTGAGTCAATCTCAGACTGCATTGCTTCATGCCACCTTGGATCACATCCAACAACTTGATCACTTTGATCATCTTCAATGAGGAAACCATATCTTTCAGGAGCCCTAGGAACCCTTTCGGATCTCCTAGGTGCGACCATTTCTGGTACTGGATCTTGAAGTACGGGAGATTCACTCGGTACTTCATTCGGTTCTCGAACCTCTTCGAGTTTTACTATTTTGCCTTTTCTATCAAGTAGAAACTCCCTTTCCATAAAGGTGGCATTTCTAGAAACAAACACTCTTGTTTCGTTGGGATAGTAGAAGTAGTATCCAATAGAATTCTTTGGATACCCAATGAAGTAACATAAGATGGGTCTAGTATCCAGCTTATCTCCACTGTCTGCTTCACGTAAGCAGGACATCCCCAAATCCTCATGTATGAGTATTTGGGTGGTTTGCCCATCCATATCTCATATGGAGTCTTATCCACCGCCTTGGTGTGGACATTGTTCAACAACATTACCGCCGTTTCGAGCGCATAGCCCCAAAACGAGGTAGAAAGATCAGTGAAGCTTATCATAGATCGAACCATGTCCATCAGGGTTCGATTACGATGCTCCGCTACACCATTGAGTTGTGGTGTGGCCGGAGGGGTCCACTGTGAGAGAATCCCATTCTATTTTAGATAGTCTTGAAATTCAGCACTCAAGTATTCACCACCTCGATCGGATCGAAGTGCCTTAATACTTTTCCCTAGCTGATTTTTTACTTCAGCCTTGAATTCTTTGAACCTTTCAAAGGATTCAGACTTATGCTTCATCAAGTACAAGTACCCATACCTAGAGTGATCATCGGTAAAGGTGATGAAGTATGTGTGACCGTACTTAGTACCAATGCTAAGTGGGCCACACACATCAGTATGGATCAAATCCAATAGGTCTTGAGCACGTTCAGGCTTGCCCTTGAAGGGTTGTTTAGTCATCTTTCCCTTGAGACAAGACTCACAAGTCGGTAGGGAGTTAATGTCTGACGAATCAAACATGTCACTCCTAACTAACTTGTTCATCCTACTTAGGGAAATATGACCTAGCCTAGTGTGCCAAAGTTGTGCTTGGTTTAAGCTATCGTTTTACCTTTTAATTGTTGTTGTATGTGTTTCCACATCGCGAGTTGGAACAGCTTTTAATTTTAAGGTGTATAAGTCGTTTTCGCGTTCCCCAATTCCAATCAAATATTCATTCTTGTATATATTGCAAATCGAATTAGCAAAATGACAAGAATATCCATCACTATCAAGCATAGAAACAGAAATAATGTTATTTATCAATTCAGGAACAAATAAAACGTCTTTCAATAACAACTTAAAATTCGATGACAGAAATAAATAAACATCTCCTATAGCTACTGCAGCAACTCTTGCTCCATTGCCCAGCCTCAAGTGGGTCTCACCCTCTCTAAGACGTCGGCTTCTTGTCATCACCTACAAATCATTGCAGATATGAGATCCACATCCGGTATCAAGTACCCAAGAAGTCGAATTAAAAGACATATTTACTTCGATATAGAACATACCTTTTGCAGTTCGCAACTGCTCGAGGTAATCCTTGCAGTTCCTCCTCCAGTGCCCAGGCTTGTGGTAGTGGTGGCAAACATCCTCAGTCTTGTTTGGCTTGGAAGCCTTTGCCTTGGGCTTCTTGGTGGGCTTTTCCTCCTTCGCAGGGGTAGAACGCTTCTTGCCCTTGCGTTTGGGCCCCTTCTTCGCAGAGGAAGAAGAGCCCATAAGGAGGATGGGCTTGTCCTTCTTTATGGTCCCCTCGAACACGACCAGCATGTTAATCACCTCTTCAAGGGTGGCTTACAGCTTGTTCATGTTGAAGTTGACCACAAAGGGGTCGAATGCAGCGGGTAGTGAGAGGAGAAGCAAATCCACAGACAGTTCATGTGGAAGTGTGATGCCAAGGCCCACCAACTTTTCAACGAGCCCAATCATACGAACCCCATGCTCGCGGACCAAAGTCCCATCGCGTATGCGGCTCGTCATAAGCTCCTTGACAGTGGTGAACCTCTCATGTCGAGAGTTCTCCCCATACAGTTCTTTAAGATGAAGGTGTATGTCAGCAGCAGACACCGTCTTCTCAAAGCGCCATTGCATTTCGTTTGACATCGATGCCATCATATAGCATCGAGTCTTAAGCTCGTCATCCCACCATTTGTTAAGCTTAGTCAGCTCCTTAGGGCTGATATCGGCAGGGGCTTCCTTCGGAGGGCTCTTGTCTAGCGTGTAGAGGAGCTTCTCCGAAGCCAACACAATGTTGAGGTTTCGAAGCCAGTCTTGGTAGTTCAGACCGGTGAACTTGTTGCTATCCAGTATAGCAGCGAGTGGGTTTTTGATCGAAGACATTTTATAAGCAGTTTATACTGAAAAGAAAAACAGACATGCATGCATCACTAACTATATATGAAAAACGCTAAGACATAAAACAAGGTCATTTAGTTTTATGAATTACGCTCCCACTATTTTAACGATTTCACCACCCTATAATGAAATCGAGAAAGCAAGTTTCCTTAGTGGGTACACAGAGTCCAATGAAGCGATCATGGTCCCGAATAATATCAGCCAACCATGACCCCCAAATGGTAGAGCCCAATTGCAACCGATGCAACCTCCATGTATTCACCTCACGTCCAGTAAGGGCACAATAATATGACGCCGATTACTATCATGTGTCAAGATGACCCACCAATGTTGAGTCGTGCAGGACGGTCCCCTTAACGTCCCCAATAATATGAGCCAACGTTAAAGGGAGTTCCAACCGACTCACAATAATTGTCAATGACGTGTACAACTTTTCGGCATACATAACCCCCTCAATAATATGAGCCGGGCCATGTATGCGGGTAGCATCGACGTACACTCATTGTTGATGAAAGGCAGAAAAATTTAAACAAATTTAAATTCCCTTAGTTTATCGAATAAACTTTTAAGCTTGATATTAGTTTTAAATCATATTTAAAACGAGGGATTTTATTTTTGAAAATTTGGTCTCATCAATATTTTAAATCATAATTTAAAACATGCGGATTCAACAGACATATATCGAATATATAAAAACTTTGCGATGATCGATCGCGAGAGCTATGCGGTCCGTGGTTGCCAATCACGGACCTGGGTCCAGTCCTAGGTGAAATGCAATATGCAATGCAATCCTATTACAATTGCTTCCGGTTTTACAGATCTTCGGTCTTCAATATCTTTGATCGTCATGTCCACCGTCTTCAAATGTCCTCCTACTAAATCTAGTAATTTACATTTAAATTGTCATGACATATTGGGATACAAATTTGTAGAGGTGGGAACGGGCCACAAACAGACCCACTTTATAACGATATAACAACAATATATATACAACCAAAATCGCAAAACCTAAAGCATACACCTAACACATTGGGCACGACTCTCGATCATCCCAAACATGCAATCAATCTAATTAATTGACATAAATTAAATAATCAAATCATATTTGACAATTTCCTACAAAATCATAATTTAATTATAAAATCATATTTTATAACTAAAATCGCATTTTGTCGACAAAATCATATTTTATCAAAAAAATCATATTTTAATTATAAAATAATATCCTATAATCAAAATAACATTTTGTTAATTTTAATTGCATCAAATTGGGCTTAAAACAATTTTGGGCCCAAAATCTCAAAAATTTCAAAATCAATTTTTGGTCCAACCAAAATCGATCCAATATCGAATATTGGCCCGAAAACTTCATGGGCTGCCCGGGACAGGCCCGAACAAAACCTAGAAGAAAATAGCCATCGCAACGCTGCCGTAAACCTCGCCGGACGGCGGCGGCCGCCGCCACCACATAGTTGTGCGGCACTCGGCCGCACGATTGCCGCGACGTGCGCGGCAGTGCCGTGTCAAGAATGGCGCACAGACGCCGCATGCTGCGCCCATCCATTGCGCAACCATGCGCGAAGGCAGCAGCCACCGGTCGGCCGCCATGCACGTCCAGCGCTGCCGGTTTCAATTTTTTTTTGTTACGATTCTGAAATCTGAAATTCGATGCAATTCAGGCACGATATGTATTGAAGGATCCGAGCCTGTGCTCTGATACCACTGTTGGCGACAATGGTGGATCTAGATCCCGTTTCCCGGGGCACAGCGGAATTTTAAAATTTTTGCACCGGGAATCGTTCAATACATCAAAACAATACAATAAACCATACATAGGATATTTATCGATTGTTACCTTGCTGGCGTCTAGGCGCCTTGCTCCGACCAGTTTCACAGGGAAACCGGTACTTCAAAGGGTAGGCGGCGGTAGATCGTCTAATCATGTCCACGACCGGAAGCACGAATCCTTCGTCAGCCTGTGTGAGGCTCTCAGCTCACAATTAATCCTCTAATCTTAATCAGTGGGTTATTAATCTAAACTAAACAAGTTTAGTAAAGCTACTCTGGTTCATATACATGTTACGTAAAAAAATTTTTTTCCAACCAGCAGAAGCATAAAGGGTTCAGCTGGTAATGCAAATACTATTCATTTATACAAATACTTCATGGTTTACAGCGGTTACAAGCTAAGTTTACTAGTACACACTTGATGCTTATATACTAAACCAGACTTGAGCAACCTACGACCAACTGTCCAAGCATCTAAACTATCAGCTCGTGTTTATTCTTCCTGCTGCTGATCCAGCGTCTAGGTAGTTATCTCTCGCTACCCGTGGTTGCTCCCCACTAGTTCTTTCTTCCTGTTGTCATGCACACATACAAAACAAAACAACAACCGGATAAACTCCGGTGAGAATCATCTCAGTATAATCAGCAGGTACGAATAATAACATTAGAATGCATAACAGTCTATCAACTGTAAATCAAATGCAATGTAATGAAATGATTCTGGTTCTCATCTTCAATCTCAGAATTGATTCCATATCAGTTCGACGCCATCAAGATTCGTATCCGATCTTGACATGAATATTCATCTATCGAAACCATCTCCGGCTTCGAAAATTAGGCCAACTCAGTCCTGGGCAGTAGAATCAATTCAATTCTCTTCAATATGCAAACTCATGCAAATATAAAAGATCCACTACCTGTGATGGATCGACACACACATAACGCAAGTTCTAAATCAAGAACAGGAATCAAATATGTATGTGTTTTCAGCGGAATACTCAAGAAATATCATTCTCGAGTAATCTAGTTCCTGACTCTTATGTCAAATTATACCTTCGTTCCTCTGCTTTCAAAATGCTTCAGTTAATGTTCTTACGCTCTGTTCCTCACTTCCTGAGATACTTGCAGAATCAAAGTCCGATAGCTGTAGTCAAGATGTTCTCAGCATTTCGAATTCACTCTTATTTATAGCCAACGATCTCTGTAATTCTGCATCATTTCCAACGTGTTCAATTTGAGTTCCACGTGTCATGCTGAGTATTCAAACATGATATACTCCCACCGCTTCGAAAGTGGATAACGGTAAACAGATTCTTCAACTTCTGTTGATCTTCCTCAGTTGCTGTTCGAATATCATTCTCTTGTTATTCAACAGAAGCAACAACCAGCAGTAACAACCAGTCGCCACAAGAATTCAGTCGCAACACTTCGAAATTCAAAACGATGTCGTTATAATTAATCTCAACGACGTCGTAACGTGTCCTCAGCTGGTATTACTTCGATTAAACGAAACCAGCAGCTGGTCGCTCTAATAATCCAACGACTGCTTTCGCAATACTATTCGAAACGGCATCGTATCAAGATTTCCTGTTTATAATCAAAACGGTGTCGCATTGTTCCCTCGACTGAGTAACCAGCAGATACAACAATCCATCGACTGATTACTAATGCATACAAAACGACATCGTAGCGAGATTCCTGTTTATAAGTCAAAACGATGTAGCATTGCTCTCTCAGCTGGAACCATTCTCACCTCGACTGGTTTGCGTTTATTACCAAAACGACGACGTTGCACCTACGTTATCATCAACCAGCTGATACATCAATAACCAGCAGGTACATAAACCAGCAGATGCGTAAGGAACTCTTGCTGCTGATTCCTCTTGCTGCTGATTCTTCGTGTAGTAACCAATACGTGGCGCTTTCTCATTGACCCCTTGTATTCGCGCGTCTGCTTCCAGCTATAACCAATACTAACGCTTCAACTGAATTTCAAAAATTCAACCAGTCGCGAGCTACAGTAACCTACTGCTGATTTTATCAAATCGCTTCGCCGGTTACTTCGTCTGGTTCTCACATTTAGCGCGATTTAACAATACACAGTTCCTTAATCACTCAACACTTCCAGAAGAAATCCGATCTCATAATCAAACTTCATCAATTCTTAAATGTCGAAATGCTAAACTAATCCTCTTCTTAATGATTCTGGGCATTACATTTCTCCCCCTCTAAAATTCGAGTTCGTCCTCGAACTCATCAGCAGTTACTATATATACATGGAACATAAGGAGAAAATTGATTCTGATCAAGAGCTTACCTTATTGGAAGAGATACGGGAAACGTTGTTTTATATCATCTTCTACCTCCCACGTTGCTTCTTCAACGCCATGTCGATTCCATTGAATCTTCACCAATGGAATCACCTTCGTTCGAAGTTGTTTTTCTTTACGATCAAGAATCTGAATTGGTTGTTCTAAATAACTTAGAGTTTCATCCAACTCAGCTTCTTCAACAGGAATAATATGGGAAGCATCAGGCATATATTTTCTCAACATAGATACATGAAAAACATCATGTATACCCGAAAGAGATGGAGGTAAGGCCAATCGGTATGCAAGATCACCTATCTTCTCTATAATTTCATAAGGACCAATGAATCTAGGAGACAATTTTCCACGCTTTCCAAATCAGATTATACCCTTGAAAGGAAAAATTTTCAAGAATACTCTGTCTCCTGTTTCAAAACTCAAAGTTCTTCGTCTGGTATTCGCATATTTGGCTTGCCTATGCTGTGCAGTTTTCATTTTCTTCTTAATCAACTTTACTTTATCAGTCATTTCTCTAATCAAATCTGGTCCCAATTCAGGTACTTCTAAAACATCATCCCAGTACAACGATGAACGACACTTCCTTCCATACAACGCTTCAAACGGAGCCATTTCAATGTTGGTTTGATAGCTGTTGTTGTATGAAAATTCCACCAGCGGTAATGAATCTTGCCATGATATACCAAAATCTAGTACCACTGCTCTAAGCATATCCTCAAGTGTCTGAATTGTTCTTTCAGATTGCCCATCAGTTTGAGGATGATAAACAGTGCTTAGATGTAGTTTTGTACCCATCGCTTGCTGTAAACTACTCCAAAAATGAGAAGTAAATCTGGGATCTCTATCAGAGACAATCGACTTTGGTATTCCATGAAGTCTTACTACTTCCCTAACATAAAGATCTGCCATTTGATCATGTCGATAGATCATTCGATAAGGAATAAAACACGCAGATTTTGTCAACCTATCGAGAATCACCCAAATTGCATCACAACCTCGGGATGATTTTGGCAATTTCGTTACAAAGTCCATGGAAATATGATCCCATTTCCATTCAGGGACTGATAGACTCTGTAATAAACCAGCGGGTTTCTTTCTTTCCGCTTTCACCTGCTGGCAGTTCAAACACTTTGAAACAAATTCAGTTACATCAGCCTTCATTTGTTTCCACCAGTATTGTTTCTTCAAATCGTTATACATTTTCCTGCCACCAGGATGAATGCTGAATTTGCTTCGATGGGCTTCACTCAAAATCTGGTCTTTCAACTCCTTAATATCTGGAACAACAAGTCTGCTATTCACATACAATACTTCATCAGTACTGATTTGATATTCAGATTGATGTCCAGACTTCACTAGTTCAATCGATTTCTGGATATTCAAATCTCTCTTTTGTGCTTCTTTAATTCGAATCAGCAGTTCAGGTTCAGCACTGATAGCACAAATTCTCATTGGTTTTCTTTCTGTTTCAAATACATACCCAGAAATGCAACAAGTTTCTATCAAATTAGACACCCCGATCGTAGTCAAAGATAAAGCACAAATCTTCCTACTCAGAGCATCAGCTGCTGCATTCGATTTCCCTGGATAATACTTGATCTCACAATCAAAATCTTTCATAAATCCAGCCATCTTCGTTGCCTCATATTCAATTCTGATTGGGAAAATAGATACTTCAGACTCTTATGATCATAAAAGATCTCAAATTTCTCTCCATACAAATAATGTCG
The DNA here is from genome assembly GCA_001598015.1 of Dorcoceras hygrometricum. Taxonomy (NCBI): domain Eukaryota; kingdom Viridiplantae; phylum Streptophyta; class Magnoliopsida; order Lamiales; family Gesneriaceae; genus Dorcoceras; species Dorcoceras hygrometricum. Next base: position 42,409 of record KV012844.1, read on the forward strand.
CCATATCTTCAATGCAAACACGATAGCTGCCAATTCAACATCATGAATTGGATATCGAATTTCATGTGGTTTTAACTGTCTTGAGGCGTATGCAATCACATGACCTCGCTGCATCAAAACACACCCCAATCCTTGGTGAGATGCATCACAATACACAACAAATCCACCAGTACCCAAAGGGATTGTTAACACTGGTGCAGTAGTTAATCTCTTCTTCAATTCAAGAAAACTATTCTCACATGCTTCTGACCAAAGAAAGGGTGCATTTTTCTGTGTCAACTGAGTTATAGGCTTTGCAATACTTGAGAAATCCTGAATAAATCGGCGATAATATCCTGCAAGACCCATAAAACTTCGAATTTCAGGCACAGATTTTGGTCTAGGCCAATTGATTACTGCCTCTATCTTACTGGGATCAACTGAAATTCCATCTCTCGAGATAATATGCCCAAGAAATACAACTCGTTGTAACCAAAACTCACATTTCGACAGTTTAGCATACAATTTCTCATCTCTCAAAGTCTGCTAAAACTGTTCGAAGATGACTCGCATGATCATTCAAATCTTCGAATAGATTAGAATATCATCAATAAATACAATCACGAAATCATCGAGATATCTTTGGAAGACTCGGTTCATTAGACTCATGAACACTGCTGGTGCGTTAGTCAATCCAAAAGGCATAACCACGAACTCATAGTGACCGTATCTTGTTCGAAAGGCAGTCTTCGATATGTCTTCATCTCTTACTCGCAATTGATGATATCCTGATCTCAAATCGATCTTTGAATACACTGTCGAACCCTGCAACTGATCAAATAAATCATCTATTCGTGGCAATGGATATTTATTCTTTATCGTTGCCTTGTTCAGTTGTCGGTAATCAATACATAGCCTCATTGATCCGTCTTTCTTGCGCACAAATAGTACTGGAGCACCCCAAGGAGAAACACTTGGTCTAATGTATCCCTTGGTGAGAAGATCCTCCAGCTGCTCTTTCAATTCCTTTAGCTCAATTGGTGCCATTCGATATGGTGCTTTTGATATTGGTTGTGTACCTGACATCAATTCAATGCTGAAGTCTACCTCTCGATATGGAGGTAATCCAGGGATTTCTTCAGGAAAAACATCAGCAAACTCGCAAACCACTGGTATATCAACCAGATTCGGGCAAATTTTCTTCGTGTCTATTGCATAAATCAGAAATTCCTCCGCTCCTTTCTGCAATATATTATTCATTGTAATAGCAGAGACAAAAGGAATTCTGGCTCGTGATCCCTTTCCATAGAATTTCCATTCATCAGTTTTCTCTGGTTTGAATCGAACCACCTTCTGAAAACAATCTACTGTTGCTCTATACTTGGTTAGCATATCTATGCCCACGATACAGTCAAAATCAGATAATTTGAGCACAACACAATCAATTTCAATTGCGTGACCCTCAAACTGTAACACACAATTTTTAACAGAAGTGATCGATAACATTCCTTTTCCCATAGGTGAAGAAACTGATACTATTTCAGCCAAGGGTTCAGCAGACAACTTATGTGATATAACAAAATTCTCAGAGATAAAGGTGTGTGATGCACCAGTATCAATTAATACATAAGCTGGAAAGTTGCACAAGTAGCAGTTACCTGCAATAACATCGTCTGGGGCTGCTTGTGCTTGTTCTTCGGTTAATGCAAACACTCTAGCTTGTTGTTTAGAAGGTTGGCTCACTGTCTGGCTTCCTCCTTGTCTACTTTGTTGTGGTTGTTGAGGTTGATACGAATGTACAGAAGAGGCTTGCCTTTCTGGTGTTGACATTGTTCTTGCTGCTGCTGAATTCTGGAAATTCCCATAGTTACGTTGAGGACATATTCTCGCGAAATGTCCCGCTTGATTGCAAATACGGCAGAGGCCAGACACTCCTCTACATTGATCTGTAGCATGTCTACCTCCACACTTAGTACAGTAATCTCCAGATTGTTGTCCAGCTCCCAGTTGTTTGAATTCACTTGAACTGGAGGAGCTACTGATACCGGAACGTTTGAATTGTTTTCCTTTTCCTTTAAAGAAATTTTTCTTTTTCCCACTGCTGCTGCTTCCAGCATCAAAGCGAGGGGGTGGTGGAGTCTGTGGGTTCTCTGCTGCTTTGGCTGCTGTTGGCACAAATTGTGCTCTTCGCTGCCTTAGTAATCCAGCTTCTGCTCCTTTTGCTCGGTTCAACGCATCAGCAAAAGTATTTGGTCTTCCAGTATTTACCAACGTAAATACATCTGGATTCAATCCATTAATGAATTGATCCGCTTGTGCTTCATCATTCATAGCAACATGTGGCGCAAATTTCAGTAAACTTGTGAACTTGGCAACGTAATCCTCTATATTCAACTGCCCTTGTCGCAAGTTTGCAAATTCCGCTCCTTTATCCTTCCTATAAGAAACTGGGAAGAACCGTTGATAGAAAGCTGTTTGGAATACTGCCCACGTAATCACAGTACCCTGATTTCAAGCGCTTTCTTTGCTCTGTCTGCCGATTCGTGGTTCTTCGAGGAGGCATATCTAGGAATCAAACAGACATGTTTATCATTTCTCATACAAACAATAAACAAATACAATCTCACGTCCCTCCTCTGATTAACATACATACAATGTACTGCTGCTACAAGAGATCGAGTGCTGATTCATACTTCACTCAATACATGCTGTTAATCACTTCCAAATCATGTATTTTTCATAATTCTTCGGTATATTCTTACCATTTATTCACAAGAATCATGTGATATAAATTCAAAAGCAGTAAGACATATACCACACAAGCATGAAGTTCATAATCTAAGCAATCGGGAAGAACTCGATCTACCCCACTCATATAGTTCAATGATCTTACTGATGTAGTAACGCTCTGATACCACCTGTTGTGAGGCTCTCAGCTCACAATTAATCCTCTAATCTTAATCAGCGGGTGATTAATCTAAACTAAACTAGTTTAGTAAAGCTACTCTGGTTCATATACAAGTTACGTAAAAAAAATTTTTTCCAACCAGCAAAAGTGTATTCAATCCAGCAGAAGCATAAAGGGTTCAGCTGGTAATGCAAATACTATTCATTTATACAAATACTTCATGGTTTACAGCGGTTACAAGCTAAGTTCACTAGTACACACTTGATGCTTATATACTAAACCAGACTTGAGCAACCTACGACCAACTGTCCAAGCATCTAAACTATCATCTGGTGTTTATTCGTCCTGCTACTAATCCAGCGTCTAGGTAGTTATCTCTCGCTACCCGTGGTTGCTCCCCACTAGTTCTTTCTTCCTGTTGTCATGCACACATACAAAACAAAACAACAGCCGGATAAACTCCGGTGAGAATCATCTCAGTATAATCAGCAGGTACGAATAATAACATTAGAATGCATAACAGTCTATCAACTGTAAATCAAATGCAATGTAATGAAATGATTCTGGTTCTCTTCTTCAATCTCAGAATTGATTCCATATCAGTTCGACGCCATCAAGATTCGTATCCGATCTTGACATGAATATTCATCTATCGAAACCATCTCCGGCTTCGAAAATCATGCCAACTCAGTCCTGGGCAGTAGAATCAATTCAATTCTCTTCAATATGCAAACTCATGCAAATATAAAAGATCCACTACCTGTGATGGATCGACACACACATAACGCAAGTTCTAAATCAAGAACAGGAATCAAATATGTATGTGATTTCAGCGGAATACTCAAGAAATATCATTCTCTAGTAATCTAGTTCCTGACTCTTCTGTCAAATTATACCTTCGTTCCTCTGCTTTCAAAATGCTTCAGTTAATGTTCTTACGCTCTGTTCCTCACTTCCTGAGATACTTGCAGAATCAAAGTCCGATAGCTGTAGTCAAGATGTTCTCAGCATTTCGAATTCACTCTTATTTATAGCCAACGATCTCTGTAATTCTGCAGCATTTCCAACGTGTTCAATTCGAGTTCCACGTGTCATGCTGAGTATTCAAACAGGATATACTCCCACCGCTTCGAAAGTGGATAACGGTAAACAGATTCTTCAACTGCTGTTGATCTTCCTCAGTTTCTGTTCGAATATCATTCTCTTGTTATTCAGCAGAAGCAACAACCAGTCGCCACAAGAATTCAGTCGCAACACTTTGAAATTCAAAACGATGTCGTTATAATTAATCTCAACGACGTCGTAACGTGTCCTCAGCTGGTATTACTTCGATTAAACGAAACCAGCAGCTGGTCGCTCTAATAATCCAACGACTGCTTTTGCAATACTATTCGAAACGGCATCGTATCAAGATTTCCTGTTTATAATCAAAACGGTGTCGCATTGTTCCCTCGACTGAGTAACCAGCAGATACAACAATCCATCGACTGATTACTAATGCATACAAAACGAAATCGTAGTGAGATTCCTGTTTATAAGTCAAAACAATGTTGCATTGCTCTCTCAGCTGGAACCATTCTCGCCTCGACTGGTTTTCGTTTATTACCAAAACGACGACGTTGCACCTACGTCATCATCAACCAGCTGATACATCAATAACCAGCAGGTACATAAACCAGCAGATGCGTAAGGAACTCTTGCTACTGATTCCTCTTGCTGCTGATTCTTCGTGTAGTAACCAATACGTGGCGCTTTCTCATTGACCCCTTGTATTCGCGCGTCTGCTTCCAGCTGTAACCAAGAATAACGCTTCACGCTTCAACTGAATTTCAAAATTCAACCAGTCGCGAGCTACAGTAACCTACTGCTGATTTTATCAAATCGCTTCGCCGGTTACTTCGTCTGGTTCTCACATTTAGCGCGATTTAACGATACACAGTTCCTTAATCACTCAATACTTCCAGAAGAAATCCGAGCTCATAATCAAACTTCATCAATTCTTAAATGTCGAAATGCTAAACTAATCCTCTTCTTAATGATTCTGGGAATTACATTTCTCCCCCTCTAAGATTCGAGTTCGTCCTCGAACTCATCAGTAGTTGCTATATATACATGGAACGTAAGGAGAAAATTGAGTCCGAACAAGAGCTAACCTTATTGGAAGAGATACGGGAAACGTTGTTTCATATCATCTTCTACCTCCCACGTTGCTTCTTCAACACCATGTCGATTCCATTGAATCTTCACCAATGGAATAACCTTCGTTCGAAGTTTTTTTTCTTTACGATCAAGAATCTGAATTGGTCGTTCAAAATAACTCAGAGTTTCATCCAACTCAGCTTCTTCAGCAGGAATAATATGAGAAGCATCAGGCATATATTTTCTCAGCATAGATACATGAAAAACATCATGTATACCCGAAAGAGATGGAGATAAGGCCAGTCGATACGCTAGATCACATATCTTTTCTAAAATTTCATAAGGACCAATGAATCGAGGAGACAATTTCCCACGTTTTCCAAATCTGATTGTTCCCTTGAAAGGAGAAATTTTCAAGAATACTCTGTCCCTTGTTTCAAAACTCAAAGGCCTACGCCTGTTATTCGCATATTTCGTTTGTCTATGCTGTGCTGTTCGCATTCTCTGCTGAATCAACTTCACTTTTTCAGTCATCTCTCTAATCAAATCTGGTCCCAACTCAGGCACTTCTGAAACATCATCCCAGTATAATGGTGAACGACACTTCCTTCCATACAACGCTTCAAACGGAGCCATTTCAATGCTGGTTTGATAGCTGTTGTTGTATGAAAATTCCACCAACGGTAATGAATCTTGCCATGATATAGTACCACTGCTCTAAGCATATCCTCAAGTGTCTGAATTGTTCTTTCAGATTGCCCATCAGTTTGAGGATGATAAGCAATGCTTAGATGTAGATTTGTACCCAGCGCTTGCTGTAAACTACTCCAAAAATGAGAAGTAAATCTGGGATCTCTATCAGAGACAATCGACTTTGGTATTCCATGCAGTCTTACTACTTCTCTAACATAAAGATATTCCATTTGATCATGTCGATAGGTCATTCGATAAGGAATAAAACACGCAGATTTTGTCAACCTATCGATAATCACCCAAATTGCATCACAACCTCGGGATGATTTTGGAAATTTCGTTACAAAGTCCATGGAAATATGATCCCATTTCCATTCAGGAACTGACAGACTCTGTAATAAACCAGCGGGTTTCTTTCTTTCCGCTTTCACCTACTGACAATTCAAACACTTTGAAACAAATTCAGCAACATCAGTCTTCATTTGTTTCCACCAATATTGTTTCTTCAAATCGTTATACATTTTCCTGCCACCAGGGTGAATGCTGAATTTACTTC
>KV012844.1:48763-78674 GCA_001598015.1 Dorcoceras hygrometricum
TTTCAAATACATACCCAGAAATGCAGCAAGTTTCTATCAAATTAGACACCCCGATCGTAGTCAAAGATAAAGCACAAAACTTCCTACTCAGAGCATCAGCTGCTGCATTCGATTTCCCTGGATAATACTTAATCTCACAATCAAAATCTTTCAATAAATCCAGCCATCTTCGTTGTCTCATATTCAATTCTGACTGGGAAAATAGATACTTCAGACTCTTATGATCAGAAAAGATCTCAAATTTCTCGCCATACAAATAATGTCGCCATATCTTCAATGAAAACACGATAGCTGCCAATTCAAGATCATGAATTGGATATCGAATTTCATGCGGTTTTAACTGTCTTGAGGCGTATGCAATCACATGACCTTGCTGCATCAAAACACACCCCAATCCTTGGTGAGATGCATCACAATACACAACAAATCCACCAGTACCCAAAGGGATTGTTAACACTGGTGCAGTAGTTAATCTCTTCTTCAATTCAAGAAAACTATTCTCACATGCTTCTGACCAAACAAAGGGTGCATTTTTCTGTGTCAACTGAGTTATAGGCTTTTCAATACTTGAGAAATCCTGAATAAATCGGCGATAAGCACGTTTTGGTGTCCAATCTGATTGTTTTGGGAATCAGAGATTTTGATTGCATCTTGGGAATGGACGTATTATCTAGCTATAAGGATACTGTTGACTGTTTTCATGGTGTGGTGAGATTTCGCCCTGACTCGGGTGAGAGGTGGGAGTTCTACGATGCTGATTCGCGCTCGAAGATTCCACTGGTGTCTGCCATGGAGATGTTTAGCCTGCTATCGCTGGATAATGCTGGATTCATGATTTATGCGCTTGACGTTTCCTAAGAGTCGTGGTTGGAGTTGAGCGACATTACGATCGTCCGAGAGTTTCCCAACGTTTTTCCAGATGAGATTCCTGGATTTCCTCCAAGACGTGAGGTCGACTTCGGCATTGAGTTAGTTCCCGGTATCGCCTCGATTTCTAGAGCTCCTTACCGGTTGGAGCCAGCAGAGTTGAAAGAGCTGAAGGATCAGTTGAGAGATCTATTGGAGAAGGGCTTCATCAGACCGAGTATGTCGCCTTGGAGAACTCCAATTATTTTTGTGAAGAAGAAGGATGGTTCTATGAGGATGTGTGTGGATTTCCGACAGTTGAATAAGGAGACGGTGAAGAACAAGTATCCTTTGCCGAGGATTGATGACTTGTTCGATCAGTTGCAAGGATCGGTCGTATACTCGAAGATTGATTTGCGCTCTGGTTATCACCAGTTGCGGATTAGAGACGCTGACATGGAGAAGACAGCATTTCGGACTCGATATGGGCATTATGAGTTTCTGGTCATGCCATTTGGGTTGACAAATTCCCCAGCTGTTTTCATGGATTTGATGAATCGCGTATTTAGCGAGTACATCAATCGGTTCGTGATCGTCTTCATAGATGACATCCTAGTGTACTCGAGGAGCATGAGAGAGCATAAGGAGCATCTCAGATTGGTTTGCAGATATTTAGAGACTCGCAATTGTACGCCAAGTTCAGCAAGTGTGAATTTTGGCTTGATCGGATTATCTCTTTGGGTCATGTGATTTCGGCGCAAGGGATTTCGGTGGATCCGAGTAAGGTCGAAGCAGTTCTTAACTGGGAGAGACCTAGGAAAGTTTCAGAGATCTGCAGCTTCTTGGGATTGACTGGCTATTACAAGCGTTTTATCGAGAAGTTCTCATCGATAGCTAGGCCTCTGACTCAGTTGACTCAGAAGGATAGGAAGTTCGTTTGGACTGATGAGTGCGAGTATAGTTTTCAGACGTTGAAGGAGAAGTTGACTACTGCTCCTGTTTTGGCTCTACCGTCTGGATCCGGAGGATTTGTTGTGTGCTGCAATGTGTTCTGATGTAGAACGGGTACGTGATTGCCTATGCGTCTAGACAGTTGAAGCCTCACGAGACGAGGTACCCTGTTCATGATTTGGAGTTGGCTGCAATAGTGTTTTCCTTGAAGATTTGGCGACATTATCTGTATGGTGAAGAATTTGTGGTGTACACCGACCACAAGAGCCTGAAATATATCTTCACACAGTCTGATCTGAATATGAGTCAACGACGATGGATGGAATTGCTCAAGGACTTTAACTGTGAGATTCAGTATCAGCCTGGGCGGATGAACTCAGTAGCAGATGCTTTGATTAGGAAGACCCAGCCTGCGATACATTCGTCTTTGAGTGTCTCTAAAGTCTATGAGCAGTTGAGTACTTCTGGTTGGCGTTTCCAGCCGGGTGATCAGTACTTTATGATTTCTTCGATTCAAGTAGAACCGTAGATTGTGAGTGACATCAAGGAGGCACAGAGGACTGATCCATATGTTCATGAGTTGAAGATTAAAGCCCGAAGTGGTCAGTCTGATGATTTCTCTGTTTCGTCTGATGGGTGTCTGAGATTTCGAGGAAGATTGGTGTTTCTGAACTTGATCGATTTGAAAGAGACCATTATGAATGAAGCACATTGTAGTCAGTACAGTGTGCATCCGGGCGAGAGAAAGATGTACCATGCCTTGAAATCTCACTACTGGTGGGAAGGCATGAAGAGCGACATCTCTGATTTTGTTGCTAGATGTTTGAATTGTCAGCAGGTCAAGGCTGAGAGAATGAGACCTGGTGGATTGCTACAGAGTTTGGAGGTGCCCCAATGGAATTGAGAGCACATCCTCATGGATTTTGTATTGATAGACTTTCGAAGTCAGCCCATTTCATTCCCTATGACGTGAGGTGTTCGATGAAGAAAATGGCGAAGCTGTATATCGACCATGTGGTTAGATTGCATGGAGTGCCTGTTTAGAGTCTGACAGAGATCCAAGATTCACCTCTCGTTTTTGGAAGAGTCTGCAAGCAGCGATGGTTCGAGATTGGCTATGAGTACAACCTATCACCCACAGACAGATGGTCAGTCTGAGCGGACTATCCAGAATTTAGAGGATATGCTGCGAGCAGTTGTGATGTATTTTAGTGGTGGCTGGCAGGATTATTTGTCGTTGGTTGAGTTTTCGTATAATAACAGCTACCAGGTGACTATCGGGATGGCTCCATTTGAGGCGTTGTATGGTCAAAAATGCAGATCTCCGATTTGTTGGGAAGAAGTTGGTGAGAAACAACTTTCTACCCCTGATTTTGTGCAGCATATGAAAGATCATATTGATTTGATTCGAAGTAGAATGAAGGCTGCACAAGATAGATTTACCAGCTATGCTAGCCGAAGACGTCGACCGTTAGAGTTTGAGGTTGGCGATCGAGTATTTCTCAAAGTTTCTCCTTTCAAGAGCGTGATGCGCTTCAGATTTAAAGGCAAATTAGCTCCTAGATTCGTTGGTCCCTTTGAGATTATCGAGCGGATTGGACAGTTGGCTTATCGATTGAGACTGTCTGATGAGTTGGCAGCGATGCATGATGTCTTTCATGTGTCAATGTTGAGAAAATATGAGCCAGATCCGTCCCATGTGTTGAGAACCGACGAAGTCGAGCTTGATTCTGCCTTGAGCTATGTTGAATAACCAGTGCAGATTTTGGATCGGAAGGAGAAGCAGCTGAGGAACAAAGTGATTCCGTTGGTGATGGTCCAATGGAGTAAGCATGGCCGAGAGGAAGCTACCTGGGAAGTTGAGGAGAAGATGAGGCAGGATTGGCCTCATCTGTTTGAGCATTGATAGTGTGAATTCCAGGTAAATTCTGATTCTTTGCTTCGAGTTTGGTTAGATGATTGTGTTTGATTTGAATGTTTTGATTGAATTTTTTCCTGAGTTTGCCTTTGATTTCGAGGACGAAATATCTTAAGGTGGCAAGAATGTGAGGAATCAGATTTGAGATTAGTGATTAATCGAATTGATTTGGGATTAGTCGCGTGGGTTTTGAGGGTTTTTCGAGAGAAATATGATTCCAATAGGATGCAGATGTTAGAATCCAGCTGTGGCGCTAATACAAGGAACCAGAAGTAGTGCATTCCAGACGTCAACGCAAGTCTACGGTACTGTAGCTCATAGCTGGTGAAATTTGAAGTAGTAGTTGCGCTTGCATTTCTCTATTCAGTAGTTGCGCTTGAAAAGGTATCTACTGGCAGCAGTTGCATTGAGCGGGAGGAATAACGAGAAAGCGACACGTGTTGGTCAATATTTTGGTGTTTACTACTGAATTGTAGCGCTATCAGCTGTTGCGTTGTGAGAAATTGTTCCAGCTGAGTGACCAGCTGCTGGTTTGAGGAACCAGTCATGGGAGCAACGCGACGTCGTTTTCATAAGTTGAAACGCAGCGTTTTGAGTGTAACGCTTTTGTCCAGCTATTGGCAGCAAAGATTACGTGTCCCTTTACGTCGTCTGGATTTATTTCGCGAGACCAGTCGTTGGTTGTTTTGCAAGGAATCTGTTGTCAGCTGTTGGAGCGATTCGGTGTCGTTTTGATTAGTTGATGCGGCGTCGTTTTGATGTTCTTTTGAGAATGCAACATCTGATGGTTGCTGCTGGTTTCGTTGAGAGGAAGAGCTGATATCTGTTGTGAGCAACGGCTGGTGTCTGTTGTAAGATACCTACAGTTTCGATGTATGCTGATTTTGGTGAGCAGCAGCTGGTGGATTGAGAGATATATAGATAAGTGTTGATCGACACTTAGAATTATTCGGAACCCGATATTTCTTATCTCCAATTTCAAACCCTCGTTCTAGCTACTGTTCACCCGAACGTTTCTTCCCTAGATTTCTGTTGATTTCAGCATTTGTTTTCGATGATTTTGGTGGCGCTGGGTTCCTTGTGAGTTGCTATTTTGATTGTTACCCTGTTGAGGCTGTCGAATGACCTTGGAGAGGATCGCGAAGTTGCTGGTTTCTTCGTACAGTGGAATTTGATAGTTCTTCCGCTGGTTTCAGCTTCTGGGTAAGGAATTCATACTGCGAAGTTGCTGGTTTCTTCGTACAGTGGAATTTGATAGTTCTTCCGCTGGTTTCAGCTTCTGGGTAAGGAATTCATACTGTTCTAAGCTTAGTATGGACTGTTAGTACTTTGTTTAGAGGTAGAATCGGAGTTAGGTTCTGGACCGTAGGAAATGTTGAGATTTGAATTAGACATGAGTTATTGATTGAGTTTCCTTAACAGATTTGAGAATTCTAGGTGCATCCTGCCGTGAATTGCCGTAGCAGGAGGAAGCTGACTTGCTTCAGTTGTGTTGCCGTGCCTTGATTAATCTGTTGAGGTACAAATCAGTAGTTGGAGGTACGAATTGAGCGACCTTTACAGCTTTGAGCTTGGACATGGCTATATTTCGTGTTGTGAAATCTGCTTGCATTGATGGATGCATTTACGTGGAACAGACTGATGAATTATATGATTTTATGTTCTGTTTTCACGTATGAATTATTGTATGCATTGATATTGATAATTGATTGGCATTCATGCATACATATTGAGCCTGACAGATTGATTGATGACCTGATTGAGAGCCACGTTGTGACTGGGCGACTGATGTGGTGTGCCTGAAAAGTCCAACGCTATCATCGGAGTGGTGAGCGACTGACTTTTCCTATAGGAATACCACCGAGCTATGATGGCTGACGGGCTGGAATATCACAGACCGATGATTTCCCCGGTTGATTTACCGTGCGTGGTATAGAGGCTCGACTGAGATGATTTGCCAGTTGATATACTGGTCTAGCTATCTGATCCTTGATAGTCTTCATGCATTTCATAGCATTGATTTATAGCATGTGCATGATTAGCTGTTGATAGCTCTTCGTACTGAGGCTTGACCTCGTATTTGTTTTCCTGCTTTTGTGTTGTTTGGGTTTGTGTTACCCATTTGCAGGATCTTCAGGTAACCAAGCTGGACAGGCCCTGTTTTACGCTTCCGTGATTATATGCTTAATTGTGCTCTAATCTTGTGAGATTAGCACGGGGCCTGACATCAGGTCTATGGCGACTAGTGCTCATTATCTTTCATGTTTGGAGGGGCACCCGGGTCCGTCGATCGACATTCACACTCTCGTAAGCTGATCGTCTGTTATCTTTGCCATAAATCATAAAAACATGAAATTTAATTCTTTTAAAACTTAATGACGTATGATAGGGAAACTTCCGTCGTTCTTCCTTCGTCACCTTGCGATATATCATTAAACATTTTCTCTACTGAAACTTTCTTTAAACTGCTTTTTGTAAAACTTGCTTTTCTATGATATGAATAAGATCACTTACATAAATGGTTTGCTATTTTAAAACCCATTTGATGTTCGAAAACCACTGGGAGTACATCGTAGTTCAATTAAAGAAAAAACTCGAATCAGCTCAAGCTATTAGAAATGAGTAACGAATAGCAGAGATATAAGTTGAAGAACTATCTCTTGAATTGGGTATAACTTGAAACAGAGTAGAGTTATACCTTCGAATCAAAGCTAAATGTAAGAAGAATTAAACTTGAGAATACAGTATCGGTCCAGAGTGGACCTAACCTGAAATTGCACAGCTTAGATATCAAATAGATCGCGAGCATAAAACAGCTCGGAGTAGAAAGTCAAATCTGGGCTGTTTAGTCAATTCATATTAGGAAAAGTCAATGGAACTTAAATGAGCAGACTGGATTACGATGATCAAAAAAGGTAAACTCAGCTTTCGACAATGAAATCAGATCGGGAGCTCAAAACGGCTCAAGAAAAGAAACATATAGTGACTTAAACTTAGCTCACGAAAATAAATATATCGCGAGTGTAAACCGGAATAGTTCAGGGATCAACCTACGAAACGAAATCATTGGAAGAATCATATGTTAGGATCGAAAACTAGCTTGGGAGTTCGGGGGGGGGGGTGGGGGTAAATAACTCCTTTGCTTATTTTTTTTAAAAAAACTTGTTTAGAAATATTTTACTGCTTGACGCAAACCTCCAACTGAGTTACCAGCTTGAAGGGTTCTCAGTGGTTGCTGCTTGTCTCATGTAATAAAACAGTTTTATGCGGAAAGAACACAATTGAAACAGTGAACAATTTAAGCAAATACGAGAAAGTAAAAGATAAGGATTCGATAGTTTGTTTCTGGAAGTTCGGAGCAATATCTCCTACGTCTCCCCTTCTTCCTCAATGGGAAGGATATCCACTAGAAGATTTGATTTATACAAACCTTTGTACAAACCTGATCCCGCAACCAGCAGCTACGAGAACTCATAGCACTCAACCACGAACACAGACCCGTGATTTGGTTCGAAAATACAATGTAACAGCACTGAGCATGGTTGTGCTACTCTAGCACTCTATACTCTATGTTTATGATATAAAATGAATGCTCGACACTATAGATTGTGTGTTTAGAAGAGTATGTGACACAATAATTGACTAAAGCTATCTGTGCGTGTGTCACTTGCTGTGAGTTTGTTCAATATGAACCCTGCTTTTGCTTGTGAAGTACTGGTTAACTTGTGTGTTCGATAATTTTGTTATAGTCTGTAACCTCGTAACTCTTTCATAGCTGATATTTTCTTCTATTTATATCCTTTGGATACAACGGTAATAAATGTAGCCAGTAGACACGTTGTATGCATCCAAATTGAATTTCCTGTGATGCCTTAAATGCTTGTACGATGAAAGTACAACTCATTAAATGCCTTGCCCTTTTTAGCAACTCTGCGCCGTCTTCAGTTTGAACTCAATCTCCGTGTATCTGAATTTGCTCAAAGTAGTCAACGACTACAAATCGCTGTATAGATGTCAAATGTCCCATATCATACGGTACGTAGCTTCAAACATTCCGAAATTCAATTTGCTACGTTTTCCTCTAGTCAGCTGGTCTCCCGATCTGGTTTCTGAACATTGAGCTGTTTTTCTAAATCAGGTTCTGAGCTTGATAATATCAAATTTTCTTTGAATTATTCTGCTTATGTCTTTTCTGTACTGATTCAGATAACATCCTTTGTACGCTTATATCTTCGGTACTATACCACTCGTAAAATCATTCTGCTTGGTTTACTTAACTGGTCTTCAGCTGGTCTATTTTTCAACTTCTCATTCCAGCTGGTATACTTATCACTACCACTGCGATCTGTTCTCTCAGCTGTAAACCACTGCTTTGCTGCTTTTTGTCTCAATGCTTTCTGCTTCTAAGCATCTTTGAACTGGTATCAGCATTGACTTAGCACCCAGCTGGTTTATTCTAAACCAGCACACCACAATATCCTGAGCTGGTTTGACCTTAACCAGCTTGATAAAAATTCCTTTGCTGGTTTATCCTCAACCAGTGTACCTGAATGCGCTGAGCTGATTTTTCTTTAACCATCTTGAGTTTGCTCCGATTTGGTTTCTACGTCCAACAATGTAAGCTTCGTCCAGATCTGTCGCCTTTGGTCTTGATTATATCTCTTTTATTTTCATCACCAAAACTTCTGAAATTTACTCTAACATCATACCAGATTAGAATAACAATGGTGTACAGAAAACAGCTTGGAGAAGTTCGAATAGATTAGCTAAGCTATCAGGCCAGAACAACATACTAACTAGACCAGCTTTGCCTATCAGCTAAGAACCTCATCCTTAGATATCTCGCACGACATAATCACTGGAAACGCTCAGAGAAAACTTTACTTTGAAGATAATTTCGTACATCCCAGATTTTCAAGAAGAAACTGTCTCAAAATTTCGTAAAACATTCTCCCAGTAACCCTTTCCCAAAAAAAACTTTAGAAATTCAATAATTCATCAAGAACTCATCTCTGCGTTTGAAAAACATCAAAAACATTTCACAAAACTTTAAAACTCACACAAACATGCAAGAAGGGGACCAATATATGCTTTCAAAAGTGCAGCAAGAAGTTTACTTACCTTAAAGCTAAACGACAGTTTGCAAAGAACAGCTCCGGCTGCGAATCTTCCACAATCACGCTCGGACAGTTTAGAGGTATTTAAGACAAATCTTTTGTTGGTTTGTTGTTTTAGAAGAGCTCTCCACTGCCTTATATAATCTCAAATGAAGAAAACAGTGTTTAGTAGGTTAAAAATTTACGCAGGGCATGGGTTGTGGGACAACCGAATTCATTACTTATTACAACATCTTATCATCTACACCAACCATTTTATTACACTTTCTTTCCTTTAGTTAAAACATTTTAGAAACTCGAACTGTGCTTGTTAGTATTCGACAGACAACTCCTGTGAACCGGGTTCCTTGTCTAATCCGAAATTCATCTCAGACGAAAGTTGAATCACTGAATTGAAGCTAAAGAAAGGTACTGAAATTAGCAAATTAAACCCTTCAAAGATTTAGATTTATCATTGTGGATTTACGGATTTCTGGGAATTACAATATTGATCCTCAGCCTACTAATACAAGTAGATCATGCTCACAAGAAAGACCGGACTGGTAGTACAAAAACACCAATACCAGAATTTCAAAAGGCCATCTACCAGGCGCATTCATCATAAGGTTAAGCCTTGCTGACATTTCAAAAGAGATGGAATGAATAACCGGTACAATGTTCATCTAGTAGAATCACAACACACTATATTCAATGCATACAATGGTAAACAAGTTAGGTGAATACAAGTTTGGGTCCCTAAAAGATTAACTAAACCTGGACCCAACTGAAAAGTGGGTACCCAATAAATGGGTTACCTCTACAGGTCCAAAAGAGGGTGTTCAAAAAACGACTTGGTTCTAAATAGCGGTTGCTCCACACACATGACCAGTAACGGAAAGCTTCAATCATAATTTTTTAATGAAAAGGACCTAAGATTACCTTTGTGACAACTTAAGTGGTAAGGTAAGAGTAATTTATCCATAGCAATGCAACTACAAAGATGTACTGCTTGTATAAAATCCGTGTTATAACTTGATTATCATTATTAACTATGTCATAATTGTTCCAATATAATTTCACAATAACATATGCACAATTAATAATTAACAAGGTATCATTATACTAATTGGTATTAGCGAGTACTTACAAATTAAAATGGAAAAATGAACACTTATCTGCTCCTACATGTTTCTTTGCTGTAAATAATGATAAACACTAGTTATGGTGCAAGTGGTTAAATCACTTGAACTTAAAAACTCTTATAAATGAGTAGGCAGGAATTGATGACTGGTTAACCCAAAATGATTTTATCAAAGATAAGATATGTAAACTATGTAAACTATGTAAGATCTACTTTCAAAAAGAAGGGTTGTAAATAATCCACAAAATACTTAGAAGTAATGCATATAGACCTATTCTGTAACGCCCCAAAATCCATAGGACCACATTTATGCATTTTATTAATATCATGGGCCAAATTAGCAATTTTAAATGTTATGTGTATGCGGATGCATTGATTTTAGAAATGTGATGCGCTGCGGCTGGTCAGCAGACGACTCCAACGAGTGATGCACGAGCTGGTTTTAAATCGATTGAAAAATATGTTAAGGAGGACAAATGATTTCTTTTGAAAAAGGTTTGGTGTTTTACAAATTTAAAATGATATGAAGGGAATTTTTCTAAATTTTTAGAAGTGTGTCATGCTTGATTTCACAAGTAGCTTGCCACTAATCCCTTTCATATAAAAACCTGTTTTCAAAGTAATATTTTCATCATTTGCAAAGAAAAGTCTTAAAGTGTTCTTCAAAATAATTCCAGAAGAGTTCGTGCGTTGCTCAAAGGAAGGATTTCTGCAGGAATTAGCTGTTGTCGCAAAGCTTTGTTTAAGGCAAGTAAAAGCTGATCCTTTGTTACACCATTTGAAGCATATATTGTTGTTTTTACAGATATGCTTGCATGAATGTTTAAGTTATGTTTAAAGTTCATGTTTGAAATGATTTAGACATGAAAAGGAAAGAAAAATGGGTTCGAAAATGATGTTTTGATGTTTAGGATGCTTCCAGTATGTTTCAGAAAGTTTAAGATGTTTTTAAGTACTGAGAAATCGAGTTTATTCCCAGAATGTTAAGAATGTTCTTCTTTCAGTAGATGTAATGTCAGAATTTGATAACTGTGTAATCGGTAGTTGCTAGTTGAATCATTGTAAAGTATGGTTTGATAGGCAACGACTGATGGCATAGTTGTTGTTTTGATATTACAAAGGTTGAGTTATGTTCCAGCAGCTGTATCTCCTTGTTAAGATTCAGCAGCTGCATTGTTATAATGTTTACGAATGTTTTTCCTTTTTGCTGTAATGTCGGGATTTGATGATTGAGTAATCAGTAGTTGCTAATTGAATCAGTATAAAGTCTGGTTTAATAGGCAACGGCTGGTAGCGCGATCATTGTTTCGATATTACAAGTGTCTTTCGTAAATTTCAGCAGATGCACTGTTCATCAGCAGCTGCATCTTTCCTTGTTAAAACCCAGCAGTTGCGTTTCCTTGTTAACGAATCAGAAGCTGCATTGTTATCGTAAATTCAGCAGCTGCATTTCCTTGATAGAGTTCAGCAGTTGCGTTGTTTTACATAAAACTCAACAGATGCACTGTTCACCAGCAGATGCATTCCTTGTGATAGTTCAGCAGTTTCTTATCGTTTCTAAGTACTGTTCATTTCAGCGTTATAATGTTTACGAATGTTTTTCCTTTTTGCTGTAATGTCGGGATTTGATGATTGAGTAATCAGTAGTTGCTAATTGAATCAGTATAAAGTCTGGTTTAATAGGCAACGGCTGGTAGCGCGATCATTGTTTCGATATTACAAGTGTCTTTCGTAAATTTCAGCAGATGCACTGTTCATCAGCAGCTGCATCTTTCCTTGTTAAAACCAGCAGTTGCGTTTCCTTTGTTAAGAATCAGAAGCTGCATTGTTATCGTAAATTCAGCAGCTGCATTTCCTTTGATAGAGTTCAGCAGTTGCGTTGTTTTCATAAAATCAACAGATGCACTGTTCACCAGCAGATGCATTCCTTTGTGATAGTTCAGCAGTTTCTTTATTCGTTTCTAAGTACTGTTCATTTCAGCTGGTATTAGTCTTGCGACTGGTACTATTCATTTATATATATATGTTAGCGCTTTTTCTTGCAACTGGTTGATTAGCGTATTCCTTGCGACTGATCGATGGGCTAACGACGTCGTTTCTTTAAGTTATAAAATATCAGCAGATAGTCTTTCATCCTATTTGTTATTTACTTCAACGACATCGTTTCATTTAAATGCGGTTGTCTTAGTAAAAGATCTTGCAGCTGGTTTCTGTTTATTCCAGCTGGTTCATTTTAGCGATATTTGCGAACAGCAGAGATTTGTTTGTTTCAGAAGTGCTGTTCCATTTTCTTACGACTGGTCCCCGCAGTTCGACTGGTTTCTTTCTATGGTTACGATATCAACGTTCGAATTCGATACTCAGTAAAATTTCAAAGTGGAAGCAAAAGTTTTAAACGATGGAACCCGAGTATTATAAGCAAGAAAGTTTTACGCAATGATGTTAATGGAACAAAGTTTATTTTAAGATTATGGCATAGATAGTTGACGGTCACCAAGGAGAAGGGTGAGCAGTTGTCTAGATGTCGACTGCCCTTTCATATGAGCTATATGCTAAAACTGATATCGGGAGTCATTTTGATCAAAGTGCAACACGGACCACATAGAACTTATATGACATAGTCTAAAGAAAAGGAATTGATGTTAGAGCCGGGCTATTATCCCCTGTCTCTAAGATTATGAACGAATTGTTTACAAAATGTTTATGTTGTCTTCCTGCGTTAAATGAAATTGTTAATGTCCAGATTTTACTTGCTGAGCCTTTAGGCTCACTAGCTTTTAAAATGGTGCGTGCGACAACTGATGGAAAAACAGCAGGTGAAACTTGAAACCAGCAGCTGGGTGGTTGTGTTTATCCAAGGCCTACGTTTTTCGTGCCTCAGTTGTATCATTTTGATTTAGATTGTAATGTATTAGATCAGTAGCAACGATTGTATATTTACGTAGAATATCAGTTGTTGTAAATCGCAATTGCAATTATCAATGAAAACTGTTTTCTGCAAATGTCTTTAGTAGTTGGCGCGTATATTAAGTACCTGCTGGTCTTTGCGATTGTCTTGTGTCTTGTTTCTTTCAAGTTATAGGAAATACAGCCTATAGCGAATTATCTTTTAGCCCTTCTTTTATTCGAAAATTTTTATTTACCCCAATTCTCGTGGCCTCGTTGGGTTCGGGCGTCACATATTCGATCATCATAGACCAGTGAAGAGCTCAGGGAGAATGAAATAAATCTTATGATAGTATATGATTACTCAAGATATATTGGGTTCGGTCCAGGATTTTTTTTGAAAACAGAGTAGCACTTTTAAATGGTAGTAACACTTTTAAGGAATATTGTTTTTTAATCAAAATATCTTTGAGATTTTCATATAAATACATGCAAAAGCACTTTTCATCATCATTCACGATACTTCACGTATAGGAAAAACTTTTGAGAAGTGATGCTCTCTGAGAAAGGAGACCGACCGAAGCTTCAAACTTTTCAAAGTGACCAATCATGCTTGTGGGCTATTCAAAGCCGGATAAATCTCTTTCAATCGTTGTTTCAGGCAAGTAAATTCAGTTTCTTGTTGCATAATGGTAAATATATGTTGATCCTTCTTGCATGTTTTAAGTTTCTAAAGATTTGGAAAAGGTTTTAATGTTTTTTTTAATTTGAAGAGTTGATTTCACGGTGAAATATTGGTTTGCTGATTTTTGTTTTCAGAGATGTTTGTTAGAAAATATTATTATGAAGTTTTCGAGTTAGTTTTCTTTAAAAATTTCTGAGAATGCGAAATCAGCATCAAAGAAAGGTTTTCTGGATGTTTCCTTTGGACATGTCATGCTGGACAGCTAAGGATGAGGTTTCAACCTGATAGGCAAAGCTGGTCTATTTAAAACTCCGTTCTGATCTGATAGGCTTAGCTAATCTACTTGAATTTCTCCAAGCTGATCTGAACCCATGATCTGATTCAGTTCATCTGGACTAATCCGGATAGTTTTAATGTGTGTTCTAAGCTGATCTAAACTGTTTTTTTGAATTCTATGATAAGTTGGTCTAAGCTTACAATCTATTTTCTATTCTGAGCTGGCCTAAGTTTACGATCTATTTGATACTCTGAGCTGATCTGGTCTAGAGATATGCAGCTAAGGTCCATTATGGACTCCTACTGTAAATCAAGTTTAATCCTTCAGCTTATTAATTTTGGTTCTAAGGTGTAACTCTAATCCGTTTCGAGTTATAACCAATTTAAGAAAACATTTCATCAGCTTAGAGCTTCGCTATTAGTTCTTCATATCTATAGCCCGTGCTGATTCGAGTCTCTTCTTCAGTTGAACTCCATTGTACTCCAGCAGCTTTCAAAAATCAAATGAGTTTTTAAAATAGCAAACCATATATGTATGAGATCTTATTCAGATCAGAGAAGAGCCATACAAAGATAGTTTGACAGAAAGTTTAAAGAAAGTATATTTCAAAAGTTTTAGTGATTTGTGACGGATAACAGATGTTCAGCTATAGAGTGTGTAGTAATCGATCGTCGGACCGGAGTGTCCTACCAACAGAGTTAAAGTGTAACGCCCAGAAATCCATGAATCCACAATGAGAAATCTAAAATTTTAGAAGGGATTAATTTGCTATTTCAGTGCCTTCTTTATTATTGATTCAGCAATTCAGCTCACGTCCGTGCTGATTTACAGTTTAGTTCAAGAACACGATTTATAGGAGTTGGCCGATCGAATACTATCAAGCACGGTTCAGGATGTTTTAAAACCAGTTTAGTCTATGTTTTGTGTTAAAAAGGTGTACTTTTCAAAGAGATTATAAAATGATGTTCTCATGCTTTTCTTTCACATAAATACATGTATCAGTACTTTCACCATCAAAATCAAACTTCTTCAAAAGGTTTCCATGTTTAAGCGGCGAGTACTGTTGAAAATATCAGCCGACAAAGCTTCAAAGCTATTTCAAAGTAATTTTTGATCGTGCTTGTAAGTTATTCAACGTCAGAAGGATTGTTGTTAGCTGTGTTCAGTAATTGAGACAATTAAACTTTGTTTCTTGCTGTACTCATGAAAGCATATTAAGTTTATTGCATGTTTTTCTTAGTTTATTTCATATTCTTAGAAAGAGTGTGTTTTCCAGTATGAATATGATCTTGTTTATGTTTAAATATGGTTAGCAGATGTTTAAATTCATGTTTACTAGAGAGTTTTCACAAGAAGTTGGGTCGGTTTTTTTCAAAGTACTGGGAGGTACTACAAGCAGCTTACAAGTTTATGTTTCTGGATGTTTCTTAGATATTTTGTTTTGTTTCAGGCTAAGGAAATATTCTAACCTGTTAGTCATTATTGAGCTAAGTTCGTGATCTGTTTACTTTTCCCGAGCTGATCTTAAGTTCCCGATCTGATATTTTATTGAGTTGTTTCGAACCCATGGTCTGATTTCGTTATTCTAAGCTGAGTTGACTTTATTTGACCATCGTAACTTAGCCTGCTCGTTTAGTGTGTTGACTTTGCTAATCTGAGTTGGCCAAATAGCCAGATATGATTTTCTATTCTGAGCTGGTTCACGCTCGCGATCTGTTTCATACTCTGAGCTGAGCTGATTCAGTTTAGGTCCACTCTGAACTATTATTGTAAACCTAAGTTTAATCCTTAATTCTATTAGCATTGATTCGAAGTATAACTCTAATCTGTTCTAAGTTATACCCATTTGCAAGAAATAGTTTAGCTTAGAACTCTGCTATTTATTATTCGTATATAGAGCTTGAGCTTATTCGAGTTTCTTCATTTATTGAACTCCGAAATATTGTTTCGAGCTGATCCTCGCTTTCTTCTTCAATTGAATTTTAGTGTACTCCCAGAGTTGTGAGTGATAAAAGAGTTTATGTCAGGCCCGATGCAAAAAAACAGAGATTAAGCACGTAATTAACCACAAAATCGGAAGCTTAAAAGTGAATAAATTTTTTTCTTGTTGTCCTGACTGATATCATCCTTTAAAATACACGTTTACTCACAATAAAGGTTTATAACAAAACTAGAACATAAAACGTTGCAGAAAACAGTCAACAAATACAAGTATCCCAATACAAACCTGACAAATCTGAAATAACAACAATAACACGAGGCATTCCTCGGTAATAGCAATAAAAATATATATAAATATATAGTTGGGAAACTCGATCAAACCCCACGGGGCTCCACTAGCTGACGGACCCCCTGGGTCAGTCGACGAACCTGGGTAACCTGAATGGCACACAAACAACCAAACAGCCCTGGAGGGACAGGGACCCTAGTACGGAGAGCAGTCATAAAACAACAAGTATATAGCACAAAATATAACATGATAAGGGATTCATGAGAACGGGAGGAATCAAAGGAGCTCGAAGAAATAGCTAAATATCTGACAATCAAACAAAAGTGGCCACAACTCATGTGAGAGTGTGGTTTCTACCCTCTCACACGCGATATCAGAAGCAAAGATAGAACAGCTCAACCCGTTAGTGCCCTAAGCTCATGAGAGCATGGTTGCTACCCACTCGTACCATAGCGGCAAAAAAAATAGAACAACAGGGAGAAGAGGAGCACGGGTGCTACCCGATCTTCCTCAAGTAACTAATAAAAACGCTTCCTGGTACTAACAGATCAACAACAGCGAACGGCTAAGAAAGGATATAAGCTCAACATGACATGTGTGTATACAGAACAAACAGATTGCATTATACAACGACAGAACACATGCAAGCAACTAAAAACACAGTACGCATACATACTTCTTAGCATACCAGCACATATACAGATACATTCATGCCTATCTCAAAGCTATAAATATAATCTCACACCGTACCTTAACTTCTGAGCAACAAATTCCTCAAAATGATCGCACGAGAAGAACAGAACGCCAACAGGTCATGCTAGACGTCTACTGCTCCTCCAGCTCTCGTGGAGAAACTCGACAGATACGCTCGAGCGACCACATATATACAACCTGCTCAATCATACGACATAAGCTCGGGTAAAAACTACGATATAAACAGAAATGCGAGCTATCAGCTCAACCCAGCTCAAACCTACACCCCCAAATACAATAACTGGCTCTAAACAAAGCAAAGAACAAGATCTAACACTTACTCGAATGCGCTAACTGAACACGAAGACCAAATCACCGGAAATCATGAAAAGTTGAACTCATCGACTACGTCGCGCTCTTACCTCCAGCCAATGACTCCAAAAGCGGTATAGAAAGGACGAGCTCGACGAGAATAACTCAAAGATACCAGCTTGATCCAAGCCTAGACGTCTACCATCGGCAGTCGGAGAAGATAGGTTTGGTGAATAGTATCAAGGTTTCGCGACAGGAAAAGTGTGAGGGATGTAATTAAACGATTTAAATTAATGTTATGTTACAAACAGATTAGATGAAACAGCAGATTTAATTTGTAAGATATTTGAGGAAAAATCAGATTGGAATGATGATTTAATCGGAAAAGAGTGCCTTGTGAATTGTCGGGTATCTAGCCTAGGAGAACTGGTCAATGTTGTTTGTGAAATAATCTTTGGATGCGGGCAGATTTGAGTAGATGAGCCCCGAGCTGGAGAGGGAGAGATTATGAGCGTGATCTGATTGATGAATTTTGGATTTGACCTAGAACAAATCACGTGTGAGAGGGTAGCGCTGCGTGGACCGGTTCGGTTCGTGACTTGGTGTAGATTGCTTCATGGATTCCAGATTTGAGTAAGAGAATTGAGTGTCCAGATCTGGCCTACGTGAGAGTCGGAGGCAATGCGACGACGTTTTGGGTTACCATTATAGATGCTGGTTGAGTGGAATCGATGCGATGTCGTTTTGAAAATTCCAGATTTGACGCTGGTTGCTGGTAAGCTGGGTGTACCAGATTTTGGGAAAACAACGTGTTGGTATGTGCGTCAATTAGTAGTTGAGTAGCGTGTGTGCATGGCGCTCAGAGCTGGATGCTCCTGTTTTGGTCAGTGTGCGCGATCTGATCTAAACTGGTTGGGGAAGTGAAAATCTGGACAGTGCTTGTGATCAGATCTGGATGTGCGAGCGGTTTGTGGTCCAGACCGGATGAGTTTAGGTAAGGGTCAACTTTGGCGGGAGCTGGTCTGCGAGATCTGATTGAGATCTGTTTAGCGGGTTGTTGGAGTTAACTAGCGTGATCTGTTTGTTCTGATCTGGACTCCTGTGCAACGTCATTTGGTGGTCGCGAGCTGGTATAGCGTAGAGGAGTCAGATCTGGTGTAGTGCTAAGGTCTGCGCTGAGTTGACCTTCACCGTTGCGTTGACTGGGAGATTATTTATAAGTGTCGATCAACACTTAGCCAATGTTAGACCCGATATTTCCCTATCTTCTTTCTAAAGAGCCCTTGACTTATACTGTTCCCCAAACCCTCACTGTTCATCGTACTCGATTTCCTTCGATTGTCGTCGATTTACGCCTCCGTTTGGAGCAAGGTTGGTGGCTTTGAGCTCGCCTCCTCTAGATCTTTCGAATGACATCATTTTGTAGCCTTGGGTCGGCGTGTTGAGGGAGTGCGAATTAGTTGTAGTTTTTGTTTATCTTCACGATATCCGGCCGATATTTCTCCCGTTTTATTTGAGCGCTTGGGTAAGTGAATTCTTCTTGTTCTAATCTTCGATTGGGAGCTGTTGGTCCTACGTTGTGTAGCCGTGATTGGTATGAACTTCTCAGCCGTAGGCAGTAGGCTGAGCGAGCCTAGATATGAGCTGATTTGTTAGATGTCTTGGCAGATTTGAGCTTTCAGGCAGCTTCTGTTGAGTTTCTTGGTGAGCTAGTAGGGCAGCAGAACTGAACAGGCTGTTGGAGCTGTGTTCTGGTGCATGAACAACTGGCTGTGTGCCCCGTGTGATTTGTTGAGGTATTAGCTGCTCAGGGGAAGGTACAAATTGAGCTCTGTCTAGCAGCGTTATTATCAGCTTGAGAATATTTCAATTCGTGTGTGAGCTGCTGTGATTATGCGTCGAATGGATCTGCCTGAATTGCTGGTTTTTTATGATGATTAAGTGCTCTTAGTTGCTTATGTGCGTGATTTATATATGTATTTGTGAGCATGATTATGTTTTGCATTCACGCATAGCATCTTGAGCCTGCCTTCTTTGAGACCTGATAATTGTTGAGTCGCGATTTGCCGGCTGAGTCGCCGTTCTCAGAATCCAATGTCGTCACTGAGTCGTGATAGCCTGCTAAGTCGCTGTGATTTGGATTCTGTTGATTTATTGAGATTACTGCACAGCTGAGTCGTTGTGCCTTGCTTACCGATGATTTTTGGTAACCCACATGCATTGCACGTTTGAAATATTGCATGCCTGATATGATTTCTGCTTTATAGATGCTCTTCGTAGTGAGGTTTGACCTCGTTTTATTTTCCCTTTTTGGACTGCTTTGGTCTCTGTTGGCCTTTGCAGGGTCTTCAGATAATCCAGCTGGACCGAGTGGAGCGTCAGCTGGTAGATCCCCCTTTTGAGTCCCAGTTATATTATGTATTGTATTATAAAAAAAAACCAGGGGATGCCCTGCGTGGATTTTTGTATTTGGGAATCCGTAGACGCATACTTGACTATGTATTGCTCTGGTCGTTGTTTGGGATTCTTGAGTTAAAACCCATATTTTGAGTATGTTTGTATTTTAAGAGTTGATTTCAGTTCAGGCCAAACGAAAATTTTTAGCCCATATTTGATGCTCCCTGTAATTAAGATTATCGAGTCACTAATCACTGGTTTAGCGCATCAGGCCTGACATTTTTGGTATCAGAGCTTAAATTGGGATAAGATCGATTTCTTTTCCATCACACTTGAGTCTAGGCACAGAGTTTGAGTTTTGTTTGTGATTGACTCTTGAATATTGTTATCTGCCTCTATGAATTATCTGCTTTTTGTTCTTACCTCTGAGTTTTGGTAGATGCCGCCGAGTAGAGGTAGTAGTAGAATCACTAGGCAGGTAGTTGGGGAGTCTAGAGCCCGGGGGAGTGATGAAGATGTTGAGCAGCAGAGTGTGCCTTTGCGTCGTCGAGCTAGACAGGAAGAGGTTGAGGTGGAAGATGTGACTAGGCAGATTGGCGAGATGGAGTTAGTTCTGGCTAGATTTAGGACGAATCCCCCTACGTTCACTGGCGCTGAGGTTGTTCTGATGGCTGAAAGCTGGTTAGAGCATATGGAAGAGTTGTTTGAAACGGTGGAGTATTCTCAGGAGAGGAGACTGAAGTTGGCTATTTTGCAGTTGAGGGATCATGCTCAATGCTGGTGGAAGGCTACTTCATGAGTCATGAGAGAGAGTGGAGTTTTGATTTCTTGGGAGAGCTTCTGTGCAGCTTTTCGTCAGGATTATACCCCTGAGTCGTACTACAATAACCGTGAGCGGAAGTTCGATAATCTGAACCAAGGGAACATGAGGGTGGACGAGTACGCTAGACATTTTTCTTCGCTTCTGTCGTATGTTCCCCACGTTGCTAACCAGGAGAGGACGAAGAGGAACAATTTTCTGAGGGGTTTGAGGCCTGATTTGTTCCATATGGTGCTAGCTGGTTCTCTTGCGACTTATGCTGAGGCAGTGGACAGAGCGGTGGACATTGAGGAGAGTCTTTTGGAAGTGCAGAATCAGGTTCCGCCGATAGCTGGAATCAGTTTCCATCCCTTGCCAGAAGCGACGCAATCGTTTCAGCCTCCCAGACATTGCAGCAGTCGAATCGCCAGAGGTTCAAGCCTTGAGGAAAGCAGTTTAAGAGACGGTCAAATTCGAGTTCCTCTGGTTCTATTAGTTCTGGTGGTAGTGGCTCTGGAGGAGTGTCGTGTGGTCAGTGTGGAGGTAGGCATATGAATTCGCAATGTCATGGAGTTTAGGGTCTTTGCCATAGGTGTGGGCAGCTTGGACATTTCGCTAGAGTTTGTCCTTTGATGGGGGCACAACCCTCGAATCAGTCACGGCAAAGTTCAGCTGGTGGTTCTTTGCAGAGACCGAAACCTTTGTCCAGTCCCAACGATCAGGATTCCAACCGCGAGAACCGTCTAGGTTCGAGGATCTTCTAGACCTCAGTTTTTGGGACCTCAGTAAGTCAAGTGAATGCCTTGACGAGAGATCAAGCTGATGATATGCCTGGAGGAGTTATCGCAGGTACTTGCTCTATCTTTGACTTTACTGTACGAGTTTTGTTTGATACTGGAGCATCACACTCCTTTATATCTGATTTATTTGTGCATGAGTGTGTGTTGAGCTCTACCCCACTGTGTGATGTTGTAACTGTTTCTACTCCTGCTGGTGTGTGGTTGTTGTCCCTAGAGGTGGTTGTGGATTGTGAGATTCAATTCGATCAGAATGTGCTGGTGACAAATTTGATTTCTCTGTAGATTATAGATTTTGACTGCATCTTGGGTATGGATGTGTTGTCTGTTTATAGAGCGACTATTGATTGTTCCATGGTGTAGTGAGGTTTAGACCTCCATTTGGGGAAAGTGGGATTTCTACGGTGCTGATTCGCGATCGAAGATTCCACTAGTGCCTGCCATGGATATGTTTAGCCTGTTGTCGCAAGAGAATTCAGGTTACATGAATTTCGGCAGCCCCTAAGACTCGAAATCTCAATTTTCACAAAAATGACCCGACGAGGCTCACTTCGAGCAGCAAAACGGTAAAAATCATTAAAAATCCATTTCTTAACCAAATCACTCTCTGTTTCGATCCTCGTCACTCTAACTCACCCCAATATCCACTGGAAAAAACGAGACTCAAAACTAATTCAGGAATTGACCAACCCGACGCCTGAAAATCCACTGCCCACACGCAGACTGCAACCAGGACACGTGCTAGCCATAAAATTCATAACTAATTTGTTCCTCGACCAATGCTCCCCGTTTGGACCTACGTGACCCTAACTCAATGATATATCTCTTTCAATCAACCTTGACCACACAGACCGCATAGAGCGACTTACACGACCCCAACAGTTCTACTGTCACGCACAGACGACAACCCAGGACACATGCTGATCATAAAATTTGTAACTAATTCATTCCTTGACCAAATCGCTCCCCGTTTGGACCTACGTGATCCTAACTCGGTGGAATAACTAACAGGACCACCCTTACACCAAACCCCAGCCCTGTGAACCACCCATGATCGAAGCATCACAAGAACGAATCAAATATACGTTAGAAATCGTGATGCATGCATGATTCAAAAATGACAAACATAGATCTCATGAATTCACATACAAATAATGCAATCCTTCATTAAAAACAGTATACTATGGTGTAAATGGTGAGAAAATAAGAGATATTACATGCCTTTAATGGAGAACAGTGAAGAGCTGCGAGTTACCGAAACGGAGGATGCGAGATCGGGCAAGACCACCTTGGATCACCAAAAACTTGAAAAATTCGATGGGGTTGCACAAGAGGAAGGGGGAAGGCTATGGAGGGGATGAGAGGAGGCTAGAGTTATACAATACTTAGGTTTGAAAGAATGAGTGTGTCAAAATTGACCCCCTCAAATGATTTAATGAAGAAAGTTAGGAGTTTTCATATACTAACCCTCCACTTAATTAAAATATTAATTAAAACTCTAACTTATGATTTGAAATCTCTAATTTTCGTAATATATTGTCTCCTAAATTTAAAATACAACTATAAAAACAGCCCGTATAGAATAAAAACGGGTTCCCCTCAATAATAATCATAAAAACCCCAATTTTCAGAATTTGCTGCTTAAAAATAATAAATTTTCTCTTACAAATATAAGGGCTTAAAAATCTCAAAACATTTTCATCTCGGTCGTCCCTAGTTTCGTCCACGCGTCCGAAACTCAAACATGCTAAAACAGAACATGCATATCATAAAGCAAAAAAACTAACAATAAATCACATAAAATAGCATACAGTTTTCTAAAATAATTTCTCCCTAGTCATGCACTCATTTCCACGTAATTAGGATTTCCTAGGCGTTACATCACAGCTGCGGACCAGTTCACACATCAGTCAGCTCACGCGGAACAACAGCTTTCGCCGAATCTGTTCTACGCCATCAGCTTTCACCTAAGCTGACTTATCCCAGCAGCACAACACAACATCCCAAATCAGAATACTCAGTCGAGAAGGGTGCGTAACTTCCAAAGCTGAACCCAGCTTGCGGTTTACTGCTCATCCGAAAACATCTCAGAGTTGCTTCACCACCAGCTTACACCAAGACAGATCAGATCGCGCTAGCATCACTGTATAAGAGTTTCACACTACTCAGCTTGGAGGAACTCAGATCAGCACGCATCCTACCTAACAGCTTAGGATGCTCTAAACAGCTTACGACACCCAAAGCTGCTCGCTAAGCTCTCAGATCACAGCACATAAACCTGGAACAGCTCACGATTCCTGAACAGCTCACGCCTGCTGTTCCCTGATACACAGTAATTCTAAGCTGCTAACAGCTCATGGACTCAGCACAGTTCCTACGTAAAAGCTTGTGCCTAATCTGGTCCACAATAACAGCTTGCGTAACATACCAGCTTACCTCTAAGCTGGACCCCAAATCTACTACAACACCTAAAATCAGCACAGGCCACTCAACAGCTCGCTCGAGTGCTAACCCAAGCTGAATCCTGAGACAGCTTACACCATCAGCTTAGCGTGAACCGTAGGATCAGCTTGCGCCCGAGCTGAATCCTCTCTACAGATCTCACTCTAAGCTGGATAAAATCGACTGATTAAACCTTAATCTAAACATGATTAAGATATTAGTTACCTTGGTTAATAACAGTCCTCACAGCAGACAAACACTAAGAATTACAGAGTTCGAGATGTGACTCCTTAGTTTACTGTAGCCAGCTGTAGATACAACCCAAACCAGAACCTTGCTCTGATACCACTTGAAACACACTCAAAACTATTTTCTTTTTCTAGAAATTTAAATGCGGAATTTTTTTTATATAAATTCGGAAACTTCAATAAAACTCAATAATGTAAAATACATGGGAGTTTAAAACAAACTTGTAGCAAACGAAGAAATCAATTCTTCTTAACCTCAAAAATCAACTAAATTGTCTACAAAACCACAACTTTAAGAAATATTTGTGCACCAAAATAACATACTGAGACCCATGAATAAAAATATTTTTCTCTCGACATAAGAAGAAAAACGGGAGGTCGCTGGGAATGTGCCAAGCTGAATTTCCATCTGCTCAACGGTCCTGCTCCTTGACCTCAGTCTCCGCGTCATATGCACCAATCAAATGTAGTGAGCCTAAAAGCTCAACAAGTACAAAATGAATGATAGCAAGTGCTATATAATACAAGCACATGCATAAACATATTTATACTCAAATAATTTTTCATAAATATTCACTGCATAAAAAGAGCATCATCTCAACTCATTTTGCTTTAAATTCATGCATAGGCCATAACTTGTAAATAAAAGGATTTTATAGTAAACTCCTTTTCTAGACTGTGGTCCCTCAACCTCAATTCGTCTGATCAAGCTACATAAATATCATGGTACCAGGTTGGAAAGGCAATCCCAGTACTTTTCTGGAGTCCAGTCCTGTCAAGTGTAAAGACACTCCAATACTTTTCTGAAGTCCTGTCAAGTGTAAAGACACACCAATACTTTTCTGAAGCCCAATACGTGTCAAGTTGATATGTCCAAGCGAGCGTCTCCCGGACAACATATCTGTGAGGGCCCGTTTCCTAATCATAAGTTATTAACATCAATAAGGATTAATTACTGAACATCGGAAAAACGAGTTAAAATTTTCTTGTTTTTGTGCCTATAACATTTGTTTCGGCATGACCATCCCGCAAATCGGGCATACGAAAAAACTCAAATACTCAAAATAACTCCACTATATGTTGGCGCAGCGGCGGATCCGGATCCAGCTCCTGGGGCGCAGCGGTAGAATTTAAAAATTGGAGCCCAGGTGATGGATCTGGATAACAGATCCAGATCTATGTTTTGAATTACACAAAACCTGTTATTGTGTTTCTAATATTTCTACTTAGTGTACAGATGTTAGCTGGAAATACAACAAGAAAAGTATCGAAGAAAACTGTCATGAAGCAGAATTTATTCAGTCGCAAGCTACAGTGATTCAGTCGCAAGCTACAGTGAAAGAAAATTGGTAAGAGAACCAGCCGTTGTGAAGAAGAAGCATCAGAAGTTGAACAAAGAATTGATATCAGATGCTGATCTATAGTGAAGACATGTAGAAGCTGTTAGCAGATGTCAACATATTGAAAAGCAGCAGTTGGATAAATAGTAGAAATCTGAAAGTCTGGAGAAGAAAAGATAAGCCTGGTAGACAAGAGTTAGCAAAATATGTTGTAGTCTGGAAGAGATCGATATTTAAAAGAAGCCTGAATGAAGAGCCGTATGTCGCATTGCCTATCAAACAGAGAAATCTGGTTATGATGTAGAAGAGGAAATCTGATGTTAACAGTAGGTGAAGAGAAAGCTTTTCAGTAGCTGTTGGAATGAAGGTTGCTGAGAAACTGACAAGAGATATTGTGAAGAAGATGCAAACAGAGATATTGTGAAGAAGATATTGCAAACAGAGAAGTTTGGAGAAGTACATCAGGAAAGTCGAATTGAAGAAGTCTGGTTCAGTTGATAGGTGAAGTCTGATTACATGACGAAGAGATTTTAACAGACGTTGATTTATTCAGATGAACAGTTGCAAAGCAAAAAGATGATACAGGATGAGAACCAGACGCAAAGAGAAGAAGGAATCAGACGAAGAACAGAAGTGCAAAGGAAATCCAGACGCAGTAGCTAAAGAATTAAACCAGACGCAGAAATGAACCAGACGTGAAGAGAATTAAACCAGACGTGATGAAGAAAATCCAGACGTTGTGGTGAACAAAATTAAACCAGATGTTGAGTCAGACGCAAAATATAAACAGACGGTAAGAGAAGCAAAGAGAAGGAACCAGTTGGAGTAATCAAACCAGCAGTTGCAAAAAATTCAGGGTTGAACAGAAGAAAATCAGTCGTTGCAAATCAGAAGAAATGAATACCAGTTGCTGTCCAAACGTAACGAAGAAGATATCAGCAGAAGATAAATTCAGTCGTGAAGAAGTGAGCGAACCAGATGTTGTTCAAGCGCAGCGAAAGACACCAGAAATTGAACAGAAGAAAAGCAGGACCTGGAATCAGACGTAGTGCAAACAAATGATTCAGTAGTTGAGCAAAACAGAGATGTTGCGAAGCTAAACCAGAAGTTGCAAACATTCTGAAGCAACGTCTGAACCAGCAGTTGAAACAGACGTTGCGCGAATACATAAATAAATCAGACGTGAAGAAGAATCTGAACAGAGGCAGAGGAAAAAGATGATTTCAGCAGTAGCGCTAAGGACAAAGATTATTCAGACGCTGCGTGAAGACATGAATGGAAACAGATGTTATTCAACTGTTGCGACAAAGTTGAACCAAACTTTGTACTAAAGGAAAAGTTAAACCAGACGTTGTGCTCGAAGACAAAGATGTATAAATCAGCTATAGCGCAAAGAAGAGTTTGAAGCAGCTGTTGCGCTAAGGAAAAGCTATCAGCTGTTGGTATATTTCAACTAAATAAGATAAAACAGCTGCTGGAATAATTAACTTGTGGGAGCAAACAGCTACTGGAACGTAAAAATCCAAATCAAAAGATGACAAAAAGCCTGCAAAAGAAAGGACACAAGGACAACTCCCTGTCGGTACTTTACAGAACATATTTTGAACAGGAAGAAAAGTGTGTCAAACGGGAAGAAAGTTGAACAACAATATATATACAAGAAGCACTATTGAAGACAAGTGATTTGACGAATTAATCAACGCACAGTGAAAAAACAGAGGGAAAAAATAGAAGAACGAAGTAGTCGACCACCATTAGAGAGGAGCTTACAACGACGTCGACTGTTGAGTTCTAATCAGCTCTTTTAGGAACATTTCCCAGTTGTGTGAGATATTATTATTACGAGAGTTGTTCTTACACTGTATATCTCACACACACAG
This sequence comes from Dorcoceras hygrometricum, assembly GCA_001598015.1. NCBI lineage: Eukaryota > Viridiplantae > Streptophyta > Magnoliopsida > Lamiales > Gesneriaceae > Dorcoceras > Dorcoceras hygrometricum. The sequence goes on from KV012844.1 coordinate 75,702, forward strand.
AGATTCATTTACATTCTTGAGAGTTGAGCGAAATTGTATAGTGAATGAATCTCAAACCCAAAAATATCCCGTCCAAGCACGAAGACGTTAAACTCTATGTCTGTAGTCTTTGAACAGAGACGTTAAACAAGTTCTGAGTGAGACAGCCGAGGGCTGGTGGAGTCTAGGAGTTCTCGCAGCTGCTGGCTACGGGATCGGGTCTGTACACGAGGTGTAGATCAAATCTTCTAGTGGAACCTTCCTGAAGAAGGAAGAAGGGGAGATGTAGGATATTTATATCCGAACTTCCATAAACAAACAACAGTGTATTGTATTCTTTTATTTACAGTATTCCTGTGAGACCTGAATCTATTAAGTAAGATTAATTGTGGAAATTAATCGGTTGATTTGAGATTTTTGTGGTTTAGAATCTCTGTTGGTGTTTTAGTGGCATTTTCGGGTCGATTTCATTCCTTAGAACGATTCTAGTAATTTTTGTATTTTTGAGTTTGGGAGCCTGAGCTGGTGACAGTTTGCTGACGTCACATTGTGTGTGGGCATCAAAGGCGCTGACGTAAGCCTTGCTGTTATCAGTCGAGAGTATAGGAATCAGTTACTGGTTGAATTAGCGTGTTTTTGTATCGGGCGAGATACGATGTCGTTGTGAGTTTTATACCTGCTGATAACAGATATGTCGACGTAAGCATTATTGTTGAGCGTTGTGAGGATGACGTAGACTTTACTATCGTCAGTCGATGGGTGATATTAGCGTAACGTTGTGCGAGAGCTGGCGACAGCAACGCTTACGTGGATTTCAGCAGGAGTGCGCTATAGGATTTCGAAACGGTGACGTTTTGGGAAGCAACGGCTGATTTATATCTGTCAGCAGATAGTTCCTTTAGCGGGTATAAGACGTCGTCGTTTGGATTAGTAGAGGCGACGTCGTTTTGAGGATTCAGTCGTGGTTTGTTATCGTATTTGGTTATAGCGCCCAGCTGCTGGAAGATAGGATGACGTATCCTATGCGACGCCGTTTCATTTAGTTGAAACGCTGCGTTTTAGTGTTGTGCTGGTATCAGTTGTGAACAGTGTCGTGCGTTGTTTCTTTCATGCGACTGGATGTTCAGCTGTTGGCAGAAAGGATTACGTCACTTATGCGACGTCGTTTGGGTTAGTCGCTGTGACGCCGTTTTGATTTTTGCATTAGAGGGCCTTGGTTATCGTTGCTGTTGGCAGCAGCAGGTTGTTGGTTGAAGAGAATGCGTCGACTGATTTTGTCGGTGGAAATGCGCTCCTGCTGATAGCAGCAGTTAAGAGTTTTATAAATAGCAAGACTTGGTCTTCTTGTGGATTATTAGTTCCCATACTTAGAAATATTTCCCCGATTGTCGACCTCTGTTTCTCAAACCCTCGTTACTGTTCATCGTGAGCTATTTCGGTGAATTCCCGGCATTTTCGGTGGTTGTTTTGCTCGTGTGAGGTAGCGTTGGACTCCTCTCGAGAAGCTCTATCATTCTTCACCAGTTTTAGAAGCTGTAATTGGCTAGTTGAGGAACGCGAAGTTGCTGCCGTTCGAGTGTTGCGTCGACCGGGTAGAACTACGTTATGGTTTTCGGCTTTTACCAGAGTTTTCGGGATTCCTTGCAGTGCTAATTATAGCTAAGAAGCGTGGGATTTGAGGTACGGGTTGAGCTTGTAAATTACAGCAAGGTGACGGCGTGAATGATTTGTGAGATGGCTTTGCTGGCTAGTATGTTTATCTGCCTGTTGAGGCTGCTGATTTATGAGATGTCTGTGTTTAAGTGTTATGTACTTGCTGATGTTGCTACTGCTTTCGCATATGTTGATATGCTTGTTATTCCAGCATGTGCATACACGCATTTGCATCTCATTCCAGCTTTATTTCCATTGTTTCGTTGTTGTACTTGCTCTGTTTCTTACCAGGATGCGAGGGCTAGCGGCGATACCGCACTCTCATCTCCCTGCTGGGTTATGTTAGCCCCTATGCGCCGAGTGGCTAACTGCCACAGTTCATAGGTTGGGCAACAGCAGGTCGTGTTGTTTGATGCATCTGGTATTCGGGTGTTGTGTCCCGGCGAGTGGCTAGCTACCACACTTGGAACACACCAGTGGCAACAGTTGTTGCAGATTCCGTTGAGCCGTGCATTGAGCTCCTTGACTGCCTTTTCGGTTGGAGTCATTCGTTGTTGTCCAGCATCTCATGCATGTCATCTGCATTTTATTCTTGCTGTTTACTGCTGATTTATAGTTGATCTCCGTACTGGGGTTTGACCCCATGTCCCTCTGGGCTTGGTTTGTTTTCCTTGCCTGTTGTGTTGTCCAGGTTTTACAGCTGGTCGTGGTGCTGGCCCAGCTGGAGGTGCCCTAGGAGGTGGTTGAGTATCCCAGTATTGTATAGCATATATTTATGTATCAGTATTGATAGCCAGGGGGATGCCCTGTGCTTTGTCGTTGTATCCATTTGTGGAGTCTGATACATGTTTGTTTGTGTATTGATGCTATACTTGTGTCTGTTGGTTTATTAAACTGGGATTCTATTTTAAGTTTTTGCGCTATTTTTAAATTATATGTTTTAACTCGTCAGGACAAAAGCGAAAAATTTACCCACTTTTGATAAGCTTCCGCATGTGTTGTATGTTTTTACTTGGTTTAGAGCACGAGGCCTGACATTTTTGGTATCAGAGCTTAATCTGGGATAAGCTCAATTTCTTTGATCACACTTGAGTCTAGGCACAGTGTTGTGAGTTGCATGTGCTTGACTTATGTGACTACGTGCTGCATATTTGTGTTATATGCTTCCTATGCTATATCTGTTCTGTTTTGCCTTATCCTGTTGAGTGGATTTTAGATGCCGCCTAGACGTCGTGGTAGAGGTAGGGGGCAGTTCCAGGAGTCAGGTGGTCAGAACGAGGATAGGCATAGTGCGCGTCGTCAGACTCGCGATAGTTCTGAGGAGGAGGAGGTTGAGGTTCC
>KV012844.1:78783-124967 GCA_001598015.1 Dorcoceras hygrometricum
AGCTTAAGCTGGGATAAGCTCAATTTCTTTGATCACACTTGAGTCTAGGCACAGTGTTGTGTGTTGCATGTGCTTGACTTATGTGACTACGTGCTGCATATCTCTATGTTATCGATGCTGTATCTGTTCTGTTTGCTTGATCCTGTTGAGTGTATTTTAGATGCCGCCTAGACATCTTGGTAGAGGTAGGGGGCAGTTCCAGGAGTCAGGTGGTCAGAACGAGGATAGGCATAGTGCGCGTACTCAGACTCGCGATAGTTCTGAGGAGGAGGAGGTTGAGGTTCCGCCGCCTCCAGTAGAGAGGATGGATGTGGTTATAGCTCAGTTTCAGAGGATGAACCCTCCTGTCTTTAATGGCGACGAGTCGAGAGAGGACGTAGATTCGTGGCTCCATAATGTAGTTCATCTCTTCGATCGGGCTCAGTATGAGGATGATCTCCGTTTGCGTTTAGTGACCTTGTTGCTGAGGAAGGCCGCAGGGCGTTGGTGGCGTGGTGCGTCTAGTACCTTAGTGGAGACTGGAGTTGGTATCACTTGGGACACTTTCTGTGAGACCTTCAGGCAGGAGTATATCCCCGATTCGTATGTGGCTGCCCGTGAGCGGGAGTTTGAGTTTTTGGAGCAGGGCTCGATGACTGTGCGCAAATATGCTCCCAAGTTTTCTGCGTTGTTGGCTTATGTGCCGCATGTTGCTGGCCGGGAGAGGGCCAAAAGTACCAGATTTTTGGAGGGCTTGAATGAAGAGTTGTACCAGAATGTTTTGACGAGCAAGCCCAAGTCGTATGCTGAGGCAGTTGATACTGCTATTCACATTGAGTAGGGCATGCGGAGCCGTCGTATGCACAGGGCGCAGGTAGTGCAGGCACTGCAGGGTGGTAGACCGGTTGGTCAGGGAGCTCAGTCGTCTCAGAGTTCCCAGTCCGCTCATTTTCCTCAGCAGCAGCAGCAACAAATCGCTCAACAGTCTGGCCGTCAGAGGTTTCGACCCCGCGGTCAGAAATTCAAGAAAAAGTCTGGTTCAGGCTCTTCCGGTTCAGGCAGTTCGAGTAGTAGCGGATCTTGGACTGAGTTTTGTGGCTTTTGTGATGGGAAGCATCCTTCCACGCAGTGTGTAAGTGTGCAGGGCTCCTGAAACCTTTGTGGTCAGTACGGGCATTTTGCGAGAGTGTGTCAGTCAGCTGGATCACAACAGACCGAGGCCCAGCCTCAGGGTCGTGGAGGTCAGTCTAGGGGCCGTTCTCAGCAGTTTCAGCAACCCCGTTTAGGTGAGACTACTTTTAGGCCGTTCCAGCAGCCTTGCCCATCGCGTTTTGGGCAGTCGTCTCAGCCTTTCTTCTCAGGACCCCAGCATGCTCAGGTTAACGCCATCACGAGAGAGCAGGCCGAGGAGACACCGAGCCGGGTGATTGGAGGTACATGTTTCATCTTTGACTTTCCTGCTCATGTGTTGTTTGACACCGGTGCATCGCATTCGTTTATTTCTGATTCGTTTGTTGTTGAGCATGGTCTGTGTACCATCCCTTTGCGTTGCGCGATGTCTGTTTCTACCCCCGGTGGTGTGAGCCTGTTCTCCCAGGAGGTTTTGTTGGATGGTGTGTTGCGGTTTGGTGAGCATGTCTTGTTAGCGAATTTGATCCGTCTGATGCTTTGGGATTTCGATTGTATAGTTGGGATGGATGTACTGTCCAACTACAGGGCCTCCGTGGATTGTTTCCATGGGATTGTGCGTTTTAGGCCTTTGTCTGGCGAGAAGTGGAACTTCTACGGCCAGGATTCGCGATCAAAGATTCCGTTGGTTTCCGCGATGGAGAAGTTCAGTTTGTTGTCTTTGGGAAATGCTGGCTTTATTATCTATGCTGTGGATGCATCTTCTTCTTCAGGTGTTCAGCTTAGCGACGTTCCCGTGGTGCGACATTTTCCCGACGTGTTTCCGGAGGAGATTCCTGGTTTTCCTCCAAGACGGGAGATAGACTTCAGCATAGAGCTGGTGCTTGGCACAGCTCCGATTTCACGTGCTCCGTATCGTCTGGCGCCTGCGGAGTTGAGGGAACTCAAGGTGTAGTTAGATGATTTGCTGGAGAAAGGTTTTATCCGACCTAGTATGTCACCGTGGGGAGCGCCCATATTGTTTGTGAAAAAGAAGGATGGCTCGATGCGGATGTGCATTGACTTTCGCCAGCTGAACAAAGCGACAGTAAAGAATAAGTACCCGTTGCCAAGAATCGATGATCTGTTTGATCAGTTGCAAGGTTCTGCGGTGTATTCTAAGATTGATCTTCGTTCCGGGTACCATCAGTTGAGAGTGAGAGATCAGGATGTCGCGAAGACTGCGTTTTGTACGAGGTACGAACATTTTAAGTTTTTGGTGATGCCGTTTGGGTTGACAAACGCGCCAGCAGTCTTTATGGATTTGATGAACCGATTTTTTAGAGAGTTCATAGATCAATTTGTGATTGTGTTTATTGACGACATCCTGGTGTACTCAAAGACTCCGAGGGAGCACAAGGAGCACTTAGAAATTGTTCTTCAGAGGTTGAGAGAACAGCAGTTGTATGCAAAGTTTTATAAGTGCGAGTTCTGGTTGGAACGTGTAGTGTTTCTGGGTCATGTGATTTCAGCCGAGGGGATTTCAGTGGATCCTAGCAAGGTTGATGCAATTCTGAACTGGGAACGTCCCAGGAATGTGTCTGAGATTCGTAGTTTCTTTGTTCTGGCTGGCTATTATCGTCGTTTTATCAAAGGCTTCTCCAGTATAGCAAAGCCGATGACTCAATTGACCCAGAAGGACAAGAGGTTTGTTTGGACTGAGCAGTGTGAGAATTCTTTTCAACTTCTCAAGGAAAAGTTGACTACAGCGCCTGTGTTAGCTCTGTCGTCCGGATCAGGTGGTTTTGTTGTTTGCTCTGACGCTTCGCTCAATGGGCTGGGTTGTGTATTGATGCAGAATGGTCGAGTCATTGCGTATGCCTCGCGGCAGTTGAAACCGCACGAGACTCGTTACCCGGTTCATGATTTAGAGCTTGCAGCAGTGGTCTTTGCGTTAAAGATATGGCGTCACTACCTGTATGGCAAACAGTTTGTGGTGTATTCGGACAACAAGAGTTTGCAATATTTGTTTTCGCAGCCTGACTTGAACATGAGACAGCACCGGTGGATGGAGTTTTAAAGGACTTTAACTGTGAGATTAAATACCAGCCTAGGAAATCGAACGTAGTGGCCGATGCTTTGAGCAGGAAGGCGAGTGAGATGTTGGCTTCGTTGTATATCTCTAAAGATCAAGAGCATCTCAACACTACGGGTTGGAGATTCTACCCGGCTGAGGATTGCGTTATGGTTTCATCGTTCCAAGTGGAACCGCAGATTGTTTCTAGCATTCGAGCAGCTCAGAGGACCGATCCGTCTATCCACGAGTTGAAGTTGAAATTCAGGGCTGGCGAACTTGATGACTATTATGTTTCATCCGATGAATGCTTGAGGTTCCGTGGCAGGTTGGTTGTGCCCAATTTGATCGATTTGAAGGAGGAAATCCTTCGAGAGGCGCATTGCAGCAGACATAGTGTCCATCCTGGTGCACGAAAGATGTACCATGCTTTGAAGTCGCACTTTTGGTGGGCTGCCTGAAGAGTGACGTTGCTAGTTTCGTTGACCGTTGTTTGAATTGCCAGATGGTAAAGGCCGAGAGGATGAGACCCGGTGGTCTGTTTCAGAGTTTAGAGGTGCCCCAATGGAATTGGGAGCACATTGCTATGGATTTTATGACGCATCTGCCTCGTTCCAGCCGAGGATGCGATGCTATTTGGGTAGTTATCGACCGTTTGTCGAAGTCTGTGCACTTCATTCCCTATGTAATGACCTTCTCGTTGAAGAAGATGGCGAGGCTGTACGTTGATTTTGTTATTAGATTGCATGGTGTTCCTGTTTCGATCGTCTCAGACCGAGATCCAAGGTTTACTTCCAGGTTTTGGAAGAGTTTGCAAGCAGCTCTAGGCACTAGATTGGCTATGAGTACCGCGTATCACCCCCAGACCGATGGCCAATCTGAGCGAACTATCCAGACGCTGGAGGATATGTTGCGTGCTGTTGTGTTGGATTTCGGAGGTAGCTGTCAAGACGCGCTGTCTTTGGTTGAGTTTTCGTACAATAACAGCTACCAAGTGACGATTGGTATGGCGCCTTTCGAGGCTTTGTATGGCCGCAAGTGCAGATCGCCAGTATGTTGGGAAGAAGTGGGGGAGAAGCAGCTATCTGCCCCTGACTTTGTGCAGCAAATGAAAGATCATGTGGATCTTATTAGACAGCGGATGAAGGCTGCCCAGGATCGCCAAGCCAGTTATGCCAATAAGAGGCGTCGACCTCTTGAGTTTCAGATTGGTGATCGTGTATTTCTCAAGGTTTCTCCTTTCCGTAGTGTGATGCGTTTTGGACGCAAGGGGAAGTTAGTTCCTCGTTACGTTGGTCCGTTTGAGATTGTCGAGAGGATTGGCCCTTTGGCGTATTATTTGTTGCTGCCGCCAGATTTGTCCTCCTTGCACGATGTGTTTCATGTGTCAATGTTGAGGAAATACGAGCCAGATCCGTCTCATGTGCTTAGAACCGACGAGGTGGAGTTAGATCAGTCGTTGAGTTATCAAGAGTATCCCTTGCAGATCCTTGGCAGAAAGGAGAAGCAGCTGAGAAACAAGACCATTCCGCTGGTAATGGTGCAGTGGAGTAAACATGAAAGGGAAGAAGCTACTTGGGAGCTGGAAGAAAAGATGCAGCGTGAGTGGCCGCATCTGTTTGATTAGCTGTTGAGCTATATTTCCAGTAGTTTGTAGCTTTTGATTTTATTCTTCCCTAGTGGCTGTAATGTGTTTGCTCAGTTATTTGAGACTCTTGGCATTGTGTTAAACGAGTTATGGTGTCGGGTTTTAGTTGTTGTTCTGTTTTCTGTTGATTGTATTGTTGATTCAGAGTTGTTGTTTGATTTCGAGGACGAAATCCTTTTTAGTGGGGGAGAAATGTGAGACCTGAATCTGTTAAGTAAGATTAATTGTGGAAATTAATCGGTTGATTTGAGATTTTTGTGGTTTAGAATCTCTGTTGGTGTTTTAGTGGCATTTTCGGGTCGATTTCATTCCTTAGAACGATTCTAGTAATTTTCGTATTTTTAAGTTTGGGTGCCTGAGCTGGTGACAGTTTGCTGACGTCACGTTGTGTGTGGGCATCAAAGGCGCTGACGTAAGCCTTGCTGTTATCAGTCGAGAGTATAGGAATCAGTCGCTGGTTGAATTAGCGTGTTTTTGTATCTGGCGAGATACGATGTCGTTGTGAGTTTTATACCTGCTGATAACAGATATGTCGACGTAAGCAATATTGTTGAGCGTTGTGAGGATGACGTAGACTTTTACTGTCGTCAGTCGATGGGTGATATTAGCGTAACGTTGTGCGAGAGCTGGCGACAGCAACGCTTACGTGGATTTCAGCAGGAGTGCGCTATAGGATTTCGAAACGGTGACGTTTTGGGAAGCAACGGCTGATTTATATCTGTCAGCAGATAGTTCCTGTATGCGAGTATAAGACATCGTCGTTTGGATTAGTAGAGCCGACGTCGTTTTGAGGATTCAGTCGTGGTTTGTTATCGCATTTGGTTATAGCGCCCAGCTGCTGGAAGATAGGATGACGTATCCTATGCGACGCCGTTTCATTTACTTGAAACGCTGCGTTTTAGTGTTGTGCTGGTATCAGTTGTGAACAGTGTTGTGCGTTGTTTCTTTCATGCGACTGGATGTTCAGCTGTTGGCAGAAAGGATTACGTCACTTATGCGACGTCGTTTGGGTTAGTCACTGCGACGCCGTTTTGATTTGCATTAGAGGGCCTTGGTTATCGTTGCTGCTGGCAGCAGCAGGTTGTTGGTTGAAGAGAATGCGTCGACTGATTTTGTCGGTGGAAATACTCTCCTGCTGATAGCAGCAGTTAAGTGTTTTATAAATAGCAAGACTTTGTCTTCGTTGTGGATTATTAGTTCCCATACTTAGAAATATTTCCCCGATTGTCGACCTCTGTTTCTCAAACCCTCGTTACTGTTCACCGTGAGCTATTCCGGTGAATTCCCGGCGTTTCCGGTGGTTGTTTTGCTCGTGTGAGGTAGCGTTGGACTCCTCTCGAGAAGCTCTATCATTCTTCACCAGTTTTAGAAGCTGTAATTGGCTAGTTGAGGAACACGAAGTTGTTGCCGTTCGAGTGTTGCGTCGATCGGGTAGAACTACGTTCTGGTTTCGGCTTTTACCAGAGTCTTAGGGATTCCTTGCAGTGCTAATTATAGCTCAGAAGCGTGGGATTTGAGGTACGGGTTGAGCTTGTAAATTACAGCAAGGTGACGGCGTGAATGATTTGTGAGATGGATTTGCTGGCTAGTATGTTTATCTTCCTGTTGAGGCGGCTGATTTATGAGATGGCTGTGTTTAAGTGTTATGTACTTGCTGATGTTGCTACTGCTTTCGCATATGTTGATATGCTTGTTATTCCAGCATGTGTATACACGCATATGCATCTCATTCCAGCTTTATTGCCATTGTTTCGTTGTTGTACTTGCTCTGTTTCTTACCAGGATGCGAGAGCGAGTGGCGGTAACGCACTCTCATCTCCCAGCTGGGTTATGTTAGCCCCTATGCGACGACTGGCTAACTACCACAGTTCATAGGTTGGGCAACAGCAGGTCGAGTTGTTTGATGCATCTGGTATTCGGGTGTTGTGTCCCGGCGAGTGGCTAGCTACCACACTTGGAACACACCAGTGGCCACAGTTGTTGCAGATTCCGTTGAGCCGTGCATTGAGCTCCTTGACTGCCTTTTTGGTTGGAGTCATTCGTTGTTGTCCAGCATCTCATGCATGGCATCTGCATTTTATTCTTGCTGTTTACTGCTGATTTATATTAGCTCTCCGTACTGGGGTTTGACCCCATGTCCCTCTGGGGCTTGGTTTGTTTTCCTTGCCTGTTGTGTTGTCCAGGTTTTACAGCTGGTCGTGGTGCTGGCCCAGCTGGAGGTGCCCCAGGTGGTGGTTGAGTATCCCAGTAGCGTGTAGCATATATTTATGTATCAGTATTGATATCCAGGGGGATGCCCTGTGCTTTGTCGTTGTATCCATTTGTGGAGTCTGATACATGTTTGTTTGTGTATTGATGCTATACTTGTGTCTGTTGGTTTATTAAACTGGGATTCTATTTTAAGTATTGCGCTATTTTAAATTATATGTTTTAACTCGTCAGGCCAAAAGCGAAAAATTTACCCACTTTTGATAAGCTTCCGCATGTGTTGTATGTTTTACTCGGTTTAGAGCACGAGGCCTGACAATTCCGCATACGCATTTAATATTAGAACGCACGCATAACAGATTGCACACTTGCACGGTCGAACATATTTCTGTAAATCGAAATCTGTTTGTGTTGAGTTTTAAAATTAGGATTCATTTCTGGTGTTTTCCGCATGTTTTTATTACATACCAGATCTGTCTCCGGTGCTCTCTATTTAAATGTTCAAGAACCTTGAGCTATTGTAGCTCCTTTATAGCAGCACAAAAATTTTATTTATCAGTAGCAGCGCTTGCTTGCATTAATTTCCTATTTTTCGGTCCTAACAAGTGGTATCATAGCAGGTTGTTCTTGAACGAGCATTTATTTTAAAACGCATGTGCTATCTGTTTTTAAACGCTTTAACTGTTTTTGAAAAGTCTTAGTTTATGAATATAGGGAGAGGAATGATTTATGAACTACGGTTGTTCTTTTGTCGAGCTGACATGGAATGCGGGAGTTCCGTGTGGATGCCAAGATTCTGTTTTGGTTGGGCTGTTTTCAGCGCATGTGACAAAACAGGAGAAATGAAAGAAAAATTCGGTAGTTCAGCTGTTGTTTCTTTGCCAAATATGAATAATTTAAGTGATTCAGTAGCACGTGTTCCATTTGAAACAAATTTATTCAAGTGCTCTGATTTATGAGAAATTCGTATCTATGCTACAAATGATTTGAGGTTTTAAAATGCTTTTGAGCTTAATGTATAAAGATAGGGAGAGTAATGATCTTCGAATTACAGAGTATTTTACGAAAGAAAATACAGCAATATTTCTTCTGACGAGCTGACACAGATCTCACAAATCTGTGTGTATGCCAAGATTTTCAGATGCGGTTTGGGGCCACGTCTGGAATGAAATGGAAGAAAATCTGTTATTGGTTTATTTTTTAACTTCCATCTGCATATTGTAAGCTAAAACAATAGCATACGATTTGTTTTTCAAAATCATAGCATATTGTTTCATTTGGTTCTTTCCAAAATCTGCTTTTGTTTTTCAAAATATAAAGTTCCTGCTGTCACGATTTTTAGTGTGGCAGTGCAGAGAGAGCTTCTTTTTAAAATTCATCGGGAAGACCTGGATTCGAACCCTTTTTTATTCCCACAAAAAGGGAGAGAATTCTTAGATCATGCATTTGTTATTTGAGGTTTTGTGTAAATCAAAAAGGGAGAGATTGATGGATCTGGATAACAGATCCAGATTTGTGTTTTGAATTACACAAAATCTGTTATTGTGTTTCTAATGTTTCTACTTAGTGTACAGATGTTAGCTGGAAATACAACAAGAAAAGTATCGAAGAAAACTGTCATGAAGCAGAATTTATTCAGTCGCAAGCTACAGTGATTCAGTCGCAAGCTACAGTGAAAGAAAATTCGTAAGAGAACCAGTCGTTGTTAAGAAGAAGCATCAGAAGTTGAACAAAGAATTGATATCAGATGCTGATCTATTGTGAAGACATGTAGAAGCTGTTAGCAGATGTCAACAGATATTGAAAAGCAGCAGTTGGATAAATAGTAGAAATCTGAAAGTCTGGAGAAGAAAAGATAATCCTGGTAGACAAGAGTTAGAAAAATATGTTGTAGTCTGGAAGAGATCGATATTTAAAAGAAGACTGAATGAAGAGCCGTATGTCGCATTGCCTATCAAACAGAGAAATATTGTTATGATGTAGAAGAGGAAATCTGATGTTAACAGTAGGTGAAGAGAAAGCTTTTCAGTAGCTGTTGGAATGAAGGTTGCTGAGAAACTGACAAGAGATATTGTGAAGAAGATGCAAACAGAGATATTGTGAAGAAGATATTGCAAACAGAGAAGTTTGGAGAAGTACATCAGGAAAGTCGAATTGAAGAAGTCTGGTTCAGTTGATAGGTGAAGTCTGATTACATGACGAAGAGATTTTAACAGACGTTGATTTATTCAGATGAACAGTTGCAAAGCAAAAAGATGATACAGGATGAGAACCAGACGCAAAGAGAAGAAGGAATCAGACGAAGAACAGAAGTGCAAAGGAAATCCAGACGCAGTAGCTAAAGAATTAAACCAGACGCAGAAATGAACCAGACGTGAAGAGAATTAAACCAGACGTGATGAAGAAAATCCAGACGTTGTGGTGAAAGAAGAAAATCAGTCGTTGCAAATCAGAAGAAATGAATACCAGTTGCTGTCCAAACGTAACGAAGAAGATATCAGCAGAAGATAAATTCAGTCGTGAAGAAGTGAGCGAACCAGATGTTGTTCAAGCGCAGCGAAAGACACCAGAAATTGAACAGAAGAAAAGCAGGATATGGAATCAGACGTAGTGCAAACAAATGATTCAGTAGTTGAGCAAAGCAGAGATGTTGCGAAGCTAAACCAGCAGTTTCAAACATTCTGAAGCAACGTCTGATCCAGCAGTTTAAACAGACGTTGCGCGAAGACATAAATAAATCAGACGTGAAGAAGAATCTGAACAGAGGCAAAGGAAAAAGATGATTTCAGCAGTAGCGCTAAGTACAAAGATTATTCAGACGCTGCGTGAAGACATGAATGGAAACAGATGTTATTCAACTGTTGCGACAAATTTGAACCAAACGTTGTACTAAAGGAAAAGTTAAACCAGACGTTGTGCTCGAAGACAAAGATGTATAAATCAGCTGTAGCGCAAAGAAGAGTTTGAAGCAGCTGTTGCGCTAAGGAAAAGCTATCAGCTGTTGGTATAGTTCAACTAAAGAAGATAAAACAGCTGCTGGAACGTAAAAAGCCAAATCAAAAGATGACAAAAAGCCTGCAAAAGAAAGGACACAAGGATAATTCCCTGTCGGTACTTTACAGAACATATTTTGAACGGGAAGAAAAGTATGTCAAACTGGAAGAATGTTGAACAGCAATACATATACAAGAAGCACTGTTGAATACAAGTGATTTTGACGAATTAATCAACGCACAGTGCAAAAACAGAGTGAAGAAAATAGAAGAACGAAGTAGTCGACCACCATTAGAGAGGAGCTTAAAACGACGTCGACTGCTGAGTTCTAATCAGATCTTTTAGGAGCATTTCCCAGTTGTGTGAGATATTATTATTACGAGAGTTGTTCTTACACTGTATATCTCACACACACAGAGATTCATTCACATTCTTGAAAGTTGAGCGAAATTTTATAGTGAATGAATCTCAAACCCAAAAATCAGATCCCGTCCAAGCACGAAGACGTTAAACTCTGTGTCTGTAGTCTTTTAACAGAGACGTTAAACAAGTTCTGAGTGAGACAGCCGAGGGCTGGTGGAGTCTAGGAGTTCTCGCAGCTGCTGGCTGCGGGATCGGGTCTGTACACGAGGTGTAGATCAAATCTTCTAGTGGAACATTCCTGAATAAGGAAGAAGGGGAGATATAGGATATTTATAGCCGAACTTCCATAAACAAACAACTGTGTATTGTATTCTTTTATTTACAGTATTCCGCATATGCATTTAATATTAGCACGTGTCAGGGCTCGTGCTCATATCAGAGTAAAAACACACAAACACATGCGGAAGATATCAAAAAGCGGGTAAATTTTTTTTTTTTGCTTTTGGCCTGACGGTTTAAACAATATAATTTAAAATACCACGATACTCAAAATATATCCCAGTTTATAAAAAAAAACAACCAACAATATAGCATAACAACAACATGTATCAAACTCCAACGACCAAATACAACGACAAAGCGCAGGGCATTCCCTGGCTAAGAATACTGATACATATAAATATGCTATACGCCACTGGGATACTCTAACCACCTCCTGGGGCGCCACCAACTGGGTTAAAACCACGACCAGATGTAAAACTTGGGTTCCCTGAAAACAACACAGGCAAGGAAAACAACCAAGCCCCAGAGGGACATGGGGGTCAAACCCCAGTATGGAGAGCAACTGAAATAGCTAAAGAAAATGCATAAGATAAAATGCAGATGCTATGCATGAGACACCGGATAACAGCTGAAGTCTACAACCGAACAGGAAGCCAAGGAACTCAAACATAGGACCAAAAAATCTGCAACGAATCAGTGGCCACGGGGTGTGTTCAAAGTGTGGTAATGAGCCACTCGCCTTGACACTACACCCAAATACAAGATGCATCAAACAACTCAACCTGTCATTTCCTCGCCCATGAACTGGCGCATGGTGGCTAACAGATCCCAGCAGGGAGATGAGAGTGCGGTATCGCCGCTCGCCCTCGCATCCTGGTAAGAAAACAACAGCACAATACACAAGGCACAAACGGCCGAGATACAATACAAGGGATCTGAAATGCAAGTGAATAAATGCGTGTATGCAAACAATTGAGAGCAGCTAGCATAACACAATGCAACAGCTATCAACACAGCATTCATATCCACCGAAACAATCCCAGCAATATCACATTAAATCTCATGCAAATTCCAAGCTACATCAAGCTCAAATCCGTACCTTGATTCCTGATTTGTTGCGACAATTACCACAATTCAAGCCTCGAGAGATCTAAGTCCTGAAATCTGTTAAATCACACGCATAAACAATTCAGAACTCACGGCATTTCACAACAAACTCACGGCCAACTCCTAAAGGTTCACGGCTGGAATTTCCCACTTAAAACCAGCAACTATCTCACCCATACAACTATATAAAGAGCTTAAAACAAAGCTAGGAACAAGATCTCAACACAAAATCGAGAGGCTACCTGCACGCACAACACACGATCGAAAGACAGTAGCTTCGTGCTTTTGTTCCAGCAAACGACAGCCTCCTAAATCGGTATAGGGTGAAAGAGCTTCTCAAGAGGAGTCCAACGCTACCTCAAACGTAAGAAATGGTGTCCGGAAACGACGGGAATCACCGGATAAAATCAACAGTGAACAGTACTAGGGTTCGAAAAACAGAGATCGACAATTGAGGGAATATTTCGCTAAGTATGGGATCTGATGACATAAAACGAAGCCAAGCCTTGCTTCTTATATAAACGCAAGAAATCTGGTTAACTAAGCACCGACAGAAACAGATCCCACAAGCCATACAACGCATGCGTTAAAACCACGGTGAAATCTGATTTCTACAACCAAAGATGCCGAAAGCTGGAAATACGCTAACATTAAAACGAGGCTACACACTACGGTGAAATCTGGAAAGCTAAACACAACGCTTGCTACGAAACCACGGTGAAATCTGGATGACAAACCAACGCTGGTAATAGCGCTAATGCTAAAACGACGTCGCACAGCGCCACGGATGAAATCTGAATGCTTGCGCTAAAAGCTGGACGCTGAAATCTGATCACTCAAACGCTAACTACAAAACAGATCTCTCCCTCCAGCTTTCACCAAACGACGCGGTTGCAACTTATCTAAACGACATCGTTTAGCCCTCAACTCAAAACACGCGGCCAGATCTCTAAATCAGATCCTAGCGCTAACGCAAAACAACCAGATCTCTAAACTAGCGCACAGATCTCTCCTACACGAGACTACCAGATCTCACAAAAACGACGACGTTTAAACCTTGCGCTAACAACTACACGCTGCGACCAGATTTCACAAGAAATACGAACAGATCTCACAAAAATCAGATCTCACCAAAATTCAGATTTCTCACTCGAAAACTCCAAAATTTCCAGAATTGCTTAAAATGTGAAATCTGACCCGAAAATGTCGAAAATTCCAAAATTTCCAGAATTGCTTAAAATGTGAAATCTGACCCGAAAATGCAAACGAAGCATCCAAACTGAGATCTGAATCACCAGAAATCTCTAAAACGATTAATTCCAACCAAATTAATCTTTTCAATTTCAGGTCACAGTTTCTACCCCCATTAAAAAGGATTTCGTCCTCGAAATCAAACAACAACTCTGAAATCACAACACAGTAGCAAAATACAAAACAGGAACTCGCCTAACACATGGCCAAGAGTTCAATATAACTGAGCAAACAATTTACAACAACTAGGGAAGAAATACAACCAAAATCTACAAACTACTGGAAATTTAGCTCAACAGCTACTCAAACAGATGCGGCCACTCGCTCTGCATCTTTTCTTCCAGCTCCCAAGTAGCTTCTTCCCTGCCATGTTTGCTCCATTGCACCATCACCAACGGAATGGTCTTATTCCTCAACTGTTTCTCTTTTCTGCCAAGGATAAGCAAGGGATATTCTTGATAACGTCTGATCTAGCTCAACCTCGTCAGTCCTAAGCACATGAGACGGATCTGGCTCATACTTCCTCAACATGGAAACATGAAGACGTCATGTAGAGAAGACAACTCTGGCGGCAACAACAGCTGATACTCTAAAGGGCCAATCCTCTCAACAATATCATAAGGTCCGACGTAACGAGGGGCTAACTTTCCCTTGTGTCCAAAGTGCATAACACTACGAAACGGAGAAACTTTGAGAAATACATGATCACCAACCTGAAACTCAAGAGGTCGACGCCTCTTATTCGCATAACTGGCTTGGAGATCCTGGGCAGCTTTCATCCGCTGTCTAATAAGATCCACATGATATTTCATTTGCTGCACAAAATCTGGGGCAGATAACTGCTTCTCCCCCATTTCTTCCCAACACACTGGCGATCTGCACTTTCTGCCATACAAAGCCTCAAACGGCGCCATGCCAATCGTTACTTGGTAGCTGTTATTGTAGGAAAACTCTACTAAAGACAACGCGTCTTGCCAGCTACCTCTGAAATCCAACACAACAGCCCGTAACATATCCTCCAACGTCTGGATAGTGCGCTCAGATTGGCCATCTGTCTGGGGGTGATACGCGGTGCTCATCGCCAATCTGGTACCCAAAGCTGTTTGCAAACCCTTCCAAAACCTGGAAGTAAACCTCAGATCTTGGTCTGAAACGATCGAAACAGGCACTCCGTGAAGTCTAACCACAAAATCAACGTACAGTTTCGCCATTTTCTTCAATGAGAAAGTCATCCCATAGGGAATAAAATGTGCAGACTTTGACAAACGGTCGATAACCACCCAAATAGCATCGCATCCTCTGCTGGAACGAGGCAGATGCGTCACGAAATCCATATCTATGTGCTCCCAATTCCATTGGGGTACTTCAAAACTCTGCAACAGACCACCAGGTCTCATCCTCTCGGCCTTAACCATCTGACAATTCAAACAACGAGCGAAAAAACCAGCAACGTCACTCTTTAGGCCAGCCCACCAGAAGTACGGCTTCAAAGCATGGTACATCTTTCGTGCACCAGGATGAACACTATGTCTGCTGCAGTGTGCTTCCCGAAGGATCTCCTCCTTCAAATCAATCAAATTGGGCACAACCAACCTGCCCCGGAAACGCAAACAACCATCGGAAGAGACGGAATAGTCCTCAAGTTCGCCAGCCCTGACCTTCAACTTTAACTCGTGGATAGACGGATCAGTCCTCTGAGCTGCTCGAATACTATAAACAATCTGTGGCTCTACTTGGAAAGAAGAAACCACCACACAATCCTCAGCCGGGTAAGATTCTCCTGATCCTTAGAGATGTACAACGAAGAGAGCATCTCACTAGCCTTTCTGCTCAAAGCATCGGCGACTACGTTCTACTTCCCAGGCTGGTACTTGATCTCACAATGAAAATCATTCAGTAGCTCCCTCCAACGACGTTGTCTCATGTTCAAGTCAGGCTGCGAAAACAGATACTGCAAACTCTTGTGGTCCGAGTACACCACAAACTGCTCGCCATACAGGTAGTGACGCCAGATCTTCAACGCAAAAACAACCGCTGCTAACTCCAAATCATGGACTGGATAACGAGTCTCGTGCGGTTTCAACTGCCGCGAGGCATACGCAATGACTCGACCATTCTGCATCAAAACACAGCCCAATCCATTGAGCGAAGCGTCAGAACAAACAACGAAACCACCTGAACCGGACGGCAGAGCCAACATAAGCGCAGTAGTCAGCTTCTCCTTGAGCAATTGAAAGGCATTCTCGCACTTCTCAGTCCACACTAACCACTTGTCCTTCTGCGTCAGTTGAGTCATCGGCTTGGATATGCTAGAAAAACCTTCGATGAAACGACGGTAATAGCCCGCTAGAACCAAGAAACTGCGAATCTCGGAAACATTTCTGGGACGCTCCCAGTTCAGTACAGCATCAACCTTACTGGGATCCACCGAAATCCCCTCGGCTGACATCACATGTCCCAAGAATACGATGCGATCCAACCAGAACTCGCACTTGGAGAATTTAGCATACAACTGCTGGTCTCTCAGCGTCTGAAGGACAATCCCCAAGTGCTCCTTGTGCTCCAAAGGAGTCTTCGAATAGACTAAGATGTCATCGATGAACACGATCACAAACTGATCAATAAACTCACGGAAAACTCGGTTCATCAAATCCATAAAGACTGCAGGCGCGTTGGTCAAACCAAACGGCATCACCAGAAACTCGAAATGTCCGTACCTTGTACGAAACGCAGTCTTTGCAACATATTGGTCTCTCACTCTCAGCTGATGGTACCCTGAACGCAAATCAATCTTCGAATACACCGCAGAACCTTGCAACTGATCGAACAGATCATCGATTATTGGTAACGGGTACTTGTTCTTGACTGTCGCTTTGTTCAACTGGCGGAATACATTGTACATCCGCATTGAGCCATCCTTCTTCTTCACAAACAAGATGGGCGCTCCCCACAGCGACATACTAGGTCGGATGAAACCTTTCTCTAGAAAATCGTCCAACTGCACCTCGAGTTCTCTCAACTCCGCAGGCGCCAGACGATACGGGGCACGAGAAATCGGAGCTGTGCCAGGCAACAACTCGATGCTGAAGTCAATCTCCCGCCTCGGAGGAAAACCAGGAATCTCCTCCAGAAACACATCGGGAAAATGCCGTACCACGGGAACGTTGCTAAGCTGAACATGAGAAGAAGAAGAAACATCCAAAGCGTAGATCAAAAAGCCAGCATTCCCCAAGGACAACAAGCTGAACATCTCCATAGCTGAGACTAATGGGATCTTCGAACGAGAATCCTGGCCGTAGAAGTCCCACTTCTCGCCAGAAAAAGGCCTAAAACGCAAAATCCCATGGAAAAAATTCACGGAGGCCCTATACTTGGACAACACGTCCATCCCAATAATAAAATCAAAATACCACAACATCAAACGGATCAAGTTCGCTAACAGCACATGCTCACCAAAACGCAACACGCCATCTAACAAAACCTCCTGGGAGAACAAGCTTACACCGCCAGGGGTAGAAACAGAAACAGCATCACGGAAAGGGATGGTACACAGACCATGCTCAACAACAAACGAATCAGAAACAAAAGAATGCGATGCACCGGTGTCAAACAACACACACGCAGGAAAATCAAAAACAAGGCAAGTACCTGCGATCACCCGACTCGGCGTCTCCTCGGCCTGCTCCCTAGTGATGGCGTTAACCTGAGCATGTTGGAGTCCAGAGAAGAAATTCTGAGACGACTGCCCAAACCGTGACGGACCAGGCTGCTGGAACGGCCTGAACTGAGTCTCACCCAACCGGGGCTGCTGAAACTGAGGGGAACGACCCCTAGACTGAACTCCACGACCTTGAGGCTGGGCCACGATCTGCTGTGATCCAGCCGACGGACACACTCTAGCAAAATGCCCGTACTGACCACAAAGGTTGCAGGAACCCTGCACACCAATTGCGTCGAAGGATGCTTTCCACCGTAAAAACCACAAAACTCAGCCCGAGAACCACTGCTACTCGAGCTGCCCGAACCAGAATAGCCAGAACCCGAATTCTTCTTGAACTGCTGACCGCGGGGTCGGAACCTCTGACGGCCAGACTGCTGTGCCACCTGCGGCTGCTGCTGCTGGGGCTGATAGACTAACTGGGAGGACTGCGCCCCCTGACCAGTGGAACGACCACCCTGAGCCACCTGCTGCCTACGAGCACGACGGCTACGCAAACCCTCCTCAATGTCAATGGCACTATCAACTGTCTCAGCATACGTCTTGGGTTTGCTGGTCAGCACCATCTGATATAGCTCTTCATTCAGGCCCTCAAGAAATCTAGTCCGCTTGGCCCTCTCCCGGCCAGAAACGTGCGGAACGTACGCCAACAGAGAATAAAACTTCCTAGCATACTCCCGAACAGTCATCGAACCCTGCTCCAGATGATCGAACTCCCGTTCCCGGGCGTCCACGTACGACTCGGGTACATACTCCTACCGGAAGGTCTCGCAAAAACTGTCCCAAGAGATCCCAACACCGGTCTCCAACAAGGTACTCGAAGCGCCTCGCCACCAGCGCTCTGCAGCCTTCCTGAGCAAGAGGGTCGCTAAACTCAGCCGAAGATCATCATCATACTGAACCCGATCAAAAAGACCGATAATGTTCCGGAGCCACGAGTCTGCATCCTCATTGGACTCGTCACCATTAAAGACTGGAGGGTTCATCCACTGAAACCTCGCTATAACAACATCCATCCGCTCCGCAGGGGGAGGCAAGTCACCAACTTCTTCCTCGTCGCTAACACGAGTATGACTGCGAGCACTACGCCTATCCTCATTCTGTCCTGCTGATTCCACAAACTGCCCCCTACCTCTAACACGACGTCTAGGCGGCATCTACGAAAAAACTCAACAGGATCAAGCAAAACAGAACAGATACAGCATAGATAGCATATAACACAGAAATATGCAGCACATAGTCACATAGTCAAGCACATGCAACACACGACACTGTGCCTAGACTCAAGTGTGATATAAGAAATTGAACTTATCCCAGCTTAAGCTCTGATACCAAAAATGTCAGGCCTAGTGCTCATATCAGAGTAAAAACACACAAACACATGCGGAAGCTATCAAAAAGCGGGTAAATTTTTTTTTTCTTTTGGCCTGACGGTTTAAACAATATAATTTAAAATACCACGATACTCAAAATATATCCCAGTTTATAAAAACAACCAACAATATAGCATAACAACAACATGTATCAAACTCCAACGACCAAATACAACGACAAAGTGCAGGGCATTCCCTGGCTAAGAATACTGATACATATAAATATGCTATACGCCACTGGGAAATATATCCCAGTTTATAAAAAAAACAACCAACAATATAGCATAACAACAACATGTATCAAACTCCAACGACCAAATACAACGACAAAGTGCAGGGCATTCCCTGGCTAAGAATACTGATACATATAAATATGCTATACGCCACTGGGAAACTCTAACCACCTCCTGGGGCGCCACCAACTGGGTTAAAACCACGACCAGCTGTAAAACCTAGGTTCCCTGAAAACAACACAAGCAAGGAAAACAACCAAGCCCCATAGGGACATGGGGGTCAAACCCCAGTACGGAGAGCAACTGAAATAGCTAAAGAAATGCATAAGATAAAATGCAGATGCTATGCATGAGACACCGGATAACAGCTGAAGGATACAACCGAACAGGGAGCCAAGGAACTCAAACATAGCTCCAAAAGATCTGCAACGAATCAGTGGCCACGGGGTATATTGAAAGTGTGGTAATAAGCCAATCGTCTTGACACTACACCCGAATACCAGATGCATCAAACAACTCAACCTGCCGTTGCCTCGCCCATGAACTGTGGTAGTTAACCACTCAACGCATGGTGGCTAACAGATCCCAGCAGGGAGATGAGAGTGCGGTATCGTCGCTCGCCGTCGCATCCTGGTAAGAAAACAACAGCACAATACACAAGGCACAGACGGCCGAGATACAATACAAGGGATCTGAAATGCAAGTGAATAAATGCGTGTATGCAAACAATTGAGAGCAGCTAGCATAACACAATGCAACAGCTATCAACACAGCATTCATATCCACCGAAACAATCCTAGCAATCTCACATTAAATCTCATGCCAATTCCAAGCTACATCAAGCTCAAATCCATACCTTGATTCCTGATTTGTTGCGACAATTACCACAATTCAAGCCTCGAGAGATCTAAGTCCTGAAATCTGTTAAATCACACGCATAAATAATTCAGAACTCACGGCATTTCACAACAAACTCACGGCCAACTCCTAAAGGTTCACGGCTGGAATTTCCCACTTAAAACCAGCAACTATCTCACCCATACAACAATATAAGGAGCTTAAAACAAAGCTAGGAACAAGATCTCAACAAAAAATCGAGAGGCTACCTGCACGCACAACACACGGCCGAAAGACAGTAGCTTCGTGCTTTTGTTCCAGCCAACGACAGCCTCCTAAATCGGTATAGGGTGAAAGATCTTCTCGAGAGGAGTCCAACGCTACCTCAAACGTAAGAAATCGTGGCCGGAAACGACGCGAATCACAGGATAAAATCAACGTTGAACAGTACTAGGGTTCGAAAAACAGAGGTCGACAATTGAGGGAATATTCACAAAGAATGGGATCTGGTGACATAAAAAGAAGCCAAGCCTTGCTTCTTATATAAACGCAAGAAATCTGGTTAACTAAGCACCGACAGAAACAGATCCCACAAGCCATACAACGCATGCGTTAAAACCACGGTGAAATCTGATTTCTACAACCAAAGATGCTGAAAGCTGGAAATATGCTAACATTAAAACGAGGCTACACACTACAGTGAAATCTGGAAAGCTAAACACAACGCTTGCTACGAAACCGCGGTGAAATATGGATGACAAACCAACACTGGTAATAGCGCTAATGCTAAAACGACGTCGCACAGTGCCACGGATTAAATCTGAATGCTAGCGCTAAAAGCTGGACGCTGAAATCTGATCACTCAAACGCTAACTACAAAACAGATCTCTCCCTCCAGCGTTCACCAAAATGACGCCGTTGCAACTTATCTAAACGACATAGTTTAGCCCTCAACTCAAAACACGCGGCCAGATCTCTAAATCAGATCCTAGTGCTAACGCAAAACAACCAGATCTCTCCACTAGCGCACAGATCTCTCCTACACGAGACTACCAGATCTCACAAAAACGATGGCGTTTAAACCTTGCGCTAACAACTACATGCTGCGACCAGATTTTTCAAGAAATACGAACAGATCTCACAAAAATCAGATCTCACCAAAATTCAGATTTCTCACTCGAAAACTCAAAAATTCCAAAATTTCCAGAATTGCTTAAAATGTGAAATCTGACCCGAAAATGCAAACGAAACATCCAAACTGAGATCTGAATCACCAGAAATCTCTAAACCGATTAATTCCAACCAAATTAATCTTTTCAATTTCAGGTCTCACAGCACGCACGCATAACAGATTGCACACTTCCACGGTCGAACAGATTTCTGTAAATAGAAATATATTTGTGTTGAGTTTTAAAATTAGGATTCATTTCTGGTATTTTTCGCATGTTTTTATTACATACCAGATCTGTCTCTGGTGCTCTCTATTTAAATGGTCAAGAACCTTGAGCTATTGTAGCTCCTTTATAGCAGCGCAAAAATTTTATTTATCAGTAGCAGCGCTTGCTTGTATTAATTTCCTATTTTTCGGTCCTAACACCAGGAACGGTCAATACACCTAAACAATAATTTAAACATTCATAGGATGTTTAGAGGGTACCTTGATGGCGTCTTGACGTCTGGCTCCGACCATTTCCACGAGGGAATTGGCACTTCAATGGTTGAATGGCTGGATCGATGCCTAATCATGTCCACGATCAGAATCTCAACTCCTTTGCCGGTTTACACTAGAAAACCGACAAAAATTTCACAGATGGTGATAGGATCAATTAGGATCGAAAATAGGCCTAGGAGTTCATAGGGGGGGTTTAATGAACTCCTTTGCATTTTAATTTTTCGAAACCATAAGAGATTTTACAAGCCTTCGCTAAACTCAGATCTGAGTTACCAGATCTGAGGCTCTCAGTTTAAAGCTGTTCGCTCAGTTAACAATAAACTGTGCGAAAATAAACCGATTGAGCAGTGAACAGTTCATAGAAATAAATATGATGCAAATAAAGTAAAAGTGCAGGGATCAAGAATTTGTTTATGGAAGTTCGGATATCAAATCCTACGTCTCCCCTTCTTCCTTTGCAGGAAGGTTCCACTAGAAGACATTGATGTACACAGCCTCTGATACACCCGATCACTGAGCCTCTCTCCAAGTGAACTCCTAGAAACTTCTACTACACGCAGATAACAATGCTAAGTTTCCAACAATTGTAATTTTCGAACTGCTTCGAGAAGCACGTTCGTTACAGACTCAATCTGAATAATACAATGGATACAATATTTTGAGTACTGTAGATCTTCTGGTTTCTATGACAAATAAACTTGATTTATAATTGTAAACCAGAAGATATCTCGAAGATATATCTATTTAGGACAAGGGAGTGTTCTTCGAGATTTGAAAGCTGGGACTTAGAATATTTTGAACACTTGAATATTCCCTGAAATTTGAGAGCGTAAGAGTATGCAAGAAAAATCGACCGAGAGCTTCTTCATTTGAATTCTTCAATTATTTATACTCTTCAATCTCAACGGTCAGTGGATACAAATCCCTTTGTATATCTTCATCGGCGCTTGTAAGGGCTTAATTGACTCATTTACCAAACTGGGTAAACAACGTATCAATCACTCTGCGTAATGTGCGACTTTACTCAAAATAGTTCTGATTTCTTTCCTTAATTAAAGTTGTGACCGTTGATTCCTCTCAAATAAACAACTGATAGCATCTGGCGAGATCTAAAGCTCACATCTTGTTGTAGTACTGAAGTCTGAAAGCTGTTCTCAAATAAACTTATCTGTCGTATCAATAACATCAGATCTGAAAACTTTTCCCTTTGATTTCTATAACTCAAATATGAATGACTCTTTATACTTTACGAGACTTCCTCCTTTGTAGAACCGTGAATCTGCCAGATCTGAATTTCCGATAATAACTGAATATCTGAAGCGTAGCCTCTGTACTGATACTGAAAAATAACATCTGAATTACCCTGAATTAAATCTGTTCATTTCTGAGTCTGTTCTCATTTTGATATGTTCGGATCTGAGATATACTTTCTGAACAACCGGATCTATTGTTATAGCCTCTGAGTCAAATCTGATACTCTCAAACCAGAATTCTTAATCCGATAACTGAAATAACCCGAATACTCAAATCAGTTAAAATCTTCAGCCCGATAACTGAGATATGATACTCAAAGATGAAATACTCTGAACTGCTTGTCTCAATGACATGACGTCCAGATGTGAAATATTTCCTTCTCTTCGGTGCGAATACTTAGGGTCCAGATCTGAGTCTTATGTTCATTTCTTAGTCCTGTTTTTGTTATCACCAAAACTTATAAATTTTATCTTTTTCCTCATTTTTGGTGATGGCAAAACTTAGTAGCCTACGACTTAAAATGATACGAAAGATATAGCTTGAAGTCGCGCTATGTATTTATGATCAAAACTATGCTAAGTACAAGAGATTTGTACAAAGAACTGAAAAACTGTTAAAAATTCAACTGTCCAGATCTATCCAATAATTAGTTCCCTCCGATCCAATATCTCCAGTCTCTTGGGCTAGGACCACTTTGCGAACCACCACTTCCTCTTTCTCTTGGAGGTTCACTTCTGCTACCACCACCACCACTAGGTTGCTCTTATCATCAGGAGGTGACTGCGGACCTCGGCTGCTACCATTTTCCCCCTTTTTGTCATCATGACCTCTTGATATAGGCTATGATTTCAGCAACGTGCTCGCGAAGGGTACTATAATGTTCCTGAGACTCCCCACGGAACGCAAGCAATGCCGCTTTCTGGTCTTGCACCTCCTTTCAAATATCAGCCAAATCTATCGTTAAGATGACATATTGAGCTCGAACCTCTCTCTTAGACTCAAGCAGTTCAAGCGATAAGGCAGTTTTTGAATCTGTACTTCCTGTCGGACATTTTTAATAAGACCTTGAAGGACTTGGTCTTGCTGAGTATGAGCTTCTACAAGAGCTTTCTCAAGATGATCGATCTTTGATAAGAGTTGGTTCTTGAGATCGCCAATGCTGTCCTTAGTCCGCAACTGATTAATGGAAAGATGAGTAACAGAAGCCCTGAGCTGTGCAAATGATTCGGTGAAATCTGTCACAGAAATAGCAGTAGTAGGCAGTAAGATCTGGTCATCAGCAGTCTCGTCACCCAGGGGAATGTCTTCGGTAGTGAAGTGCAAAAGAGAATCAGCAGAAGTACTCAAAATTGGAGAATTCAAAACTGTATCTGGATTGCGCTGAGAAAAACTATCAGTTTCTATATGATCTGGATTTTCAGAAGAAACCCAGGGTTCCAATCTCGGAGAGGGGGAGCGGTAAATGGTCGAACCATCAGAACTGGAAGAGAGAGTCTGTACCTCTGGCTGTACAACATAATTACCAAAGAAATCAATGAAACTGTCTGTATCTACACCATGCTGAAATGCACCACGAAATCCGGACGGGACCTCCTCTATATCTACAGTGGGACCGATGATGTCTCTACAACGATTAACTGTACCAACGGGTCGAAGAGAGAGTCTGTACCTCTGGCTGTACAACATAATTACCAAAGAAATCAATGAAACTGTCTGTATCTACACCATGCTGAAATGCACCACGAAATCCGGACGGGACCTCCTCTATATCTACAGTGGGACCGATGATGTCTCTACAACGATTAACTGTACCAACGGGTCGCAAAAATCCAAGAAGTGAAAACTGTACAACTTCTATGCAAACGTCAGCCCATCGTTTTCGAATCATCTTGAAAAATTCACTGATCGGGGCTAGAGTATCATCGTATTGTCGTTGAGGTAGAAGTTCCCATTGGCTAGAAGCAACTGTCCGTGGTATGGGTTTTCAAAAATCTCCTCCCTCTCAGATAATCCAGGACCCGTCAATCAAGATCATGGTTCGAATCCAGCACGAAGAGCTGTTGTTTGTATTTGATCGGGCAATAACTGCACCAAGATCTATATTTTCTCCTTCAAACAGTCTTGAGCTACATATCCGTTCCCACTTCAGTCCGTGTGCCCTCACCTGTGTCCGTATAGTCTCTAATGCAAAGAGGTGAGCATCTGATAGCAAATCTATGATCTGAAGATCAATGACCGTCGTGGGTTGACAGGATTTGAAATTTTCGCGATGAGCTTCCAGAAATTTCCTCAAAAGCATTTCTTTGTATTTGGCTATTATGTACATTCGTCTCTGAACAGCTGTCTCAAGAGAATCTATCTTGGCCCACTCTAACATCTGTTCTTCCTTGGAAACAATATCTTTGACTGAACCAAAAACTGCTAATCTGCTCAAACTGAAAGAATGAAAGAATGAGACAACGTCTGCTATCACCTTTTGTCAGGCCCCGTGCTAATTTCTAACAATTAACACATAATAAGCGCATAATCACGGAAGCTTAAAATCAAGGCTTAAAAATTTTTCGAAATAATATGGGCCTGAACTTCATATCATACATTCAAAATATTCAATACTCAAAATATGAGTTAACTCAAACTCATACAACAAGTAACCACATAATTCAATTCAAAATACAGATCCCCAAATACAATAAAACACGGGGCATCCCCCGGTTCAATATATATCATAAGTAAACTGGGACTCAGGGATGAGGGGATCGACCAGCTGAACTTCCACTCTGCCCAGCTTGGTTACCTAAAGCTCCTGCAAATGGGCACGCAGACCCAGCAAGACAAAGCAGGAAACAAAATACGAGGTCAAGCCTCAGTACGAAGAGCTATCAAAGCAGATAAACATGCAACATGCTATAAATCAATGCTATGAATGCATGAGGGCTATCAAGAAATCGGATAGCTAGACCAGTCTATCAACTGGCAACTCAAATCAAGCCTCTATACCACACACAGCCAATCAGCCGGTGGAAATCATCGGTCCGTGATCATCGGGGCCCGTCAGCCCATCACAGCTCGGCGGTAAACACTCGCATCCGGTAGTCACCGCTCCGACGATAGCGTTGGACTTCTCGGACACGACTCAACAGTCGGCCAGTCACAACGTGGCACCCAATCAGGTAATCAAATCAATTATCAATTCAGGCTCAAGATGTATGAAATGAATGTCATTCGATTTCAATGCTCAATGCATACAGTTTACAATACGTGAAACAAAACAGAACACAGTCAATTTCATCATCTAAGCTCACGTAAATCATATAGCAGCAGTTCACAACATCGAAGAACAGACATGTTCACGCTCAAGCTGCTCAGAGCTGCTCAATTCGTACCTTTCCTCCTTCGAATTACCTAGCAGATTCCTCCTTGCTCAAATCACGCAGCAGGACACTTCCTAGAAGCTGAAATCTGTTACAACACAGCTAATATCTTAGCTCAATTCTTAATCATAATCACGCTAAGCCTACTGCCAGAAGCTAATCCAACTTCTACACTTCTACGCAGACTTAGACTACTAAAAACCGAGCTCAAACCACAAGAATTGCTCACCCAAAAGCTCACGCTAGCAGAAGAACGCACGCACAGACTTTCCTCAAAAGCTTCGAAGTCCAGCAGCTTCGCGTTTCCACTTCCAGCGAAATACAACTTCTCAAATGGGTAGCAAACGGAAGAACTAAGCAAGGGGAATTCAGCGCCACAAAGATCTCCAAAAACAAAGGCTGGAAGCGAAGGAAATCTAGGGAAGAAATGTCTCGGTGAACAGTATCTCGACGAGGGTTGGAGAAGAAGAGATAAGATATGGCTGGTTCAAAATATTTCTAAGTGTCAATCAACACTTCGATATATACCTCTTCCAACCTCGCCTGCTGATTCACTAAGATCCATCGAAATATTCAGCAGAAGTCTATCAGCAGCAATCTTCCCTTTTCTTTTCGTAAAATCAGCAGCAACGACTAAACAACAATCGCACGAAAACCTTCAAAATGACACCGTTCCAACTTATCTAAACGAAGCCGTAGCAAATACCAACAGACAACAGCTCTCGCGCAAGCAAAACAACCATCTGCTGGTCACAGCTCTATCTCCAAAACATTCTATCTGCTGGTCGCGAGAAATCACACAAAACGACGATGCATCCACTAATTCAAACGACGTCATTTCATAAACGCTCTTGCAAAAGCGCGCCTGCTGATCAGCAGCAACCAATACAACGCAAACACTACCAGCAGTAAGGAATGCGTCACGTCTACGTCATCATATCTATCGATAGCTCTTGCGACTAGTTCTCAAACCATCTGCTGATCTCTTTTTACAAGCGCATCTGCTGAATCTAATAGTCAACGCTCCAAAATGTTGACTAACACGCGTCACTTCCTCGCTCAATATCACGCTACTCGCGATGTCTGCCAGCAGCAACTTCAATTCGCACCAAAGCCAGCAGATCTTCATGCGTCACGCTGATGTCACCATATCTGCTGATTCCAATTCCACCAGCAGGAGCTACAGTAACTTTGACCAGCGTTGACTCCTCTACAGCAGCGTGCTATTAACAGCTTTGCACCAAAATTTGCTACGATATACTTCTTCAATCCTCACACCTTTTCTCTAAGCTATATAAGGAAATCTATGTCTGCACAAATTAAACTGAACATCTCCCGGGCCGGATGTCCTTTTATTTCATCCTTCGCAACAAGAGGCACCTTCCCCTTGTCTGATGTAGCAATCCGAGGAAGACTGGCCTTGTTCCAATCTCCTTCGTTGACACCCGGAATCTCAATGCCAAGTCTGAATTTTATTCTTGTAATCTCTACAGCTGTCACGGATGGCAACATCATCCCCTCGGGGATCTGTTTCAGAATATCCGCAATGGACATGGACTCTTCATTAGACCTAGATTTGTCTGTAAGTTCCAGAACCTTGCTCAAGGGCTCTGTGTCCTCAGAGTCAGTCATCGTTGCAACACTCTTCGCCAGGCTCAAATCCTCAGTAGCCACTGGCTCAATCTCCTTGTCTGTCTCATCTGCTGCAAGCTCAATTATCTTACTTGGTTGCTTAGACCCAGACATGTCGTCGTCCTCCCCAGATATCAAAGGCTCTTTAAGAAACTGTTTCGGTGCAGTAGAAGATGCCATTTTCCTAGCAATTTCATTTTCAGCTCCATCAAGATTATCATCCTCATAATTGACAGCAATCGAGTGCTCTAGTTCTATCTCAGCATATCTCGTTATCCCTGGTTCCACGAAATCTGTTTCCATCTGCGTTGTCTCTATAAGCACTTGAACAATAATCTGATCGACGTCATCAACAACATCTACCACGTCTGGTTCTTTCTCACCATCAGATCCTATTGGCAACACCAATTTTATTTTTGGTGCACGGCGTCGTTAAGCTTTAGGAGTTGGGACTTGAATAGTAGATAAAGGTTCCACATCTTGAACAACGGGAACCATCGCCAAGACCTTTTCTATGGGAGCAGCTCTCCCAGCAGTAGTCCTCTTCTTCTTAGCGACAGGCTCACCAACAGCAGGAGCTGGTCTCCTCTTTGATGTAGCCTTCTTCTTCACAATTGGCTCGTCTCCCACTGGCTCATCCACATCAACTACGATATTTTTGTTTTTGGCAACATACGTGCCCACAGTATTTGCCGTAAGAATCTTAAGAGTTGGGAAATCCTTCGATTCCCCCAACTCCAGATCCGGTGCACCCTTCAACAAAATTCAAATCTGCACCGCATATCCTCTGGCTTGCTTCGTCGTGGGAGTCACCATATCCTTGAAAATATTAAACAACAACCTTCCCCAGTTAACCTTGACTCCACCATGAATGGCATACATCATCAGGAATCTCTCATGGGTGACAACATCGAAGGAACCGGCTTTCACAGTCACGGTTTTAGCCAAAATGTCATTCAGCAAATGGTACTAAAACTTCATTTCCTGCTTTTTGTAAGAGGTGTTCAGCTGTTCACCATCATAAGAAAATGTTGTTCTCGCATCAAAAACCAAGTCTTTTGGGACATCACTCATATCAGTCAATCCCTCCTTCGGGAGCTCAAACGTTCCAGCAAACACTTCCTCAGAAACTTCAACGGACTTTCCCTGAACTGTACTAACCACTTTGTCATCCTGGACAGAAGCATTCTGAAAGAACTCCACCAACGCAGCTTCATAAATAGCTGAAGAACATCCTAAGACTCCTTTGAGTCCAGAAGACTCTAGGGCCTTAAACATCTTAACCATTCCTTCGTTGTCCATCCCGAAAACAGAGTCAAAGTAGATCTGGCTAGCATTTTTGATCAAAGAGAAGGCCATTACTGATAGACAGATTGAACTGAGAAAATCGCGAAGGTAATCTGCAAATAAAAAAGCACTAGAAGCAAGAGATTTTGATAGCAAAATTTCGCAAGGTAAATATTTAGAGGTAAATGAAACGATTTAAATAAGGAAGAGAATATGAAACGACACGCGTTTACTGTGTTGAAGTGACATTTCGCATGATGACAATACACATGTCAATCATCCGATAGCGCGATCAGATTTGGAAAATATTTTTGAAATCATTTCGGAAAAGATTTTCGAAATCATTTTGAGTTTTAACCGCAAAGGGTAAAAAGGTGGAAAACGAGCGCCATTTTATCATTACGTCACAACCTTAGATCTGAAACCAATTGATATACCAGCTGAGGTACTACCAGATCTGTCCACTTATAAGCATCAGCTGTATATACGCGAAATCTGAATGGATTCAGATCTCACTTATTCAGCTGACTCAGCACTTATTAATTCAGATCTGATGTTCCCCCTAAAGCTGAGGTTCTCGCAAGTCTGAATGTTTACCAAATCTGAAAAACCCCGTCGTGCACCCTGAACAGTAGATTCAGATCTGAAGTAAACGAAGGCTGTTCAACCTACAATTGTTAGCACAGAGATAAATCAAGGCAGTTCTAAGAGACCAAGAATATTTCGAAAATACGTAAACTTAGCGTCCGGTAGGGGTTTCGTGAAGATATCAGAAACTTGATGATCTGTTGGCACATATTCAAGCCAGACGTCCTTCTTGAGCACGTGATATCTAATGAAATGATGTCTGATGTCGATGTGCTTTGTTCTTGAGTGCAGTACATGATTCTGGGTGATCGTGATGGCACTGGTGTTGTCACAGAGAATAGGCGCTTCAGAAGCATCAATGCCGTAGTCCTTGAGCTGGTGTTGAATCCATATGATCTGAGCACAGCAACTTCCAGCCGCTAGACTCGGCTTCAGCTGTGGACGTTGCAATTGAGGTCTGCTTCTTACTGAACCAGGAAATCAATCGATCTACTAAGATTTGACAAGTCCCACTTGTGCTACGACGATCAATCCTGCAACCTGCGTAGTCTGCATCACTATAACCGATTAGTTAAAAGCTTGAGTCTATGGACACCAAATATCCACATTGGAAGTTCCTTTTAAATACTTAAGAATTCGCTTTACAGCTATGTAATGCGATTGTTTAGGCTCTGCTTGAAATCTAGCACACATACAGACAGCAAACATGATGTCTGGTCTGCTAACAGTTAGGTATAGCAAAGAGCCAATTATACTACGATACAAAGATACCTCTATGGCAGTTCCAGCTTATTCTTTGCTAATTTGATGGAAGCACTCATCGGGGTCGCAACTGCTGAAAAGTTATCCATGCCAAATTTCTTCAGCAGTTCTTTCGTGTATTTTGCTTTATTAATGAAGATTTCATTGTCAAGCTGTCTCACTTAATCCCATAAAGAACGTCAGCTCGCCCATCATGCTCATCTCAAACTTGTCCTGCATCAACTTAGAAAATTTCTGGCATAGCTTGTGTGAGGACTAGAAATCTGTTAAGTATGATTTAATGGCTAATCAGCTTTTGGATTTAGATTTGTCACGGAAATTGTGATTTCTGGATGCTCAGATTTAGACGTAGAGTGATCAGCAGTGGTAGGTTGGTGATCGAGTGAGATCTACATCGAATATGGAGTTCAGTAGTTGCATTTTCCTATCGGGAAATGATTCCAGTATTATTTCAGACATGAGGATCATCGCTGGGAGAAGCTAGGCCAGCAGCGTCTTTGCACGAGAATTTGCGGACGTTCAGATGTTGCCTAACGTGATTTCAGTAGCGGGTGTTGATACGTCGTAGTTTGGATTAGTTGGAACGACAGCGTTTTTGGATTAGAGAAGAAGGCAGTAGTGACGTGATTCAGATGTTGGCATTCAGTAGTAGCATGAGCAGATGTCAACGCTAGTCAACTCAGCAGTGAGAGTGTATCGAGATAAATGATTCCAGTATTATTTCAGACATGAGGATCATCGCTGGGAGAAGCTAGGCCAGCAGCGTCTTTGCACGAGAATTTGCGGACGTTCAGATGTTGCCTAACGTGATTTCAGTAGCGGGTGTTGATACGTCGTAGTTTGGATTAGTTGGAACGACAGCGTTTTTGGATTAGAGAAGAAGGCAGTAGTGACGTGATTCAGATGTTGGCATTCAGTAGTAGCATGAGCAGATGTCAACGCTAGTCAACTCAGCAGTGAGAGTGTATCGAGATTCAGCTGTTAGCGTTAGCGCGGGGGCGTGAGAAGTTGTCGTGTGTTAGTAAACAGCTGATGTTGATAGCACTATTCAGATGTTGCTAGCGAGAGATCTGTTTCAGCAGTAGAAGCTATGCTACGTCGTTTTGATTAGTTAGTGCGACGTCGTTTGCTGTATGAGTTAGTAGAGCGTTTAGATGTCTGAACTGCTTTAGCATAGTCAGTAGAGGACGAAAGCTGGAGTCAGCTTTGAGAGGACTTTTGCCTTAGTATAAGCAGAGATCTGAATTGATTAGAACAGCAGTGGTTCGAAGATTTGTATACCAAGTGCTGCCCAACACTTAGCGTATTTTGAACCCGATATTCCTCATCGTTTTCTCCAGTAAACCCTTGGTAGTTACTGTTCATTCAAACGCTTCTCCGGTAAATTGCCGTCGATTTTCGCCATTGTTTGGAGCGAGATTGGTGGCGCTGAGCTCGTCTTGAGTAGCTCTTTCGATTGATACCGGTTAAGAGGTTTGAGTCGACGTGTGTGGAGGAACGTGAAGTAGCAGTGTTGCTCGAACGTTTTCGCAAGTAGACTCGAGAGTTATTCAGCTCTCTTGAGCTTTTGGGTAAGTGATTTCGACTGTTTTAAGCTTAGTTCTAGCGTTAGAAGCTGCTGTGATAGATAGAACCAGATTTGAGTTCTTGACCGTAGGCAGTATGTTGTAGAAGCTAGGATTTGAGCTGAATATTGATATTCCTTAACATATTTGAGCTACAGGGAGGTCCCTGCTGTGTTGGACGTGACCAGCGAGGTAGCAAGTTTGAGCAGGCTGAAATTGCCGTGCCTGATGAGATCTGTTGAGGTAGAATTTGAGAATTTAAGGTACGAGTTGAGCTTTTGTTAACAGCTTAGCATAGCATTCTAGTATTTGAGGCATGAAATCTGTGCTATGTGATTCTCTATGATTACGTGACAGCTTGATTGAATTGATATATGCTGTTTACGTATTATATGCATGTTGAAATCAGATTTGAATTTCATGGCATTCATGCATACATATTGAGCCTTTGATCAATTGAGAACCTGAGATAGAGCCACGTTGTGACCGGCAGACAGATGTGTCATGCCTGAAAGGTACAACGCTATCATCGGAGTGGTGACCAACTGATCAGTTGTTTCTGAAAACCACCGAGTTGTGATGGCTGACGGGCCTGAAGATCACGGACCGATGATTTCCCCGGTTGAACACTGTGCGGGCATAGAGGCTCGATTGAGATTACTGCCAGCTGATTAGCACGCCTTGATGATCGATGTTCTATGACAGCCACATGCATTCATGACTTAGAATACTGCATTTTTATGACTTGCTGTTATATTAGTGCTCATTCGTACTGAGGCTTGACCTCGTATTCTTTTCCTGCTTTTGTGTTGTTTGGATCTGTGTTGCCCCTTTGCAGGATCTTCAGGTAACCAAGCTGGACAGACTGGAAACCCAGCTGGTCGATCCCCATTTCCTTGAAGTCCCAGTTATTATACTATGTATTGATCCAGGGGATGGCCTGAGGTTATATGTATTTGGGGGATCGTTGTTGATTTGATTTGTGATTACCTGTTGTTGTATGAGTTTTGATTTAACTCGTATTTTGATTATTTCTATTTTGAAGGATGTTTTATTGGTTCAGGCCCAACTTTATTTCGAAAATTTTTAGTCCTATTTTATGCTTCCTCTTTTATGTGTTTAATTGTGCTATTAATTATTGTTAATTAGCACGGGGCATGACACTTTTGGTATCAGAGCTTAAACTGGGATAAGCTCGTTTTCTTTTGATCACAATTGAGTCTAGGCATAGAGTTTGGATTTGATTTTGATTGACTCTGTGGCTTATGTGATTATCTTACTTGTCTCTGTGATTATCTGCTGTTAGTTCTTACCTTGAGATTTGATTAGATGCCGCCGAGGAGAGGTAGAGGTAGAACTGCTAGACGTTCCGCTGAGGAGTCTAGGGCCTCGGATAGTGATGAGGGCATTCAGCAGAATATCCCTTTGCGTCATCGAGAGAGACAGGCAGAGGTTGAGGATGTGACGAGACAGATTGGCGAGATGGAGTTAGTCTTAGCGAGGTTTCAGTGGACGAATCACCCTACGTTCGCGGGCACCGAGGGAGGTTTGATGGACGAGGGTTGGCTAGTTCAGATGGAAGAATTGTTTGATACTTTGGAGTACGCTCCTGAGAAGAGATTGAAGCTAGCGGTGTTGCAGTTGAGAGATAACCCACAGCGCTGGTGGAGAGGTACTTCCCGTATCTTGCGTGAGAGTGGGGCTATGATTACTTGGGAGAGCTTCTGTGCAGCGTTTCGACAGGAGTATACCCCAGAGTCCTACTACAACAGTCGTGAGCGAGAGTTCGACAACTTGAAGCAAGGGAATATGAAGGTGGCTGAGTATGCCAGACAGTTCTCCTCGCTATTGATGTATGTTCCCCATGTAGATAACCAGGATAGGACTAAGATTAACAAGTTTCTGAAGGGTTTGAGGCCTGATTTGTTCCGGATGGTGTTGTCTGGTTCACCTGCGAATTATGCTGAGGCCGTGGATCGGGCTGTAGATATTGAGGAGAGTTTGTTGGAGGCACAGGCTCCGATTCAGCCATCGGTGGGCCGCTCTTTTCAACCGGTGCAAGATGTGTCGCAATCGTTTCAGTCTCCTCAGGGGTCGCAGCAATCGAGTCGTCAGAGGTTCAAGCCACGAGGCAAACAGTTTAAGAAGAAAGCGCATTTGAGTTCCTCTGGTTCTGTGAGTTCTGGTGGGAGTATTTCTGGTGGTGCATTTTGTGGACAGTGTAGAGGGAAGCATGAGACTTGCAGTGTCGTGGAGTTCGAGGTCTTTGTCTTCTTTGTGGCCAACCGGGACATTTTTCTAGAGCGTGTCCTTTGATGGGAGGGCAGTCTTTGGGTCAGTCGCAGCACGGTTCCGCTGGTGGTTCTTCGCAGTGGCAGCAACCTTTTGTTTCGTCCCAACGATCTGGATTCCAACCTCGTGAGCCTTCTAGGTTTGGAGTACCTTCGAGACCTCAGTTTTTAGGACCGCAGCAGGCTCAGGAGAATTCCTTGACGAGAGAGCAGGCTGATGAGATACCTACGGGAGTGATTCAAGGAACATGCTTTATCTTTGATTTTTCTGCACGAGTTTTGATTGACACTGGAGCATCACACTCCTTCATTTCTGAGTTGTTTGTGTATGAGTGTGGGTTGAGTTCTTCCCCACTGTGTGATGTTGTCTCCGTGTCCACCTCTGCGGGTGTGAGTCTGTTGTCCCGAGAGGTGGTGTTGAATTGCTTGATTAGATTTGATGAGCAAGTTTTGATGACCAATCTGATTGTTTTGGGAATTCGAGATTTTGATTGTATTTTGGGTATGGATGTGCTGACTGAGAATAGAGCGATCGTTGATTGTTTCCATGGTGTGGTGAGGTTTAGGCCTCGATCTGGAGAGAAAAAGGGAGTTCTATGGTGCTGATTCGCGACATAAGATTCCTTTAGTATCTGCCATGGAGATGTTTAGCTTGTTGTCGCTAGAGAATTCAGGGTTTATGATCTATTCCCTAGATGTTTCCCATGAGTTGAGAGTGGAGTTGAGTGATGTTCCGATTTCTCAAGAGTTCCCAGATGTGTTTCCAGACGATATTCCTGGATTCCCTCCGAGACGAGAGATTGATTTCAGTATAGATTTGGTGCCTGGTACAACCCCGATTTCTAGAGCTCCGTATCGGTTTACGCCAGCAGAGTTGAAAGAACTCAAGGATCAGTTGAGATATGTTCTTGAGAAAGGCTTCATTAGACCGAGTATGTCTCCTTGGGGAGCTCCGATTCTGTTTGTGAAGAAGAAAGATGGATCTATGAGGATGTGCGTTGACTTTCAGCAGTTGAACAAAGCGAAAGTGAAGAACAAGTATACTTTGTCGAGGATTGATGACTTGTTCGATCAATTGCAAGGATCGGCCGTGTACTCGAAGATTGATTTGCGATCTGGATATCACAAGTTAGGGATTAGAAACGCTGATGTTGCGAAGACAGCGTTCCGAACGAGATACGGGCATTATGAGTTTCTTGGGATGCCCTTTGGATTGACGAATGCTCCTGCTGTGTTCATGGATTTGATGAATCGCATCTTTAGCGAGTACATCGATCGATTCGTGATTGTCTTCATAGACGACATCTTGGTGTATTCGAGAAGTTTCAGAGAGCATAAAGAGCACTTGAGGCTAGTGTTGCAGAAACTGAGAGACTCGAAATTGTATGCCAAGTTCAGCAAGTGTGAATTTTGTCTAGACAGAGTTATCTTCTTGGGTCATGTGATTTCAGCGCAAGGAATTTCTGTGGATCCTAGTAAGGTCGAAGCAGTTCTTAACTGGGAGTGACCTAGGAATGTTTCCGAGATCCGTAGTTTCTTGGGGTTGGCTGGCTATTATAAGCACTTCATTGAGAAGTTCTCCTCGATAGCCAGGCCGATGACTCAGTTGACCCAGAAGGATAGGAAGTTTTTTTAGACTGATGAGTGCGAGTCGAGTTTCCAGATGCTGAAGGAGAAGTTGACTACTGCTCCTGTTTTGGCCTTGCCATCGGGTTCTGGAGGTTTTGTGGTGTGCTCCGATGCTTCTCTGAGTGGTTTAGGGTGCGTTTTGATGCAGAACGGGTACGTGATTGCGTATGCGTCTCGACAGTTGAAGCCTCATGAGACGAGATACCCTGTTCATGATCTAGAGTTGGCTGCGATTGTGTTTGCCTTGAAGATATGGCGACACTATTTTTATGGTGAGGAGTTTGTGGTGTACACCGACCACAAGAGTTTGAATTATATCTTCACGCAGTCAGATTTGAATATGAGGAAACGTCGTTGGATGGAGTTTCTTAAGGATTTTGATTGTGAGATACAGTATCAACCTGGGCGGATGAACTTGGTAGCCGATGCTTTGAGTAGAAGAGCCCAGCCTGCGATGCTAACATCCTTGCGTATCTCGAGAGTCCACGAGCAGTTGAGTACTTCTGGTTGGCGATTCCAGCCGAGTGATCAGTACTTCATAGTTTCTTCGATTCAGGTTGAACCGCAGATTGTGATTGACATCAGAGAGGTGCAGAGGACTGATCCGTATATCCGTGAGTTGAGGATTAAGGCCCAGAATGGTCAGTCTGATGATTTTTATGTTGCTTCTGATGGGTGTTTGAGGTTTAGAGGAAGATTGGTGGTTCCGAACTTTATTGATTTGAAAGAGACTATTCTGAATGAAGCGCATTGTAGTCGTTATAGCGTGCATCCGAGGGATAAGAAGATGTACCATGCTTTGAAGTCTCACTACTGGTGGGAAGGCATGAAGAGCGACATTTCTGGTTTTGTTGCTCGATGTTTGAATTGCGAGAAGGTCAAGGCCGAGAGAATGAGAACTGGTGGATTGTTGCAGAGTTTGGAAGTGCCTCAATGGAATTGGGAGCACGTCGTCATGGATTTTGTGACTCATTTGCCTCGATCGACTAGGGGATGCGATGTGATTTGGGTGGTGATTGATAGGCTCTCTAAGTCAGCCCATTTCATTCCCTATGATGTGAGGTGCTCGATGAAGAAAATGGCTAAGTTATATGTCGACCATGTGGTTTGATTGCATGGAGTGCCTGTTTCGATAGTGTCAGATAGAGATCCGAGGTTCACCTCTCGATTTTGGAAGAGTTTCCAAGCAGCGATGGGTTCGAGATTGGCGATGAGTACAACCTATCACCCCCAGACAGATGGCCAATCTGATAGGACCATTCAGACTTTAGAGGATATGTTGCGTGCAATTGTGATGGATTTCAGTGGTGGCTGGCATGATTCTTTGTCCTTAGTTGAGTTTTCTTATAACAACAGCTACCAAGTGACGATTGGAATGGCTCCGGTTGAAGCTTTATATGATCGAAAGTGTAGATCACCTATTTGTTGGGAAGAAGTTGGTGAAAGACGGCTATCTACTCCTGAGTTTGTGCAGCACATGAAAGATCAGATTGATTTTATTCGGTGTAGGATGAAAGCTGCACAATATCGTTATGCTAGCTATGCTAATAATCGACGCAGACCGTTAGAATTTGAGGTTGGCGATCGTGTATTTCTCAAGATTTCTCCTTTCAAGAGTGTTATGAGATTCAGATTTAAGGGTAAATTAGCTCCTAGATTCGTTGGTCCCTTTGAGATTGTTGAGCGGATTGGACAGTTGGATTATAGATTGAAGCTGCCTGATGAGTTAGCAGCGATACATGATGTTTTTCATGTATCAATGTTGAGAAATATGAGCCAGATCCATCCCATGTGCTGAGGACTGATGAAGTGGAACTAGACCAGACCCTGAGCTATGTTGAATATCCAATGCAGATCCTGAATAGGAAGGAGAAGTAACTGAGGAATAAGGTTATACCGTTGGTGATGGTCCAATGGAGCAAGAATGGGCATGAAGAAGCTACATGGGAAGTTGAGGAAAAGATGAGACATGATGGCCTCATCTGTTTGAGCTATGACAGCAGCGTTCAGGTAACTTCTAGCTTGATTGATTTTGTGATTCAAGTGATTTTGCTACTGAAGTGAGATTCTGTTTAGTGTTGAGTTGTGCTAGACAATATGGCATGAGTATATTAGGAATGGTGTCTACTATACTGTGTCATGAATGAGCTATCTTGCTGTTGTGATTTTGATTTGATGACTTAACTGATTTCGAGGACGAAATCGATTTCTAGTGGGGGAGAGTGTGAGGACTAGAAATCTGTTAACTATGATTTAATGGCTAATCAGCTTTTGGATTTAGATTTGTCATGGAAATTGTGATTTCTGGGTGCTCAGATTTAGACGTATAGTGATCAGCAGTGAGAGGTTGGTGATCGAGTGAGATCTGCGTCGAATTTGGAGTTCAGTAGTTGCATTTTCCAATCGGGAAATGATTCCAGTAGTATTTCAGACGTGAGGATCATCGCTGGGAGAAGCTAGCCAGCAGCGTCTTTGCGCAAGAATTTGCGGGCGTTCAGATGTTGCCTAACTTGATTTCAGTAGCGGTTGTTGATACGTCGTCATTTGGATTAGTTTGAACGACAGCGTTTTTGGATTAGAGAAGAAGGCAGCAGTGGCGTGGTTCAGATGTTGGCATTCAGTAGTAGCGTGAGCAGATGTCAACGCTAGTCAACTCAGCAGTGAGAGTGTAGCGAGATGCAGCTGTTAGCATTAGCGCGCGGGCGTGAGAAGTTGTCGTGTGTTAGTCAACAGCTGAGTTGACTGCTGATGTTGATAGTGCTATTCAGATGTTGCTAGCGAGAGATCTGTTTCAGCATTAGAAGCTATGCTACGTCGTTTTGATTAGTTAGTGCGACGTCGTTTGCTGTATGAGTTAGTTGAGCATTTAGATGTCTGAACTGCTTTAGCATAGTCAGTAGAGGGCGAAAGCTGGAGTTAGCTTTGAGAGGACTTTCTCCTTAGTATATGCAGAGATCTGAATTGCCTATAACAACAGTGGTTCAAAGATTTATATACCAAGTGCTGCCCAACACTTAGCGTATTTTGAACACGATATTCCTCATCGTTTTCTCCAGTAAACCCTCGATAGTTACTGTTCATTCTAACCCTTCTCCGATAAATTGCCGTCGATTTCCGCCATTGTTTGGAGCGAGATTGGTGGCGCTGAGCTCGTCTTGAGTAGCTCTTTCGATTGATATCGGTTAAGAGGTTTGAGTCGACGTGTGTGCAGGAACGTGAAGTAGCAGTGTTGCTCGAACGTTTTTGCAAGTAGACCCGAGAGTTCTTCAGCTCTCTTGAGCTTTTGGGTAAGTGATTTCGACTGTTTTAAGCTTAGTTCTAGCCGTTAGAAGCTGCTGTGATTGATAGAACCAGGTTTGAGTTCTTGAACGTAGGCAGTATGTTGTAGAAGCTAGGATTTGAGCTGAATATTGAGATTCCTTAACATATTTGGCTCCAGGGTGGTCCCTGCTGTGTTGGACGTGACCAGCGAGGTAGCAATTTTGAGCAGGATGAAATTTCCGTGCCTAGTGAGATCTGTTGAGGTAGAATTTGAGAATTTAAGGTACGAGTTGAGCTTTTGTTAACAGCTTAGCCATAGCGTGCTAGTATTTGAGGCATGAAATCTGTGCTATGTGATTCTCTATGATTACGTGACAGCTTGATTGAATCGATATATGCTGTTTACGTATTATATGCATGTTGAAATTATCTTTGAATTTCATGGAATTCATGCATACATATTGAGCCTTTGATCGATTGAGAACCTGAGATAGAGCCACATTGTGACCGGAAGATAGATGTGTCATGCCTGAAAGGTACAACGCTATCATCGGAGTGGTGACCAACTGATCAGTTGTGTCTTAAAACCACCAAGCTGTGATGGCTGACGGGCCTGATGACCACGGTCCGATGATTTCCCCGGTTGATACACTGTGCGGGTATAGAGGCTCGATTGAGATTACTGCCAACTGATTAGCAGGCCTTGATGACCGATTTTCTTTGACAGCCACATGCATTCATGACTTAGAATACTTCATGTTTATGATTTGCTGTTATATTAGTGCTCATTCGTACTGAGCTTGACCTCGTATTCTTTTCCTGCTTTTGTGTTGTTTGGGTCTGTGTTGCCCATTTGCAGGATCTTCAGGTAACCAAGCTGGACAGACTGGAAACCCAGCTGGTCGATCCCCATTTCCTTGAAGTCCCAGTTATTATACTATGTATTGATCCAGGGGATGCCCTAAGGTTATATTTATTTTGGGGGATCGTTGTTGATTTGATTTGTGATTACCTGTTGTTGTATGAGTTTTGATTTAACTCGTATTTTGATTATGATTACTTTGAAGGATGTTTTATTGGCTCAGGCCCAACTTTATTTCGAAAATTTTTAGCCCTATTTTATGCTTCCGCGTTTATGTGCTTAATTGTGCTATTAATTATTTTTAATTAGCACGGGGCCTGACAGCTTGGGGTTAGTTGACCCAAATATGATATCATCTACATAAATTTGTACTAACAGGACATGATCAGATTTGACAAATTTAAATAATGTCTTATCGACGGTGCCTATTGTGAAATCATGCTCGATAAGAAATTTTGAACACGATCTGGTTCGTAATACAATTAACACAGCTCTAAGCTAATTGTGTAAATCTAGCACTCAACACTCTCTGTTTATGATTTACAGGGATGGTTCAACACTACATAGTGTGTGTACAGATGTTAGTGTGACATAAAATGTGACGCCCGAACCCATGGGGTCACGAAATTGGGGTGAAATTAAAATTTTTCGAATAAAAGAAGGGCTGAAAGACAATTTGTTATAAGCTGTATTTCTTATAACTTAAAAAGAAATTTAAACACGAATACAAAAGCTGACAAACACGTATACACTTGCGCGCCAACTGCTGACAAACATTTTTTGCGGAAAACTATTCTATTATATATATTGCAATTGCGGTGTACAACAACTGATATTCTATATGAACTACTATTGTTGCAACTGATTTAATACAGTCTCTACAAAAGATGAAATAACA
Organism: Dorcoceras hygrometricum; assembly: GCA_001598015.1. Classification (NCBI taxonomy): domain Eukaryota; kingdom Viridiplantae; phylum Streptophyta; class Magnoliopsida; order Lamiales; family Gesneriaceae; genus Dorcoceras; species Dorcoceras hygrometricum. The sequence continues at coordinate 119,030 of KV012844.1, forward strand.
TCAGACTTGATACGGAAAACGCTGGCCATTGACAAACACACACCACCCAGCAGCTGATTTAAGTTTCACCTCCCGTTCGCTCCTCAGCTGTCGAACCTGCACCATTTTAAAAGCTAATGAGCCTAGGGGCTCAGCTAGCAAAACCTGAGTGATAACAATTTCATTTAACGCAGGCAGACATCTGAACATACATAACTGAGTTAAAGGAATCATCAATACATAAACGTTTCATAAACATTTCTTTCTTCCATAACTTGGAGATAGGGGATAATAGCCAAGATCTCTTCATCATCAATATAATTTTCTTTAGATTTATGGCTTAGAAGCTCTCCTTAGGTCCGTGTTGTACTTTGATCAAAATGGCTTTCGATATCAGTTTTAGCATATAGCTCATACGAAAGGGCAGCCGAAATTTGGACGACTACTCACCCTTATCCTTGTGACCGTCTGTTATCTATGTCATAAATCTTAAAATAACTTTTGTTCCTTTAACATCCTTTCGTTCTTTGAAATCTCTTTAAACATCATCGGGTTCAATCATTTAAAACTCTCGCTTCCCATTTTAAACTTTACTGAGTGTCAGGCCTCGTGCTCAAATCAGAGATAAAACATACAAACACATGCGGAAGCTACTAAAAAGCGGGTAATATTTTCGCTTTTGGCCTGACGGTTTCAACAATATAATTTAAAATAGTACGATACTCAAAATAGATATCCCAGTTTAAGAAACCAACAAAACAACAAAATAATATCATCAGTATAGCATACGAATACAAGTATCAGACTCCAACCACTGGATACGATAACGAAGCACAGGGCATCCCCTGGCTAACTCAACTGATACATATAAATATGCTATACGCAACTAGGATACTCTAACCACCTCCTGGGGCACCGCCAGCTGGGTTAAAACCACGACCAGCTAAAAAACCTGAGTTTCCTGAAAACAACACAAATAGGGAAAACAACCAAGCCCCAGAGGGACATGGGGTCAAACCCCAGTACGGAAAGCAACTATAAAACAGCAGTAAACAACAAGAATAAAATGTAGATGCTATGCATGCAACCAGGGACAACAGCCGAAGGCTACAACCAAGGAAGGGAGCCAAAGAACTCCATGCACAGCTCAACGGAAATCTGCAACAGAATATGTGGCCACGATGAGTGTAGGACATGTGGGTGCTACCCACTCACCCCTACTCGCCCACCCTTACCAGATGCATCAACAATCCAACCTATGAACTGTGGTAGCTAGCCACTCGGTGCATAGGGGAAATGAGATTGCGGAATCACCGCTCGCCCTCGCATCCTGGTAAGAAAACAGAGAAACAACAACAAACAAAGGCTGCAATAGCTGAATGGAATGCGTGTATGCAACATGCTGGAACAACAAACATATAACCATATGCAACACAACAATTACACATGGTAAGAATACACAGCTCTCACACAGAGCAACAACACCGCACGGAAATCCAAACACAGCCATCTCGCAATTTATCGAAGCCAGGTTCCACGCTGAATTACAAGCTCAAGATCCATGCTGGGGAACCACGGCGGATCCGGATCACGCCTCCCGGCGAGGCAGCGGAAGAACAAAAATAATGCTGGGAGACGATCAATACGATAAAAACAACACAACCATAGGGTGTTTAGACTGCTACCTTGCTGGAAACTCGTGCCTGGCTCCGACCGGTTTCGTAAAGAAAACGGCACTTCACGGTAGGCGGCGGTAGATATCGTCAATCAGGTCCACGACCGGATGCGAGACTCCTTCGTCAGCCTACACTAGAAGGCCTGACGAGATCGGCGCGGACGGATTCTCCTCGTCAATATTGGCCGGAACAAATTCCGGCGAAACGGCGACGGCGGCGGCGGCGGCGGCGTGCACCGGGCGGCGGCGGCGAGGCTTATGAGAGGAGGGGGCAGCGCTTAATGATGCTAGGGTTAGGGTTTGTGCATAATGATATGAGTTAATTAAGTCTAGGTCTACCTTAAGTAGACTTGGTGATGGATTTGGATCCGGCCCAACGGGACCCGGGTCCAACGGATGAACATTCGGTTCATCCCCATCACCGAGACTTCATCGTAACTCCGATCGCCGATCAGATCGAACTGATCGACTCAGTTTCTAAAACTGAATACCATGATCTGAAAAACCATTTTTCAGAACCCCAGTGCAAAATGACCGTTTTGCCCCTCAACATCGGGAAATCACGATTTGACCCATGTTGACTTTTAGGAAGTCGCACTCCCTAAAATCCTCTTCGTATGCTCAACACGTTGAACTGAGTATCCGTGCGGGAATCTCGAATCCAGTACTTGTGTGACCCTCAATGGTTCAGGGATACAGCTAGCCGTGGGCCCACAACCATTGTGGCTCCGGAATCACAATTCCGGACTTGCCCATCGGATCATGGTAAGAGCGTCTAGCAACATCGCCCCATGATCCCCTAGGTATCACTGATAGTGCCTGCAATAACCAGTTGGTCGTGGTTAGCGTACAGTACGGTCCTTTCAATCCATATATCTCGATCATATCAACGACCATTGGTAAATCGAGAGTCGCTATAGATCCGATATCTATGCGTACATCTTGGAGATTGAATAGTGACTCGCGAGTGTAACTAGGTAAACACATTTACCTAAAACACTTCTAGTACTCTGGCCAGAGATTTATACACTATTATCCCCTCAGATAGCATAGGATATCCACGCATGTCTGCGAGCGGTGAATCCTCGACAACGATGCATCGACTCCTACATGCATCGGGGTCTCACCCAATCTCGCCGCCTGATGACCCCAAGTGAGTCGGCATACGAGTCAAAGTGAGACGCCTATCATGTAGAGTCTCAATGACGTTTCGAGTCGTGAGGACTAATCAGTACAACCAAGACCTCGGACTTATCCACTCGACAAATGGTAACCACTTGCAAAGTCCGAACGAGGGCAGTTCGATAGATCACCAGGTCACTATCTATCTGCATGCTCAGAACATCACAATGTTCCTTACCAATGAAACATGGTACTTCGCATCGCAGATACTATTCTCTAACTCGGGCGGCCTTATCCTCATTTTGACGGCCCAATCGACTAGGAACATGTTCAGAATACACAGTGACTATTAGATGTATTTCATGATAGCCGTCATACCCACTATCACATCTAACATACACTTTAATGAATTCTAGGTCTTTACTCAACGTAATTGTAAATCTTCATACACACAATGAAAGTAAAGAATGCCATATAAGTAAATGCGAATATCATATATAAAGATTGTTTCATACAAGAGACTATAAACCCACACGCCACAAGTTGGCTAGTTGGGTATCTACTCTAACAATCTCCCACTTGCCCTAAAGCCAACTACTCATCAGACGCAGTCCCATTGTTTCGTGATGTTTTTCAAACAAGGGTCCTGGAAAGGGCTTCGTAAGTGGATCAGCAACGTTGTCCGCAGAGGCGACTCTCTCAACTGCTATGTCACCTCTAGCCACAATATCCCGGATTATGTGGTATTTCCTCAGTATGTGTTTGGATCTTTGGTGAGACCTAGGCTCCTTTGCTTGCGCAACGGCACCCGTGTTGTCGCAGTACACCGGGACTGGACCAACTCAATTAGGAATGACGCCCAACTCTTGGACAAAATTCCTTATCCAAACGGCCTCCTTAGCAGCAGCTGATGCTGCAATGTACTCAGCCTCAGTGGTTGAATCCACGATGGTGTCTTGCTTGGAACTCTTCCAAGAGACAGCACCACCATTGAGCATGAATACAAATCCAGAGGTTGATTTCGAATCATCCATGTCACACTGAAAGCTAGAATCAGTGTAGCCTTCCAGTTTCAGTTCACCACCCCCATAGACCATGAACATATTCTTAGTCCTTCGTAAGTACTTAAGAATATCCTTCACAGCCTTCCAATGCAATTGGCCTGGGTTGGCCTGGTAGCGGCTCGTGACACTCAGAGCATATGTGACATCCGGTCTAGTCGAGATCATGCCATACATAATACTACCTATTGCCGAGGCATATGGTACACGTGCCATACTCTCTATCTCCTCATCAGTCTTTGGACACATAGACTTAGATAGAGTGACCCCGCGGCACATAAGTAGGTGTCCTCTCTTGGACTCTTCCATAGAGAACCTCTTAAGTATGGTATCGATGTAGGTAGCTTGGGTGAGTCCGAGCATCCGTTTAGATCTATCCCGATAGATCTGTATTCCAAGAATATAGGATGCTTCACCCATGTCCTTCATCAAAAATCTACTAGACAACCATACTTTAGTTGACTGCAGCATTCCTACATCATTCCCAATGAGTAGAATGTCATCAACATAAAGTACGAGGAATGTCACAGCGCTTTTAACTACCTTCTTATATACGCATGGCTCCTAGGGATTCTTGATGAAACCAAATTCCTTAATTGTTTCATCGAATCTCAGGTTCCAACTTCGCAATGCTTGTTTGAGACCGTAGATCGATCTCTGAAGCTTGCATACCTTATGCTCGCTTCCAACAGATGTGAAACCCTCAAGCTGAGTCATATAGATTTCTTCCTTAATGTTTCCATTACGGAACGCAGTTTTCACATCCATTTGCCATATCTCATAGTCGTACCATGCGGGCTAACAAGATTCTAATTGACTTGAACATTGCGACTGGCGAGAAGGTTTCATCATAGTCAACACCTTGCCTTTGTGTGTAACCTTTTGCGTACCAGTGTGCCTTGTAGGTCATTACCTTACCATCAGGCCCAAGTTTGGAATCAGCATCAGAATTTCCTCCTTGAAAGTTCTTGGATCAGATCCAACAACTTGATCACTTTGATCATCTTCAAGGAGAAAACCATATCTCTCAGGAGCCCTAGGAATCCTTTCGGATCTCCTAGATGCGACCATTTCTGGTATTGGCTCCGTAGGTGCAGGAGACTCACCTGGTACTTCGATTGGATCTCGAACCTCTTCGAGTTCTACTATTTTGCCTTTTCTATCAAGTAGAAATTCCCTTTCCATAAAGGTGGCATACCTAGAAACAAACACTTTTGTTTCGCTGGGATTGTAGAAGTAGTATCCAATGGAATTCTTTGGATACCCAATGAAGTAGCATAAGATGGATCTCGTATCCAGCTTATATCCCACTGTCTGCTTCACGTAAGCAGGACATCCCCAAATCCTCATGTATGAGTACTTGGGTGGTTTGCCCATCCATATCTCATATGGAGTCTTATCCACTGCCTTGGTGTGGACATTGTTCAACAACATTACCGCTGTTTCGAGCGCATAGCCCCAAAACGAGGTGGGAAGTTCAGTGAAGCTCATCATAGATCGAACCATGTCTAACAAGGTCCGATTACGACGCTCTGCTACACCATTGAGTTGTGGTGTGGCCGGAGGGGTCCACTGTGCGAGAATCTCATTCTCTTTCAGATAGTCCTGAAATTCAGCACTTAAATATTCACCACCTCGATCAGATCGAAGTGCTTTAATACTTTTGCCTAATTGATTTTCTACTTCAGCCTTGAATTCCTTGAACCTTTCAAAAGATTCAGACTTGTGCTTCATTAAGTACAAGTACCCATACCTGGAGTGATCGTCGGTAAAGGTGATGAAGTATGTGTGACCGTATTTAGTACCAATACTAAACGGGCCGCACACATCAGTATGGATCAAATCCAATAGGCCTTGAGCACGCTCACCCTTGCCCTTGAAGGGTTGCTTAGTCATCTTTCCCTTATGACAAGATTCACAAGTCGGTAGGGAGTTAATGTCTGATATATCAAACATGTCACTCCTAACTAACTTGTTCATCCTACTTAGAGAAATATGACCTAACCTAGCGTGCCAAAGTTGTGTTGGGTTCAAGTTATCTCGTTTCCGTTTAATCGTTGTTGTATGTGCTTCGACATCGTGAGTTGGAACGTCTTTTAAT
>KV012846.1:12653-27419 GCA_001598015.1 Dorcoceras hygrometricum
CGTAGATCATAAAGCCAGCATTCCCCAAAGACAACAAGCTAAACATCTCCATCGCTGAGACCAACGGGATCTTCGATCTAGAATCCTGGCCGTAGAAGTCCCACTTCTCGCCAGATAAAGGCCTAAAGCGCACAATCCCATGGAAGCAGTCCACGGAGGCCCTATAGTTGGACAGCACATCCATCCCAACTATGCAATCGAAATCCCAAAGCATCAAACGGATCAAGTTCGCTAACAGGACATGCTCACCAAATCGCAACAACCATTCAACAAAACCTCCTGGGAGAACAGGCTCACACCACCAGGGGTAGAAACAGAAACGGCATCGCGCAAAGGGATGGTACACAGACCATGCTCAACAATAAACGAATCAGAAATAAACGAGTGCGATGAACCAGTGTCAAACAACACACGAGCAGGAAAGTCAAAGACAAGACATGTACCTCCAATCACCCGGCTCGGTGTCTCCTCGACCTGCTCCCTCGTTATGGCGTTAACCTGAGCATGCTGGGGTCCTGAGAAGAAAGGCTGAGACGACTGTCCGAACCACGACGGACCAGGCTGCTGAAACGGCCTAAAATGAGTCTCACCCAATCGGGGCTGCTGAAACTGCTGAGAACGGCCCCTAGACTGACCTCCACGACCCTGAGGCTGGGCCGCGGTCTGCTGTGATCCAGCTGACGGACACACTCTCGCAAAATGCCCGTACTGTCCACAAAGGTTGCAGGAACCCTGCACACCAACACACTGCGTGGTGCACCCGATCGAAAAGACCAATAATGTTACGGAGCCACGAGTCCGCATCCTCACTGGACTCATCACCATTAAAGACTGGAGGGTTCATCTACTGAAACCGTGCTATCACCACGTCCATCCGCTCCACCGGGGGAGGCAAGTCACCAACTTCCTCCTCATCACTAACACGAGTATGACTGCGAGCACTACGCCTATCCTCATTTTGCCCTGCTGATTCCTCAAACTGCCCCCTACCTCTACCACGACGTCTAGGCAGCATATACGAAAACACTCAACAAGATCAAGAAAAACAGAACAGATACGGCATAGATAGCATATAACACAGAAATATGCAGCACGTAGTCACATAACCAAGCACATACAACACACCACACTGTGTCTAGACTCGAGTGTGATCAAAGAAATTGAGCCTATCCCAGCTTAAGCTCTGATACCAAAAATTTCAGGCCTCGTGCTCTAAACAGAGTAAAATCATACAAACACATGCGGAAGCTATCAAAAAGCGGGTAAAATTTGCGCTTTTGGCCTGACGATTTAAAACAATGTAATTTAAAATAGAGCGATACTCAAAATATATCCCAGTTTAATAAAAACAACCAACAGTATAGCATACAACAACCACAACATGTATCAGACTCCAACTACTGGATACATAACGTAGCATAGGGCATCCCCCTGGCTAACTGATATATATATATATGCTATACGCAACTGGGACACGCTAACCACCTCCTGATTATTTAGCCAACGTGTGGTTACATTTCCTTAGCGCAACATCTGGTTTTTGCTTCGCAACTACTGAATTATCAAGACCATCGACTGGTTCATCTTTTGCAGCACAACGTCTGGTTAATCTCTTTACACTTCAACGTCTTCTTTTCTTTAGTTACTGCTTCTGGATTTCTTCAACTTCTTTGTGACTGGACAGACTCTACTTAACAGTATTCTTCGATACTTATCTTGTTGTATTACCAGCTAACATCTGTATACTAAGTAGAAGCATTAGTAATACAATAACAGGTTTGTGTAATTCAAAACTTAATGAGGATCTGTAAACAGATCCGTCAAACTCACGGCCAATTACAGAAGCTCACGGCTGGGAGCCACGCTCAACCAACGCAATTACTACCAAAACAACTTACTGGAAGCTTAAACCAAGGCTAGGAACAAGATCTCATCACAAAGGAACGAATTTCTACCTGCACTACAAAACGAACAATCGGGCAGCAACTTCGCGTTCCTCAACTAGCCAACCACAGCCTCCAAAAGTGATATGGAATGATAGAGCTTCGCAAGAGGAGTTCAACGCTACCTCTAACGTACCAAACAACGGTCGGAAACGATGGAAATTGCCGGAGAAAAGCTACTGTGAACAGTAACCTAGGGTTCGTAGCGAAGAACACAATCGGGGAAAATATGCTAAGTATGGAATCTGGTGCTCGAAATCGAAGACCAAGTCTTCCTTAAATACATCTCGCAAAAGCTGGTTAAATCATCCACCGACATAACCATCAGGCACCAACAAACCAGCAAATGCAAAGAACCAACTGCTGAATTCTCAAACTCCGCTAAACAAAACGACGTCGTAGAACACTACCTACTACTGGTTCTCAACCAAAAGCTGGACAACCAGACTATTGGTTTAAACATCGTGGGAATTCTCCAAAAGCTGGTACCAGCCGCAACATATAAAACGCAGCGTTGAAACTAATCAAAACGGCGTCGCACCGCTAACGTCATCAAATCTGGTTGATAACTCTCGCGCAATACCAGCTGCAAGCTACAGTAGTGCACCACCAGTCGCAAGCTACAGTAGCGCACAAATCTCTCGCAGCTGGACAACAAGTCGCAACATCCAAACAACGACGTTTCCTTCTCGCGCTACAGTGATGTTGACCCGCGTTGACATTGCTTCTACTGAACAACCAGCAGGCACACACACACGATCAGATCTCACACTATCGCTCCACCATAACGACGTCGCTCCAACTTATTCAAACGACACCGTATCCAACCCAATACAAAATCCACTAAACCAGCGACTGGTATTTCAAGCGCTACCAGATCTCTCACGTTGCCAAATAAACGCTACGACTGGTTTTCACTAAACAGCCAGCTCTTACCACAAAACCAGCTTTCACCACAAAATACCAAAAATGCGAAGACTTCCAGAATTGTTCCAAATGCTATTTCAGACCCGAAAATGCCAACCAAACTTACAAACAGAGATCTAAACCACCAGAAATCTCTAAAAACCGATACATTCCAAAAATTAAATCTTGATTACAAATCCAGGTCTCACATTTATCCTAGACATCTGTATTAGATCTATTGCAACAGTACTAAATTCATAGAATTTCAGATGTTGTAATATCGTATTGCAGTATATGTGAGACTCTCTTCCCACAATTACTCTAATCTCATCTTATGGGCGATTAATTAAATCAATAAGTGTACTAAGTAGAATCTGGTTTTATGCGTACACATTTTTTTTAACAGTAGGTCACTGATGAACAGTAGGTATCTGTCAACAGATATTACGCTATGGGAAGCGAAGGTTGCTGTCAGTAGCTATCCACGAAAGCTGACAACAGCTAGTGGTCACCAAAAACTGTTCATTCATAAAGAAATCAAAACGGTACAAAGGTTAATACACCTTGTATTCACTGGTACAAAATCTGTTCCTTAAATACAAAACCAGATACATCAAATACTTTCTATTATTTGTCCAGAAACTAAACTAACAGCAGGTTCCTAGTCTTTTCATTTGTCATCCTTCTTCTAGGTTCTTGCTACCCCTGTCCCAGCAACTCAATTCTTTCCTCCTGTTGTTATGCACACATACAAACAAAACAACAGCCGGATAAACTCCGGTGAGAAACAATCTCAGTATAATAGACGGGTGCATGCAATAACATAAACAAGTTCATAACAAAATATTAACTCAAAATAACGGAACATCTCTCTCTTCGTTTCAACTAAGAATTGATTCCATTTCACATCAACGCCATCAAGATTCGTATACGATCTTGACATAGTTCTAAATCAAGAACAGTAATCATAACGTATGTGGTTTGTCGGGATAACTCAAGAAATATAATTCTCGAGTACCTAATCCCTGACTCTCAATGTCAAAATTATACCTTCGTTTATCTCTGTTTTGGGAACTGCTTCAATTACCACTTCTAACTTCTTGTTACAAGAATCCCAGAGAATTTATAGAATTGAATTTTGATATCTGTAGCAGTCGTTACCAGGATTTTGAATTCAGTCTAATTAATAGAAGAAGATCTCTGTTATCTGCAGAGGTCCCATGCAATCTCTATAAATTCCACGTGTCATGCTGAGTATTTATCATCCAAAATACGATAAGCACACACCGCTTGAACATCTTCCTGTATTCATATATATCGCTAACCAGATACCAGTTGCTGCTTTAAACAAAACCGAAATTGCTACAGTAAGTATCTTACGACAGAAACCAACGTTTATTCTCAATGGATACCAGCTTTTCCTTTCGATAGAATCAGCAGCAACCATCAACCGTTGTATTTCTCTTCGTGCCTCAAAACGACGTCGCATCAACTAGTTCAAACGACACCGCTGCGTGCCAACAACTGATGACAGATTCTCTCAACTTGATCAACTGCTGAAATGCTAAACAATTCTGATGACGTAAAGAATTGCGTCATCTTTTCTGCCAACGGCTGGTCTACGTCATCTTTTCTGCCAACGGCTGGTCTCGCTTAATAACCCAATGATGACGTATGAGATACGTCACCCTTGCTTCCAGTAGCTGTCACAAGCGTTACAATCAATACGCTGCATTTCAATTTATCAAAACGACGTCACCTCACCATCAGCGACTGATCGCGCGAGATAATTTAAACGACATCGTAATGAATACGTCATACTCTCTGTTGACAGCTGATCTCCTAACCCAGCAGCTGGATCAAACAATTCAACAAATCCCTCACGACTGGTACCAGACGCAACACTCAAAACGCTGCGTTACAACAGTGACTGTTCCTCAACCAACAGCTGGTTACCAAGTCGCAAGCAGATACAATGCAACTACTGATTACCCAGTCGCAAGCTCCTCTCACCAACAGTTGATTTAACACAAAAACTGATCCACACAACGGCTGGTTTAACGCAACTACTGATCAACACTACTTCATCCAAAAGCTACAATCTGAAAATTCGAAATCATCAAGTCTATAATCCCGGGCATTACATTTCGCCCCCGCTAACACATGAGTTCGTCCTCGAACTCATCAGTAGTCTGTATATGCATTCTGTACATATAAGAATGTTGAAATAGCATAAAATCGATGAGAACTCACCTTATTGGAATAGATAGGGAAATCGTTGTCTCATGTCATCTTAAACTTCCCACATAGCTTCTTCAACTCCATGTCGATTCCATTGAATCTTCACCAGTGGAATCACCTTCGTTCGGAGTTGCTTTTCTTTTTGATCCAGTATCTGAATCGGTTGTTCAAAGTAACTGAGAGTTTCATCAAGTTCAGCTTCATCAGCAGGAATAACATGATATGAATCAGGCAGATATTTCCTCAGCATCGATACATGAAAGACATCATGTATACCTGAAAGAGATGGAGGTAATGCGAGTCGATAAGCAAGATTAGACATCATGTATACCTAAAAGAGATGGAGGTAATGCGAGTCGATAAGCAAGATTGCCTATCTTCTCGATAATTTCATAAGGACCAATAAATCGTGGAGACAACTTCCCTCGTTTCCCAAATCGGACTGTACCCCTGAAAGGAGAAATCTTCAAGAATACTCTGTCCCCTATTTCAATGCACAATGGTCGACGTCTGGAATTCGCATACCTAGTCTGTCTATGTTGTGCGGTTCTCATTTTCTGATGAATTACCTTCACCTTCTCAGTCATTTCTCTAATCATATCTGGTCCCAATTCAGGTACCTCTGATACATCATCCCAATATAACGGTGAACAACATTTTCTTCCATACAGTGCCTCAAATGGAGCCATCTCAATATACACGCCTGATAACTGTTGTTATATGAAAATTCTACAAGCGGTAATGAATCTTGCCATGTAATACCAAAATCTAATACCACAGCTCTAAGCATATCCTCAAGAGTCTGAATTGTTCGTTCAGTTTGTCCATCGATTTGAGGATGATAAGCAGTACTCAAATGTAACTTTGTACCTAGAGCTTGTTGCAAGCTGCTCCAAAAGTGTGAAGTAAATATCGGATCTCGATCCGATACAATTGATTTTGGTACACCATGAAATCTTACCACTTCTCGAATATAAAGATCTGCCATTTGATCATGTCGATAGGTCATTCGATAAGGAATAAAGCAAGCAGATTTCATTAACCTATCGATAATTACCCAAATAGCATCACATCCTCGGGATGATCTGGGCAACTTTGTCACAAAGTCCATGGAAATATGATCCCATTTCCATTCAGGACTGACAGACTTTGTAATAAACCAGCAGGTTTCTTTCTCTCAGCCTTCACCTGTTGGCAATGTAAACATTTTGAAACAAAATCAGTCACATCAGACTTCATTTGCTTCCACCAGTATTGCTTTCTCAAATCGTTGTACATTTTCCTACCCCCAGGATGTACACTGAATCTACTTCTATGCGCTTCGTTCAATATCTGTTGCTTCAACTCTGTTACATCTGGCACAACAAGTCTGTTATTCACATACAAAACCTCGTCAGTACTTACCCGATACTCAGATTTATGTCCAGATCTAACCATTTCAATCGACTTTTGAATACTCTGATCCTTCTTTTGTGCTTCTTTAATTCGAATCAATAATTCAGGTTCAGCACTGATAGCATAAACCCTCATAGGTTTCATGTCTGTCTCAAATAGATATCCAGACGTACAACAATTTTCTATCAAACTAGATACACCCATAGTAGCCAAGGACAAAACACAAACTTTCCTACTAAGGGAATCTGCTGCCTCATTCGATTTTCCTGGATAGTATTTGATTTTGCAATCAAAATATTTCAATAAATCCAGCCATGTTCATTGTCTCATATTTAATTCAGACTGCGAAAAAAGATATTTCAGACTTTTGTGATCAGAAAAGATTTCAAAATTTCTCACCGTACAGATAATGTCTCCATATCTTTAATGCAAATACGATAGCTGCCAATTCAAGATCATGAACTGGATATCGGATCTCATGTGGCTTCAATTGTCTCGAGGCATACGCAATAACATGTCCTCGCTGCATTAGAATGCATCCAAATCCTTGGTGAGAAGCATCACAATAAACAAAGAAACCACCAGTACCCGAAGGAATTGTCAAAACTGGTGCAGTTGTCAACCTCTTTTTCAGCTCAAGAAAACTGGTTTCACAAGCTTCAGACCAAATGAAAGGTGCATTCTTCTGTGTCAGTTGAGTAATAGGCTTCGCAATACTCGAGAAATCTTGGATAAATCGACGGTAATAACCTGTCAAGCCCATAAAACTTCGAATTTCTGGCACAGATGTCGGTCTAGGCCAATTAATCACTGCTTCTATTTTGCTTGGATCAACAGAAATACCATCACCTGAAATAATATGGCCAAGAAATACTACTTTCTGCAACCAAAATTCACATTTCGACAACTTGGCATACAATTTCTCATCTCGTAAAGTCTTCAACACGGTTCTAAGATGATTAGCGTGATCACACAGGTTCTTCGAATAAATCAGAATATCATCGATAAAGATAATCACAAAATCATCAAGATATTTCTGGAAGACTTTATTCATCAAACTCATAAATACTGCCGGGGCATTGGTCAACCCAAAAGGCATAACAATGAACTCATAATGACCATATCTCGTTCGAAAAGCAGTCTTAGATATATCCTCATCTCGTACTCTCAATTGATGGTAGCCGGATCTCAAATCAATCTTCGAATATACTGACGAACCCTGCAACTGATCAAACAAATCATCTATCCGGGGTAAAGGATATCGATTCTTTACCGTTGCTTTGTTTAGTTGCCGGTAGTCAATACATAACCTCATCGATCCGTCTTTCTTTCGTACAAACAGTACTGGTGTGCCCCAAGGAGAAACACTGGGTCTAATGTATCCCTTGGCAAGAAGATCTTCAAGCTGTTCTTTCAACTCTTTCAATTCTATTGGTGCCATACGATACGGTGCTCTCGATATTGGTTGTGTACCTGGCATCAACTCAATACTGAAGTCTACCTCTCGAAATGGAGGCAATCCTGGAATCTCGTCAGGAAAGACATCAGCAAATTCACAAACTACTGGTATATCAACCAGTTTCAGGCTAGTCTTCATCACATCTACTGCATATATCAGGAATCCTTCTGCTCCCTTATGCAATAGATTAGTCATGGAAAAAACAGAAACTAAGGGAATTCTGGCTCGTGATCCTTACCATAGAATTTCCACTCATTTGTTTTCTCAGGTCTGAATCGAACCACTTTCTGAAAGCAATCCATTGTTGCTCTGTACTTGGTTAACATGTCTATGCCGATGATACAATCAAAATCAGACAACCCAAGCACAATACAATTAATCTCAATCTCATGACCGTAAAACTGTAATATACAATTTCTAACAGTTTCATCGATAAGATACCCCTTCCCAGAGGTGAAGAAACAGATAATACTTCATCTAAGGGTTCAACAGGCAACGCATGCGATACAACAAAGTGCTCGGATATAAACGTATGTGAAGCATCAGTATCAACTATGACATAAGCAGGATAATTACAAAGATAGCAATTACCTGCAATAACATCATCAGGGGCTTCTTGTGCTTGCTCCTCAGTCAATGCAAACACCCTGGCTTGTTGTTTAGGAGGTTGTCTTACTGTCTGGCTCCCTCCTTGTCTACCCTAATTCTGAATCTGTGGTTGGAATGAATGCATAGAAGATGCTTGTCTTTCTGGCATTGATCTTGATGCTCCAGTATTCTGTGAACTTCTAGAACCACGTTGAGGAAATACCCTCGCAAAGTGTCCAGGTTGATTACAGAGGTTTCAAAGGCCAAACACTCCTCTACACTGTTCAGTGATATGCCGGCCTCCACATTTGGTACAATAATCGCCAGATTTCTGTCCAGCTCCTTGTTGTTTAGATTCACTGGAACTAGAAGAGCTACTAGTACCTGAACGCTTGAATTGTTTCCCTTTTCCTTTAAAGAAATTTTTCTTTCCACTACTGCTGCCTCCAGTATCAAATCGAGGGGGTGGTGGAATCTGTTGTTTCTCTTGCGATATTCTCGCGGCTGGTGGCACAAACTGTGCTCCTCGTTGCCTCATTAACCCTGCTTCAGATCCCTTGGCACGATTCAATGCATCTGCAAAGGTATTCGGTCGCCCTGAATTCACCAAGGTGAACACATCGTGATTCAAGACATTTATGAATTGATCGGATTGAGCTTCATAGCTAACAGCAACGTGCGGACAAATTTAAGTAAACTTGTGAACTTGGCAACATATTCTTCAATGTTCAATTGCCCTTGTCGCAAATTCGCAAACTCTGCTCCTTTGTCCTTCCAATACGAAACAGGAAAGAATCGCTGATAGAAAGCAGTTTTAAACACAAACCAAGTAACAACAGTACCTTTGTTTTCCAACACTTTCCTCGTCGCTATCCACCAGCTTTTACCAAGGCCATGCAGCTGATGAATTATCAATCTCACCCGACGATCATCGATATAATCTAACGCTTCAAATAACTGTTCTATATCTTCCAACCAATTCTCACAATCTATTGCATTTTCTATTCCTGTCAATGTTGGCGGTTTGAAGGACTGGAATCGTTTCAAAAGTGTTTCCATCGGATTTGCTGTGGCATTCAATGCATCAGTCGAGGTACTACCCTTCTGTTCGCGGAACAGTTCCTGTCTGCCGTGTAGTTGTTCGTAGAGGAGGCATATCTAAGAATCAAACAGATTTGTTCATAATTCCTCATCATATCGATAACAAATCTCAGTCCAACCTCTGATTAGCACACACGAATGTGCTGCTTTTCAAGAGATCGAGTTCTGATTCATACTTCGTTCAATACATGCTACTAATCACTTCACAGAGCATGTAATTCGTAAGCCTGTCCGGCATACTCTTACCATTTCATCACACAATCATGCGATACAAAATTCAAAAACAGTAAGACATATGCCATGCGAGCATGTAATCAATCATAAATCAATCAAGAAACTCGATCTACCCCGCTCATCTAGCTCAATCCAAGAACTTAGTGATGCTCTGATACCACCTGATGTGAGACTCTCTTCCCACAATTACTCTAATCTCATCTTATGGGCGATTAATTAAATCAATAGGTGTACTAAGTAGAATCTGGTTTTATGCGTACACATTTTTTTTAACAGTAGGTCACTGATGAACAGTATGTATCTGTCAACAGATATTACGCTATGGGAAGGGAAGGTTGCTGTCAGCAGCTATCCACGAAAGCTGACAACAGCTAGTGGTCACCAAAAACTGTTCATTCATAAAGAAATCAAAATGGTACAAAGGTTAATACACCTTGTATTCAATGGTACAAAATTCATCTAGCTCAATCCAAGAACTTAGTGATGCTCTGATACCACCTGATGTGAGACTCTCTTCCCACAATTACTCTAATCTCATCTTATGGGCGATTAATTAAATCAATAGGTGTACTAAGTAGAATCTGGTTTTATGCGTACACAGTTTTTTTTTAACAGTAGGTCACTGATGAACAGTATGTATCTGTCAACAGATATTACGCTATGGGAAGCGAAGGTTGCTGTCAGCAGCTATCCACGAAAGCTGACAACAGCTAGTGGTCACCAAAAACTGTTCATTCATAAAGAAATCAAAATGGTACAAAGGTTAATACACCTTGTATTCAATGGTACAAAATATGTTCCTTAAATACAAAACCAGATACATCAAATACTATCTATTATTTGTCCAGAAACTAAACTAACAGCAGGTTCCTAGTCTTTTCGTTTGTCGTCCTTCTTCTAGGTTCTTGCTACCCCTGTCCCAGCAACTCAATTCTTTCCTCCTGTTGTTATGCACACATACAAACAAAGCAACAGCCGATAAAATCCGGTGAGAAACAATCTCAGTATAATAGACAGGTTCATGCAATAACATAAACAAGTTCATAACAAAATATTAACTCAAAATAACTGAACATCTCTCTCTTCGTTTCAACTAAGTATTGATTCCATTTCACATCAACGCCATCAAGATTCATATACGATCTTGACATGGATATCCATCTAACGAAATCACTCTGACTTCGAAAATAAGGTCACCTCAGACCTTGGCATTAGAATCAATTCAATTTCTCTTCGTATCATCATATTCATATCAAAATAAAAGATCCACTACCTGTGATGGGTCGACACACAGATAATCTCAAGTTTTAAATCAAGAACAATAATCAAGTATGTGGTTTGTCGGGATAACTCAAGAAATATCATTCTCGAGTACTCTAATCCCTGACTCTCAATGTAAAATTATACCTTCGTTTATCTCTGTTTTGGGAACTGCTTCAATTACCACTTCTAACTTCTTGTTACAAGAATCCCAGAGAATTTATAGAATCGAATTCTGATATCTGTAGCAGTCGTTACCAGGATTTTGAATTCAATCTAATTTATAGAAGAAGATTTCTGCTATCTTCAGAGGTCCCCATGCAATCTCTATAAATTCCACGTGTCATGCTGAGTATTTATCAACCAAAATACGATAAGCACACACCGCTTGAACATCTTCCTGTATTCATACATATCGCTAACCAGATACCAGTTGCTGTTTTAAACAAAACAGACATTGCTACAGTAAGTATCTTATGACAGAAACCAACGTTTATTCTCACCGGATACCAGCTTCTCCTTTCGATAGAATCAGCAGCAACCAACAACCGTTGTATTTCTCTTCGTTCCTCAAAACGACGTCGTGTCAACTAATTAAAACGACGTCGCTGCGTTCCAACAACTGATGACAGATTCTCTCAACTTGATCAACTACTGAAATGCGAAACAATTCAGATGACGTAAAGAATTGCGTCATCTTTTCTGCCAACGACTGGTCTACGTCATCTTTTCTGCCAATGGCTGGTCTCGCTTAATAACCCAACGATGACTTATGAGTTACGTCACCCTTGCTGCCAGTAACAAGCGTTACAATCAATACGCTGCGTTTCAATTTATCAAAATGATGTCACCTCACCATCAGCGACTGATCGCGTGAGATAATTTAAACGACATCGTAATGAATACGTCATACTCTCTGTTGACAGCTGATATCCTAACCCAGCAGCTGGATCAAACAATTCAACAAATCCCTCACGACTGGTACCAGAAGCAACACTCAAAACGCTGCGTTACAACAGCGACTGTTCCTCAACCAACAGCTGGTTACCCAGTCGCAAGCAGATACAATGCAATTACTGATTACCCAGTCGCAAGCTCCTCTCACCAACAGTTGATTTAACACAACAACTGATCCACACAACGACTGGTTTAACGCAACTACTGATTAACACTACTTCATCCAAAAGCTACAATCTGAAAATTCGAAATCATCAAGTCTATAATCCCGGGCATTACAGTATATATATATATGAAATCTGTTTTCGCTATTTTTCAGTGCTTGGCGCCGAAATGTGTGTATGTCAGATTTGTGTTTGTGTTCATAATTTTTGTAGTTATAAAAAATACAGCTTATAACAAATTGTCATTCAGCCCTTCTTTTTATTTTTAAATTTTACTTCACCCCAGATCCGTGACCCCGTGGGTTCGGGCGTCACAACATGGCATCAGAGTAATGTTCCGGAGATAAAAACATGCACTGTCAGTTGTATCATATTTCATCGACCGTTTATCCAAAGCCGTGAGTTTATTTTTTAGAGCATTGTCTTTAAATTATAGCATTTCTGATAATTATATGTGGTGGATTACGGGCTATAGATTATAAGATGTCAGGAAGAAGTAGAAGAGGTATTCCCTTAGAGGAAACTAGTCCTGATAGTAATGCTAGTATCGCTCAACTCTTAAGGTTGCTGGTAGAGCAAACCGACAGGGGTAATGGCCAATATTCTAGTAGTAGAGGACCAAGCATGATGATCCCCAAGAAAAGTTCAGAAGACAGAAGCCGAAGGATTTTAGTGGTACAACGGACCCATTAGTTGCTGAAAGCTGGATCAAATCGATTAAGTTTATCTTTTAGTACCTCCAGATGCCAGATTTAGATAGGCCTAGGTGTGCTATCTACATGTTAAGAGATGACGTTGGTGGGAAGGAGCTAAGATGTCTGTGGTTTTGTTGAATCTTACTTGGACAGATTTCAAACAAGTATTCTTTGAGAAATACTTCACGGAAGACAAGAGTTCTGAATTGAAGAGGGAGTTTCTGACCCTGAAACAGGGGAGCATGACCGTACAGGAGTATGTTAGGGCATTTGAAAGAGGGTATTACTTTGTGCCTTTGATAGGTAATGACCCAGAAGAGAAGTTAAGTCATTTTGTGGAAGGATTGAAGCCTATGTTCAAGATGAACGTTAGGCTATCTGTGCCCAAGACTTACAGAGAGGCAGTGGATAGAGCCTTGAGAATTGAAAGAGACTGGAAGGATGTTGATGAAGAAAGGCAGCAGAAGAGGCATGCCTTTCAGCAGAAAGATCAGAGGCCCTTCAAGAAGCAGAATAAGAATCAGCAAAGGCCTCAGCAGCAGAAACCTCTACCGATCCAACCCATTAGTGCAGTTCCAGCTAGCAATAACAGATCAGTGTGTCCTGAGTGTCAGAAGACACACCCTGGTCAATACAGACTTGGACAGAATGTTTGCTACAGATGTGGGTTGCCAGGGCATATCATGAAGAATTGCCCAAAGTCAAGGCAACTGGTGACCAGTAGAGCCTACGTGATGACACTGATCAAGCCAACCCAGACTCGACAGTAGTCACGGGTGAGATTATGATTGCTGGTTTTACTTCTATGGCTTGGATAGATTCAGGAACTACTCACTCATTTATAGCTGCCAAGTTTGCTAAGAAGTTACCCATTAAGCCTGGCCAAGTAGATATAGGCTTTTGTGTAACAGTACGTTCGGGAGAAGAGTTAGTATCCCATGATTTGTTTCGAGGTTTAGAACTTAGACTCCAAGGGCACTTGATTACTGGCAATTTAATTGTGTTACCAATGCCTGAGTTCGATATGATTTTGGGAGTAGACTGGCTGACTAAGTATGGAGTAGTGATAGACTTTAAGCTTCGAACAGTAGTGGTTAATCCACCCAGAGGAGATCCATTTAAGTTTGAAGCCAATCATGTTTGGAGGATTCCCCGTATTATATCAGCTCTTAAGGCTCAATGCTGTTTGAGGAAAGGTGGGGAAGGATTTTTGATAAGTCTGTCTTCCTTAGCAACGACTAGTAAGCCCCAAATTTCAGATGTGGAGGTATTAAGTGAGTTTCCCGAGGTTTTTCCAGAGGATATACATGGACTACCACCAGATAGGGAACTGGAATTTTCGATTGACTTAGTTCCAGGAGCAGCTCCAGTTTCCAGACCACCCTACCGTTTAGCTCCATCAGAGATGAAGGAATTAAAGGAACATATGCAAGATCTGTTGGATAAGGGATTTATTAGACCAAGCACTTCACCCTGGGGATCCCCTGTTCTTTTCGTTAAGAAGAAAAATGGAAGTCTGAGGTTGTGTATTGATGGTCCCGGAAATAGGATCACTAAGCAAATAGGAGTTCAGAAGGGGGGGGGGTTGAATGAACTCCTTCGATTTTTCTATTTCAAAGTTCTTTTAAAAACTTTTGGATTCTCAGTTATAAGCAAACTTCTCAGCCAACAATAAATGTGCGGAAATAGGCCGATTGATTTGTGAACAAACAATGTGCAAACAGTAAGTAAATGCTGTAAATAAAAGATTGAGACGAGAGTTTGTTTCTGGAAGTTCGGATATAAATATCCTACGTCTCCCCTTCTTCCTCCTCGGAAGGTAA
>KV012847.1:1664-19096 GCA_001598015.1 Dorcoceras hygrometricum
AATCCAGTACTTGTGTGACCCTCAATGGTTCAGGGATACAGCTAGCCGTGGGCCCACAACCATTGTGGCTCCGGGATCATAATTCCGGACCTGCCCAACGGATCATGGTAAAGCGTCTAGCAACATCGCCCCATGATCCCCTAGGTATCACTGATAGTGCCTGCAAGAACCAGTCGGTCGTGGTTAGCGTACAGTACGGTCCTTTCAATCCATATATCCCGATCAGATCAACGACCATTGGTAAATCGAGAGTCGCTATAGATCCGATAGCCATGCATACATCTTGGAGATCGAATAGTGACATCGCGAGTGTAACTAGGTAAACACATTTACCCAAAACACTTCTAGTACTCTGGCCAGAGATTTATACACTATTATCCCCTCAGATAGCATAGGATATCCACGCATGCCTGCGAGCGGTGAATCCTCGACAACGATGCATCGACTCCTACATGCATCGAGGTCTCACCCAATCCCGACGTCTTATGACTCCAAGTGAGTCGGCAAACGGGTCAAAGTGAGACGCCTATCATGTAGAGTCTCAATGACGTCTCGAGTCGTGAGGACTAATCAGTACAACCAAGACCTCGGACTTATCCACTCGACAAATGGTAACCACTTGGAAAGTCAGAACGAGGGTAGTTCGATAGATCACCAGGTCACTATCTATCTGCATGCTCAGAACATCACAATGTTCCCTACCAATGAAACATGGTACTTCGCATCGTAGATACTAGTCTCGAACTCGGGCGGCCTTATCCTCATTTTGACGGCCCAATCGACTAGGAACATGTTCAAAATATACAGCGACTATTAGATGTGTTTCATTATAGCCGTCATACCCACTATCACATCTAACATACGCTTTAGTGCATTCTCGGTCTTTACTCAACGCAATTGTAAATCATTACACACATAATGAAAGTAAAGAACGCCATATAAGTAAATGCGAATATCATATATAAAGACTGTTTGTACAAGGGTCTATAAACCCACACGCCACAAGTTGGCTAGTTGGGCATCTACTCTAACAGAGTTATGAAGAGAAACCTGAGAAGATCCTTCTTAGGGAGATTAGAAATCTGAGGAACCGTAGCATCCCAATGGTTAAAGTTCAATGGTCAAATCAAACTGAACGAGAAGCTACGTGGGAGACGGAAGCTGATATGCATAGTCGTTACCCAGATTTGTTCGGTAAGTAAATTTCGAGGACGAAATTTTTATAAGGTGGGTAGAGTTGTAGCGCCCAAAAATCCATAGGACCACAAATTATCATCTTTATAATTCGAGGATTCATTTCTAATTCTGTCAGGCCTCGTGCTCTAAACTGAGTAAAAACATACAACACATGCGGAAGCTTATCAAAAGTGGGTAAATTTTTCGCTTTTGGCCTGACGAGTTAAAACATATAATTTAAAATAGCGCAATACTTAAAATAGAATCCCAGTTTAATAAACCAACAGACACAAGTATAGCATCAATACACAAACAAACATGTATCAGACTCCACAAATGGATACAACGACAAAGCACAGGGCATCCCCCTGGCTATCAATACTGATACATAAATATATGCTATACGCTACTGGGATACTCAACCACCTCCTGGGGCACCTCCAGCTGGGCCACAAACCCCAGTACAGAGAGCAACTATAAATAAGCAGTAAACAGCAAGAATAAAATTCAGATGCCATGCATGAGATGCTGGACAACAACGAATGACTCCAACCGAAAAGGAAGTTAAGGAGCTCAATGCACAGCTCAACGGAATCTGCAACAACTGTGGCCACTGGGTGTGTTCCAAGTGTGGTAGCTAGCCACTCGCCGGGACACAACACCCGAATACCAGATGCATCAAACAACTCGACCTGCTGTTGCCCAACCTATGACCTGTGGTACTTAGCCACTCGGCGCATAGGGGCTAACATAACCCAGCAGGGAGATGAGAGTGCGGTATCGCCGCTCGCCCTCGCATCCTGGTAAGAAACAGAGTAAGTACAACAACGAAACAATGGCAATAAAGCTGGAATGAGATGAAAATGCATGTATGCACATGCTGGAATAACAAGCATATCAACATATGCGAAAGCAGTAGCAACATCAGCAAGTACATAACACTTAAACACAGCCATCTCATAAATCAGCAGCCTCAACAGCCAGATAAACATACTAGCCAGCAAATCCATCTCACAAATCATTCACGCCGTCACCTTGCTGTAATTTACAAGCTCAACCCGTACCTCAAATCCCATGCTTCTGAGCTATAATTAGCATTGCAAGGAATCCCGAAGACTCTGGTAAAAGCCTAAAACCAGAACGTAGTTCTACCCGGTCGACGCAACACTCGAACGGCAGCAACTTTGTGTTCCTCAACTAGCCAATTACAGCTTCTAAAACTGGTTAAGAATGATAGAGCTTCTCGAGAGGAGTCCAACGCTACCTTACATGAGCAAAACAACCACCGGAAACGCCGGGAATTCACCGGAATAGCTCACGGTGAACAGTAACGAGGGTTTGAGAAACAGAGGTCGACAATCGGGGAAATATTTCTAAGTATGAGAACTAATAATCCACAACGAAGACCAAGTCTTGCTATTTATAAACCTCTTAACTGCTGCTATCAGCAGGAGCGCATTTCCACCGACAAAATCAGTCGACGCATTCTCTTCAACCAACAACCTGCTGCTGCCAGCAGCAACGATAACCAAGGCCCTCTAATGCAAATCAAAACGGCGTCGCAGCGACTAACCCAACCGACGTCGCATAAGTGATGTAATCCTTTCTGCCAACAGCTGAACATCCAGTCGCATGAAAGAAACAACACACAACACTGTTCACAACTGATACCAGCACAACACTAAAACGCAGCGTTTCAACTAAATGAAATGGCATCGCATAGGATACGTCATCCTATCTTCCAGCAGCTGGGCGCTATAACCAAATGCGATAACAAACCACGACTGAATCCTCAAAACGACGTCGCCTCTACTAATCCAAATGACGACGTCTTATACCCGCTACAGGAACTATCTGCTGACAGATATAAATCAGCCGTTGCTTCCCAAAACGTCACCGTTTCAAAATCCTATAGCGCACTCCTGCTGAAATCCACGTAAGCGTTGCTGTCGCCAGCTCTCGCACAACGTTACGCTAATATCACCCATCGACTGACGACAGTAAAGTCTACGTCATCCTCACAACGCTCAACAATAATGCTTACGTCGACATATCTGTTATCAGCAGGTATAAAACTCACAACGACATCGTATCTCGTCCGATACAAAAACACGCTAATTCAACCAGCGACTGATTCCTATACTCTCGACTGATAACAGCAAGGCTTACGTCAGCGCCTTTGATGCCCACACACAACGTGACGTCAGCAAACTGTCACCAGCTCAGGCACCCAAACTCAAAAATACGAAAATTACTAGAATCGTTCTAAGGAATGAAATCGACCCGAAAATGCCACTAAAACACCAACAGAGATTCTAAACCACAAAAATCTCAAATCAACCGATTAATTTCCACAATTAATCTTACTTAACAGATTCAGGTCTCACAAATTCCAGTTTCATTTTGTTTGTTTGATTTAAAAAGCTGATTTCTTATTTTTCCAGATGCGAGACATGGTACAGGGTCTGACCAGCCGTTGCCTCGAGCACCAGCTGAGTAATTGGATGATTGAAAATAAAAAAATGGATTTCAAATGGGAGGATGTTTTTTTTTAATGAGAGTATCACTTTAATAAATTAAAATAGTGATAGGGGACTTTTAACAAATTTTGGAGAAGTAGGTGTGGAACACCATGCCTACTCAAGTGTTTTTCCTCTGTTACATGACAGACTCCCATTTCTATGGTACGTGAGAACTATAAGTTCATTGTCTTGTAATAAAACTTTCATTTTTCATCAAAGAAACCATAGGAGACTCACTGCGGTGCTTGAGGAGACTTCCTGAAAGGATCTGCTGTGTTTCGGGTTTCTACAAGTATCAAGGCAAGTAAATCTAATTCTTGCTACACCATGAAAGCATATGTATTGTTTTTACTTCGTTTCCAAATTCCTTGCCTAAGTTATGCTTAATATCAGCCTTTGCTCATATTTTCTGATATTGAATTGTATGTTAATTATTGGGTTCACAGTGGGTGTATGTTTGGAACTAAAATGGTATTTTACGGAGTTGATGATGTTGATTTTGAAACACGGAGCATTTCAGATTCCAACTCATTTAAATTATGATGTTCTTCTTTTCTCTGGTGAATGACAGCGTCCGAATTTGACTCCACGAAGTTGGAAATGCTAGTCGAACCAGAACTAAGTCTGGTTTGATAGGTGAATTCTGATATTGTGGATTTTGTTCGTGACGTTATCGCATTTCATAACCATCAGCTGGTTTACTTTTCATATCGCATTTCATAACCATCAGCTGGTTTACTGTTCACATCGACTGGTAACGATGTTGCGACTGGTTACGATGTTACGACTGGTTACGATGTTGCGACTGGTTACGATGTTGCGACTGGTTTACTGTTTCTTGTGACTGGTATGCTTGCGACTGGTTTACTGTTGCTTGCGACTGGTATGCTTGCGACTGGTTTACTGTAGCTTGCGACTGGTTTCCCTTACGACTGATTCCTTCCCCTAAGTACCTCACTGCTGACTGCCCCTACCCAACGACTGGTTGTTCTTGAACCAACGACTGGTTGTTCTATTGTTACTCCGTTGACCCGATAAATTGTGTTGACCACCGATATGTACCCATCGACTGATCTACTGTTCACATCGGCTGGTTTTCTTGCCAACAATTGAAATTATCCCAACAAATGATTACCTATGTTTCAGCTGGATGCTCAGTGAAAAAAAATGATTTTTTTTAAGGAAGTATGAGTTTTAAAATGAAGCGAATCCCGATGTTAAGATTTGAATTTATCTCAGAAGTTGTTTAAAGGAAGAAACGTTCAGACTTTAGGATTTATGGCAAAGATAACAGACGGTCCGTATGGGAAGGGTGAGCAACAGACGAGAGGGTCGGTTGCCCCTTCATATTGGGTGAGATTTCACCATATTGTAACTGATATCAGTAGTCATTCGATCGAGTGCAATGGGACCTAAGTAGAGATTCTGAGCCATAAGTCTAACGAAAATGATAACGCTGGGATATGATTTTAGAAACGTTCAGACTTTAGGATTTATGGCAAAGATAACAGACGGTCCGTATGGGAAGGGTGAGCAACAGACGAGAGGGTCGGTTGCCCCTTCATATTGGGTGAGATTTCACCATATTGTAACTGATATCAGTAGTCATTCGATCGAGTGCAATGGGACCTAAGTAGAGATTCTGAGCCATAAGTCTAACGAAAATGATAACGCTGGGATATGATTTTTATTTCCAGAACAGAAGTTTATGATGAATGATGTTTATGACTTCCTTTAAACTGTGATGTCGTATGTTTTACACCTGCATATCGTGCTTTGCTACTCTCAGTTTTGCTTGATGAGCCCCTAGACTCACTAGCTTTCTTGGTGCAGGTGAGTCGGCGCCAGAGCAGATGGGAGGTGGAGTTTGAACCAGTAGCGACGTGTTAGTGTTTATCGAAGGCTTGCGTTTCCGCGATGTTCATTTTGTATTTTGCTATTTTTGTTGTCTTTGATCTTAGTCAAATCTGTATTGAGATCCGTTACAACAAAGATGAATTCAAATAGAGTTCAGTAGTTGTAATATCGCGACTTCGCATTTTGTACTTCGAAATTGTAATGAAGTCTGGTTTTATTTTATGGCTCCAATGGTTGTATTTCGATTTTTTTGTTTATTGGGCAAGGCAATACAACTTGTTCTATTTATTATTCAGCCCTTCTATTTTCCTTTTATTTCCTTTTCTTTGATCCCATGACTCCCATGGGGATTGGGGCGTCACAGTGTGCGGACTTTGTGAGTCGATCCACAATCACCCAAATCGCCGTAAAGCCTCTGGGACTCCTAGGTAAACCAACCACAAAATCCATCGTGATGTTCTCCCATTTCCACTCAGGGATAGGGAGTGTCTGTAGTAACCCTGCTGGTCTCTGGTGCTCTGCCTTGACCTGCTGACAGGTCAAACACTCTGATACAAATCGTCCAATATCCCTCTTCATCCCTGGCCACCAGTAAAGTGTCTGCAAATCCCTGTACATCTTCGTACTCCCTGGATGAATGGAATACATCGATGCATGGGCCTCTGATAAGATCTCAGATTTCAACTGCTCAGTATTGGGTACCCACATGCGACCCCTGAAACGAGCAATAACATCCTCGACTATGTACAAACCTCGTCCTCTAGCCTCATCTCTCTGTCTCCACTGCTGTAACTGCTCATCTGCAGCCTAGCCGTCCCTAATCCGATCTCGAAGAGTCGGCTGAACTATGAGCGCTTCGAGGCTAGGCGCACAACCTCCTGATTAGAATTCCAACCCAAATCTCTGAATCTCGGTCTGCAGTGGTCGCTCAACTGATAAACATGCCACCACTGAAGTCTTCCGGCTCAAAGCGTCTGCTACCACATTAGCCTTACCCGGATGGTAGCTAATGTCATAGTTATAGTCCTTCATCCAACTCTAGCCATCTGCGCTGCCTCATATTCAGCTCCTTCTGGGTGAAGAAGTACTTGAGGCTCTTATGATCGGTGAAAATCTGACACTTCTCGCCGTACAAATAGTGCCTCCAAATCTTCAGTGCGAACACTACTGCTGCAAGCTCCAGATCATGCGTCGGATAGTTCTGCTCATAACTCTTCAGTTGTCTCGACGCATAAGCAATAACCTTACCACCCTGCATCAGAACTGCACCCAAACCTCTCAAAGAAGCATCTGTATAAACCACGAACTCCTCGTGGTCCACTGGCATAGCTAACACTGGTGCTGAAATAAGGGCCTCCTTCAGCTGATCAAAGCTCCTCTGACACTCGGCGCTCCACACATACTTCGCATTCTTCTTGGTCAAGGCTGTCAAGGGCACTGAAATAGAAGAGAAGCCCTTGATAAATTTGCGATAGATAACCTGCCAAGCCCAAGAAACTCAAATCTCCGCTGCATTCTTCGGAATCCCCAGTTCTGCACTGCCTCCACTTTCGATGGGTCAACAGAAATCCCATCTCTCGACACAATATGCCCCAAGAAAGCCACGTGCTCTAGCCAAAACTCACACTTGCTGAACTTGGCGTATAACTTGTGCTCCCTCAAGGTCTGCAAAGCTGTCTGCAAGTGCTGCCTATGCTCCTCAAAGCTCCTCGAATAGATCAGAATATCATCGATGAACACAATGATGAACTGGTCTAGATACTGCCTGAATACCCTGTTCATCAGATCCATAAAATCGCTGGGGCGTTCGTCAGACCAAACGTCATCACCAAGAACTCGTAGTGGCCGTAGCGTGTCCGAAAGGCAGTCTTTGACACGTCCTCCTCTCTAACTCTCAGCTCATGGTAGCCAGATCTCAGATCAATTTTCGAGAACACTGAAGCTCCCTGCAACTGGTCGAATAAATCCTCAATCCTTGGGAGTGGATATCTGTTCTTCACGGTAACTCTGTTCAACTCCCGGTAGTCAATACACAACCTCATGCTACCATCCTTCTTCTTCACAAACAGAACTGGCGCGCCCCATGGAGAAAAACTAGGGCGAATGAACCCCTTATCCAACAACTCCTGAATCTGCTCCTTCAACTCCTTCGTCTCGATAGGAGCTAAACGATACGGTGCCTTAGAGATAGGCACTGTACCTGGCATCAGCTCAATCGAAAACTCCACCTCTCTCTCTGGTGGAACTCCTGTGACATCGTCGTGGAAAACATCTGCGAAATCCCTGAATACCTCCACATCAGACAATGAAGGGCCCGCTGAATCTCCTGGAGCAGAAACACTGGCCAAGAACGCCTGACATCCGTGCCCAACCAGCTTCCTGGCCTGTAAGAAAGATATGAATCTGGGCTTCCGCGGCCTCCTAGCTGCCTCAAATAAGAAGGCCTCCTGCCCTGGCGGTCTGATAGAAACTATCCGTCTCTGAAAATCAATCACTGTTCCGAACTCTGTCAGCCAATCCATGCCTAGGATGAGATCGAATCTCGACATCGGAAATACCACTAGATCTGCTTGAACTGCATGATCCTGGAACATATTCGTCAATCCCTGAACCACGCTGGTCATCGTCAACTCCTCTCCTGACGGGACCGTCACTGCGAGAGCCATACCCAAGCTCTCCGGTGTAATACCCATCCTCTGCATGAACGCGCTCGAAATAAACG
The DNA here is from genome assembly GCA_001598015.1 of Dorcoceras hygrometricum. NCBI lineage: Eukaryota > Viridiplantae > Streptophyta > Magnoliopsida > Lamiales > Gesneriaceae > Dorcoceras > Dorcoceras hygrometricum. Next base: position 9,942 of record KV012847.1, read on the forward strand.
AGTGAGTCGCCCCCGAATCTAGTAATGCAAGGTTAGTAACACCAAGCACACGAATCTCGCCTAAAACGGACACAACACACAGGCACGCGTTTACAGTTAAACTAGGTCTCAACAAGTAGTTCAGATGCCTACACATATACTAGGTTAGCTAGACCTACTGTCCATGTTCTCATAGAAGTCCTAGAAGGCATACAGTTCCACTAAGTTCAACCAGTCTAAGGCATGAATCTCCTAGTAGTGTTCTACTCAGCATGCAATCTGTTACGCCAAATACTAAACTCACAAATCAAAGAAATGGCGGAATCTTAAAGTAGAATACCCGTGAGTAGAGTAGTGTCCGTGTCTGTCGCCTCTGCCTGCATCACAAAGACACGACCCATGGCCCGTCTCTTCTTCGGGTAATCCTTGGAAATGTGTCCCGGTTCCTTGCAATGAAAGCACTTCCCTGATCCTAACATGCACGGTCCGAGATGCTGCTTGTTGCATTCCTTGCAGGTCTGATATCCTCCGAGCTTAGGGGCGCTGGCCCCCTGCTGCTATGGCCTCTGCTGGCCCTGTGGTCTATACTGCTGTTTTCCCTGCTGAGTTGGGCCCTTAGAAGGCCCCTGGAATGGTTTCTTCGCTGGAGGGTGCGAAGACTGGCCTCTGATAGGCGGCTGCATCTGCCTCTTCCTCTGATAGTCCTCCTTCATATCCTTCCGGCCCCTCTCGGACCGGTAAGCCCTGTACACTGCCGCCATATAGGTCTCCACGTCCGCCATGTTGGCATCGTGGCGGATTTCAGGTCGCAGTCCATCAGTGAACTGCCTCAGCTTCTCACTCTCTACGGTGGAAATCACGGGTACAAAGGGACATCCCCGCTCAAACTGTTGAACATACTCTGCAACAGATTTGTATCCCTGCCGGAGACTCATAAACTACCGAATCAGCTGGCTCCGGGCATCCATAGTAAAGTACTTCTCAAAGAAGACCTTCTTGAACTCTCCCCACGTCAGGCTCTCCAGATGTAGTCCAATCATTGTGCCCTTCCACCAAAGAGCGGCATCTGCCTTCAGCATAAAAATCGCACAACGGACCTTGTCAGCGTCCGTCAGACCCATGAAATCATAGATAGTCTCCATGGATCGGATCCACTCCTCAGCAACGAGCAGATCTGTAGTGCCAGAAAACTCCTTAGGTCCCTGCTTGCGGAACCTCTCAGCAATATCTTCCTCGTGCGACTTCCCGGGTCGCTCCGTCTGACGCTCCAATAGCCTAGTAATCCCGCAAAGATAACATGTAGCATGCAACATAATCATAAATCGTAAAATAAAACTCACAGACTGGCAGTGCGACTTCCGAGCTCCACGCAGCAGGCTAGTACCCCACCAGAACCACCGCTCTGATACCAAGTTGAAACATACTAAACCTCTAAAAAAATTTTTTTGAAAGCCGACGTGGAATATACATTTAATGAAAGCTATAAATAAAACCATAACTTAAGCATTTAAAAAAATAACATCTCAACATTCGTTAAAACGACTGCAAAAATCCTTAATCCACGTCTCCCAAGCCAACATAAAAATCAGAGTATTCAAAAACTTTTTGCGGAAAACTGAACATGTTTAAAAGCAAATGACATAAAATAACTAGGCGGTCACGGGGCAACAGCCGCAACGGAGCATCAGACATCCTCACCACCGGTCGGAGTAATCTCATCATCAACATCATGCTCCTGCACCATTTAAACCTAGTGAGCCTAAAGGCCCAGCATGCTATATCCGCTAGTAACAAGGTACATATAATAAAACCACATACAGGCACATAAGTATAGGAACATAATTTTCATGACATGCGTGCTTAAAAGATCTTAACGTTAAATCATAATGTGGTCGTACATACTTCATCAGATAACATATATGTTAAGGCATAGCCTAAACATAACATAACTTAAAAGATCATGTGAGTCGTATCCATGATGTGAAAGCCATTAATTCGATTGATCAATCTATAAATCATAGTACGTGGCGGTGTGGTTCACCCCGATGTCACACGAGGATCCCTATATGTCACACCTCTATGCTGCCACTTCACCATGATGTCACACATGGATCCATAAGCTCATCATTATACATTAACAGGGGATCCCTAGGCCCGGATAACTCCCATAATTACTTTACCCCACAACACTTCAATCCCTCAAAATATTTTTCATTCATGCCTTAACATAATTTAAACTTTCATGATGCATGCATTTCATAAAATCTTGCAAATTAAAACCTTGGCCCATTGATATATATTTAATTTCCTTAAAAACATTTCATAATTCAATACATAGAATAATATGTATATAATTAAATATATATTCATGGGCCTATGCATTATTTTTCCTCGGCCCGGTCAAGGACTGGCTCAAGCGGCTGGCCCGCTAATTCTAGGCCCAAGGCCCCCTTCTAGACTTAAAATAAATGCTATGTCCAACTCAAACTTAGCCCAACAACTAAGGATAACCCTCTTTAAAATCATTTGAAGGGTTCGGCCCAACATCGTTAAAACAGGCTTAAAACTCATTAAAATAACTATCGGCCCAAAATCCACTAATTTGACTAAAATCCAAGTTTACTTAAAAATTCCAGCAACTTAAAAATAGAATTTTGACTTAAAATCGTTGACCTGAAATCATTTTGACCAAAACTAAATTTTAACTTAAAAAGTTGACTTGACCCGGTAAAACTGACTCGAAGTTTAAAAATAAAATAACCCGGCCAAAGATAAAATAACTCGGACCGAACTTAAAATAATTTACTCGAGACTTAAAGAACCGGTTCGGTCCAATCGAACCAGCCGGTTCAATTGAACCGAAGCACTTCACAAAAACCTAACCCCAAAACACGCACAGCCGAATGCACTCGCGCAACAGGCCGTCGACAAACGTTTCGCACACAATGCTTCGGCCACCACTTGCCGGAGCCCCGCCGGCTGGACCACCCCCAGGTCCAGCCGGTCCTAACCTGACCGATCCTAGCCCCAACCATGGACGCAACTGGACGTACGAAGCCTGGGAAGCAGACGCATGGCGCGGCGCGATTACACACACTGCACGGTGTGTTTCATCTAGCCCACGGTTCGTCCACAATTCCTCCACTTCGAACCCCTACAAGCCACCCCTAGGACCACCATGAACCACCTAATATCGAGCCATAACCACTCAAGCAGTCCATCACCGAAACCATGTAAAAAAAATTTCGAAACGTTGAGGTGCCATATGAGAACATGCGTGATCATGGACATGAACATAGAGATCTGAAACATTCACATAAAATTCATGCATAATCTTCATAAAAAAAGAAGAGAAGATACGTGATACCGGAGCGGAGGACAATTGAGAAGACCACACCTTTGAGTTTCAATCCAAAACCTTGAAAATTTCGGTCACCTTAGGGAGAAAAGAGGCTGAAGTCGGCTGATGAGAGAAGTGGCTAGGGTAATTTTCGAAATTATGGTGAAGGGTGAATGAAAAGTGTACAAAAAAAAAACCCTTACACCTTGTTTTATTTAAGGAAATAAAAGCCCTCAATACACTAGCACTCCTTTAATTAAAAAGGCTTAAAAACATTTAAAATTCAGACTTCGAGCCTTTAATTTTCGTAATATATGGCCTCTCAAATTTCAAAGTGTAGTAAAAGTCATAAAAATGGTCCGTATAGGCGAAAAACGGATCCCCCTCGGTAACCGTGCATAAAATCTCATTTTTTTGGAAATTGTGCATAAAATAAAAATATTTTGCTTTAAAACATGTCTAAGTGCTAAAACAATAAAATATTTTCGATTTGGTCGTCTCCGGACTCGTCCCCGCTTAACGATCTCAAACCGTACCGTAAAGTGACATGCATACGTAAAGCATAAAATCATCATATAATCACATACATGGCATGAAAATCATACTAACATAAGGTTTTCTCCCTAGTCATGCATTCAATTCAACGTACTTAGGTTTCTGGGCGTTACAAGCGCGACGTCTGATTTTCACGAAACGACAGCGTATCACTCCCGCGCCATCAACAACTGATCAGACTTCACCGGCTGACGCTACAGTAGAACACTGACATCTGAATTGCGCTACTGCTGAAAACCAACAGCTGAATTCTCGCGCAACTCACTACTGTGCAACTCTAAACCAAATCTGAACACCCAGAATTCACAATTCCGTGACAAATCTTAATCCAAAAGCTGATTAACCATTAAATCTTACTTAACAGATTTCTAGTTCTCACTCTCCCCCACTAGAAATCGATTTCATCCTCGAAATCAGTTAAGTCCTCAAATCAAAATCACAACAGCAAAATAGCTTATTCATGACACACTATACTAGATACCATTCCTAATATACTCATGCCATACTGACCAGTACAACTCAATACTAATCAAAATCTCAATTCAGTAGCAAAGTCACTTAAACCGCAAATCACTCAACTAGAAGTTACCTGCTCACTGCTGCTATGGCTCAAACAAATGAGGCCATTCCTGTCTCATCTTTTCCTCAACTTCCCAGGTAGCTTCTTCACGTCCATGCTTGCTCCATTGGACCATCACCAACGGAATCACCTTGTTCCTCAACTGCTTCTCCTTCCTATCCAGAATCTGCACTGGATATTCCACATAGCTCAAGGCAGAATCCAGCTCAACTTCGTCAGTTCTCAACACATGGGACGGATCTGGCTCATATTTTCTCAACATTGACACATGAAAAACTTCATGTATAGTTGCTAACTCATCAGGCAGCCGAAATCTATAAGCCAACTGTCCAATCCGCTCAACAATCTCAAAGGGACCAATGAATCTAGGAGCTAATTTGCCTTTGAATCTGAATCGCATCACGCTCTTGAAAGGAGAAATATTGAGAAATACTCGATCGCCAACCTCAAACTCCAAAGGTATGCGTCTTCTGTTAGCATAGCTCGAATATCTATCTTGTGCAGCCTTCATTATACTCCGAATCAAATCAATCTGATCTTTCATATCCTGCGCAAATTCAGGGGTAGACAGCTGTTTCTCACCAACTTCTTCCCAACAGATCGGAGACCTACACTTACGACCATACAGAGCTTCAAATGGAGCCATCCCGATAGTCACCTGGTAGCTGTTGTTATACGAAAACTCAACCAAGGACAAAGAATCCTGCCAGGCACCATTGAAATCCATCACGACTGCACACAGCATATCCTCTAAAGTCTGAATGGTCCTCTCAGACTGACCATCTGTCTGTGGGTGATAGGCTGTACTCATAGCCAATCTCGAACCCATCGCTTCTTGCAGACTCTTCCAAAAACGAGATGTGAATCTTGGATCTCTGTCAGACACTATCGAAACAGGAACTCCATGCAATCTAACCACATGGCCGATGTACAGTTTCACCATTTTCTTCATCGAACACCTCACATCATAAGGAATGAAATGGGCTGACTTCAAAACTATCAATCAGCACCCAAATCGCATCGCATCCCCTACTCGATCGAGGTAGATGAGTCACAAAATCCATGGCGATGTGCCCCCAATTCCATTGGGGCACCTCTAAACTCTGCTACAATCCACCAGGTCTCATCCTTTTCGCCTTGACCTGCTGGCAATTCAGACACTTAGCAAAAAAACCAGAAATGTCGCTCTTCATACATTCCCACCAGTAGTGAGACTTCAAGGCATGGTACATCTTCCTCTCGCCCGGATGCACACTGTACCGACTACAATGCGCTTCATTCATGATAGTTTCTTTCAAATCAATCAGGTTCGGAACCACTAACCTTCCTCTAAACCTCAAACATCCATCAGAAGTAACAGAGAAATCATCAGACTCACCACTTCGGGCTTTAATATTCAACTCATGGATATATGGATCAGTCCTCTGCGCCTCCCTAATGTCACTCACAAACTGCGGTTCTACCTGAATCGAAGAAACCATGAAGTACTGATCACCCGGCTGGAACCGCCAACCAGAAGTACTCAACTGCTCGTAGACTTTCGAAACACTCAAAAAGGAGAGCATAGGCTGGATCTTCCTACTCAAGGCATCGGCAACCGAGTTCATCCGCCCAGACTGATATTGAATCTCACAGTTAAAGTCTTTGAGCAATTCCATCCAACGTCGTTGCCTCATATTCAAGTCTGACTGCGTGAATATATATTTCAGGCTCTTATGGTCGGTGTACACCACAAACTCTTCACCATACAGGTAGTGACGCCAAATCTTCAAGGCAAACACCATCGCAGCCAATTCCAAATCATGAACAGGATACCTCTTCTCGTGAGGCTTCAACTGTCGAGACGCATACGCAATCACGTACCCGTTCTGCATCAGAACACAACCCAAACCTCCATTCAGAGAAGCATCAGAGCATACAACAAATCCTCCAGATCCGGACGGTAGAGCCAAAACAGGAGCAGTAGTCAACTTCTCCTTTAACGTCTGAAAACTAGACTCGCACTCGTCAGTCCAAACAAACTTCCTATCCTTCTGAGTCAACTGAGTCATAGGCCTGGCTATCGAGGAGAACTTCTCGATGAAACGTCTGTAATAGCCAGCCAATCCCAAGAAACTACGGATCTCTGAAATATTCCTAGGTCTCTCCCAGTTAAGAACTGCTTCGACCTTACTCGGATCTACCGAAATCCCTTGCGCTGAAATCACATGACCCAAAAAGATAATTCTGTCAAGCCAAAATTCGCACTTGCTGAACTTGGCGTACAACTGCGAGTCCCTCAATCTCTGCAACACCAATCTGAGATGCTCTTTATGCACTCTCATGCTCCTAGAATACACTAGGATGTCATCTATGAAGACGATCACGAACCGATCGATGTACTCGCTGAAGACGCGATTCATCAAATCCATGAAAACAGCTGGGGCATTCGACAACCCAAACGGCATCACAAGAAACTCATAATGCCCATATCTCGTCTGGAAAGCTGTCTTCGCCACGTCAGTGTCTCTAATCCGCAACTGGTGATAACCAGAGCGTAAATCAATCTTCGAGTATACGACTTGCAACTGATCGAACAAGTCATCAATCCTTGGCAAAGGATACTTGTTCTTCACCATCGCTTTATTCAACTGTCGGAAGTCCACGCACATCCTCATAGACCGGAGCTCCCCAAGGCGACATACTCGGTCTGATGAAGCCTTTCTCTAAGAGATCTCTCAACTGATCCTTCAGCTCTTTCAACTCTGCTGGTGCCAACTGATATGGAGCTCTAGAAATCGGGGTTGTACCGGGCACCAACTCGATACTGAAGTCGATCTCACGTCTCGGATGGAATCCAGGAATCTCATCCGAAAACACATCGGGAAACTCTCGGACGATCGGGATGTCGCTCAACTCCAATCGTGGCTCTTGGGAAACTTCAAGCACGTAGATCATGAATCCAGCATTATCCAGCGATAGTAGGCTAAACATCTCCATGGCAGATACCAGTGGAATCTTCGAGCGCGAATCAGCACCATAGAAATCCCACTTCTCACCCGAATCAGGGCGAAATCTCACCACACCATGGAAGCAATCAACAGTAACCTTATAGCTAGACAATACATCCATTCCCAAGATGCAATCAAAATCTCCGATTCCCAAAACAATCAGATTGGACACTAAAACATGCTCATCGAATTGAAGCACACAATCCAACATCACTTCACGGGACCACAGACTCACACCAGTAGGGGTAGACACAGATACAACATCACACAATGGGGAAGAACTCAACCCATGCTCACAGACAAACAACTTCAAAATAAAAGAGTGTGATGCTCCAGTGTCAAATAAAACTCTCGCAGGATAATCGAAAATAGAGCATGTACCTACGATCACAATGTCAGGCGTCTCCTCGGCCTGCTCTCTCGTCAAGGCGTTCGCCTGGGCCTGCTGCGGAATCTGGAACTGAGGTCTCGAAGGTGCTCCAAACCTAGAAGGCTCACGGGGTTGGAATCCAGATCGCTGGGTAGGGGCAGAAAACTGCGACCTCTGAGAAGAACCACCAGCCGAACCCGACTGAAAAGTAACCGAAGTCTGTCCCCTCAACAAAGGGCATACTCTCATAAAATGTACATGCTGCCCACAGTTATGACAAGACCCCTGAACTCCTCGACACTGCGAAGTCGGATGCTTCCCTCTGCACTGTCCACAAGACATACCGCCAGAACCACTGCTACCAGAACTCATGGAACCAGAGGAACTCAAATTCGCCTTCTTCTTGAACTGCTTCCCTCGAGGTCTAAACTGCTGACGATTCGATTGTTGCGACCCTTGAGGAGATTGGAACTACTGCGACACATCCTGCACCGGTTGAAAATCACGCCCAATCGTCGATTGAACCGGAGCCTCGGCCTCCATCAAACTCTCCTCAATGTCAATCGCTCGATTCACAGTGTCAGCATACGTCGCAGGGGATCCAGACAACACCATCCGGAACAAATCAGGCCTCAGTCCCTTCATGAACTTGTTCCTCTTCGTCCTCTCATGGCTAGCTACGTGAGGCACATACATCAGAAGTGCAGAAAACTTCCTGGCATACTCGGCCACCCTCATCGTCCCTTGCTTCAAATTATCAAACTCGCGCTCATGACTGCTGTAGTAGGACTCCGGGGTATACTCCTGTCGAAACGCGGCACAGAAGCTCTCCCAAGTGATCACAGCCCCACTCTCACACAGAATACGGGAGGTACCTCTCCACCAGCGCTGTGCATATCCCTCAATGGCAACACCGCCAGCTTTAATCTCTTCTCAGGAGTGTACTCCAAGGTATCAAACAGCTCCTCCATCTGCACTAGCCAACTCTCGGCCAACGCACCACCCTCAGCAGTAGCAAAAGTTTGAGGGTTCGTCCGTTGGAACCTAGCTAAGACTAGCTCCATCTCGCCTATCTGTCTCGTAACATCCTCTACCTGCTGAGGACCCTCATCGCTATCTGATGCCCTAGACCCCTCGGCGGAACGTCTAGTAGTCCTACCTCTACCTCTCCTCGACGTCATCTCTACAAGGCACTCAAGGTAAGGCTAACAGCAGATATCAAAGAGACAGATAATATAATCACATAAGCCACAGAGTCAATCAAGAATCAAATCAAAACTCTGTGCCTAGACTCGAGTGTGATCAAAAGAAATCGAGCTTATCCCAGTTTAAGCTCTGATA
>KV012847.1:29281-40008 GCA_001598015.1 Dorcoceras hygrometricum
ACTTTCCAAGTGGTTACCATTTGTCGAGTGGATAAGTCTGAGGTCTTGGTTGTACTGATTAGTCCTCACGACTCGAAACGTCATTGAGACTCTACATGATGGGCGTCTCTTTGACCCGTTTGTCGACTCGCTTGGGGTCATAAGGCGTCGGGATTGGGTGAGACCCCGATGCATGTAGGAGTCGATGCATCGTTGTCGAGGATTCACCGCTCGCAGACATGCGTGGATATCCTATGCTATCTGAGGGGATAATAGTGTATAAATCTTTGGCCAGAGTACTAGAAGTGTGTTAGGTAAATGTGTTTACCTAGTTACACTCGCGATGTCACTATTCGATCTCCAAGATGTATGCATAGCTATCGGATCTATAGCGACCCTCGATTTACCAATGGTCGTTGATCTGATCGGGATATATGGATTGAAAGGACCGTACTGTACGCTAACCACGACCAACTGGTTCTTGCAGGCACTATCAGTGATACCTAGGGGATCATGGGGCGATGTTGCTAGACGCTTTACCATGATCCGTTCGGCAGGTCCGGAATTGTGATTCCGGAGCCACAATGGTTGTCGGCCCACGGCTAGCTGTATCCCTGAACCATTGAGGGTCACATAAGTACTAGATTCGAGATTCCCACACGGATACTCAGCTCAATGTGTTGATCACGAGAAGAGGATTTCGGGAAGTGCGACTTCCTAAAAGTCAACAGGGGTCAAACCGGGGTTTCCCGCTGTTGAGGGGCAAAACGGTCATTTTGCACTGGGGTTCTGAAAAACGGTTTTTCAGATCATATTATTCAGTTTTGGAAACTGAATCGATCGGTCCGATCTGATCGGTGATCGGAGTTATGATGCAGTCTCGGTGGTGGAGATGAACTGAATGTTCATCGTTGGACCCGGGCCCGTTGGGCCGGTCCAAGTCCAACACTTAAGCTTATTTAATTAAGCCTAAACCTAGAGACTTGATACAATATACCTAACCCTAAACCTAGAAGTGGCCTCCCCTCCCTCCTCTCTACAAGCCGCCGCCACCGCCGTGCGCCGCCGCCGCCGCCGCCGCCGCCCGTCTTCGCCGGAAAATTGTTTCCGGCCAATTCGAAGAGGAGAATCCGTTCGTGCTGATCTCGTCAGTCCTTCTAGTGCAGGCTGACGAAGGAGTCTCGTTTCTGGTCGTGGACCGGATTGGCGATTTCTACCGCAATCTACCGAGAAGAGCCGACGTTATTGTAACTACGGTTGGAGCCAGGCACAAGTGCCAGCAAGGTAGTGTTTTTGAACACCCTATGTATGACGATATTTGTATTGTTATTTTTCGTATTGATCGTCTCCCGGCCGTTTTTTCCGTTCTTCCGCTGCCTAGCCGGGGGGCGGATCCGGATCCCCAACAGTGGTATCAGAGCCAGTGTTTTTCGGATCTGATCAATACGAATTGCCTTATTGTATCTAATCTTTCAATTTTTAGAATCGAAAACCGAAGAAAATGGCGTTGCAAACCAGCCACTGTGCGGCGGCGCGCCACCCCCCCGCCGCGCGCACATGCGCGCGCGCTTCGCCTGCGCGCTTGTCGCGCTAGGCGGCCGACTGCGGGCTGCTGCCCTGCGCACGGCTGCACGATGGTGGGCGAGAGGTGATCGGCCGTGGGCTGCTGGACCCGCAACATCATCGCGCGACGTCGAGCGCCGCTTCACGCGAAGGTCGCGCACGTCGCCCGTACGCTGTAGCGCGATGGTCGAAGCCACAGCGCGCGATGTCGCGCCTCTCGTGCGGCGATGTTGCACCGCTACTGGTCGACGATGCACGCCGCTGGTTGCGCGTGGTTGCTGCATGTTGGCCGGCAGACGTCGAGGTGTTTTATCGGCAAAATACGATTTTATTATAAAAATGCGCCGCCGCCGCCGCCGCCGCCCGTGTTCGCCGGAAAATTGTTTTCGGCCAATTCGACGAGGTGAATCCGTTCGTGCTGATCTCGTCAGTCCTTCTAGTGCAGGCTGACGAAGGAGTCTCGTTTCTTCTCATGGACCGGATTGGCGATTTCTACCGCAATCTATCGAGAAGAGCCGACGTTATTGTAACTACGGTTGGAGCCAGGCACAAGTGCCAGCAAGGTAGTGTTTTTGAACACCCTATGTATGACGATATTTGTATTGTTATTTTTCGTATTGATCGTCTCCCGGCCGTTTTTTTCCGTTCTTCCGCTACCTATCCGGGGGCGGATCCGGATCCCCAACATAAACAACGGCTGGAATCGACAGCAATCTAGGGAAGAAATGCTCGGGTGAACAGTAGCTATCGAGGGTTTGAAGATATAGATAAGAAATATCGGGTTCTAAAATAATTCTAAGTGTCAATCAACACTAATCTATATATCTCTCAAATCCAACAGCTGCTGTTCTAAAATAATCAAACATCAAAACAGTAGGAATCTCACGACAGAAACCAGCTTTTGCTCTCAACAGAAATCAGCAGCAACCATCAGATGTTGCATTACTCTTTGCGCACCAAAACGACGCCGCATCAACTAATCAAAAAGACGCCGCATCAACTAATCAAAACGACGTCGCCTCACTATCAGCAGCTGGTCACTCAAACCAACGGCTGGTCACTCGACTGAATCAAGTCTCTCACAAACGCAACTGTTGATTTGCGCTACAATATCAGCAGTCAACACCAAAAAGTTGACCAACACGTGTCGCTTTCTCGTTAATCCTCGCACCCGCGCCTCTGCTGCCAACAAGTTCCTCTTCAAGCGCTACTACTGAATAGCGAAATGACGACGCATCACTCACTCCACATATGAAATCTCTCCTTCGCTGAGTATTTTCCAACCAGTTTTTACCTTCTTTGAGCTACGCCACGGCTGGTTAGGAACAAACGGTTTTTGACCAGCTTTCGCTTTGTCTTTGTCCAATTTGTTCTTAGCCAGTTAGGTTTGGAGCTCTCAGGTTTTGAAAATCCAATACCAGCTTTTCCATTATCGCTCAACTTTGGAGAGTTTTGATCATCATATTTTACCGACTCAAAGCAGTCATATATCACACTAGGTTTGACAAAGCTCATTTTATTGAACTTGTCATAGGCCTGCTGTGACTGCGTACTGGTCTCTCCTTCACTGAATTCACTACTATTGAATCCCAAACCAGACTTATCATTGGCTAGTTTTTGACTCTCGTTCAGTTTGTGAAGAGATCGAGAAGACCGATTCCAGGCGCTCACTACTTGATTCAATATTTCGATTTCAGCTTTGAGCTCACTGGTCTCATTTTTCAACACATCATTCTCAGCTGTTAGCTTACTCAACTCAGTCTTCAAGCTGTCAATATATTCAAGCTCATCAGAACTTGATTCAATCGAACTACTTTTTAGACTCATGTTTTCAGCTTTAGCTTCCTCGAATGAGTGAGAAAGCTTCCTGTAATCTTTGACCATGTCATTCAGAAGGGTGGTTGAATGAACTCCTTTCGATTTTAGATTTTCGAAATTCTTTTAAAATGTTACAAGCACTGCTTAACTTAAGTCAGAGTTACCAGACTTAAGGATCTCAATTTAATGCAAATCTCTCGGCTAACTAAAATAGTGCGGAAAAAAGCCAATCGATTTGTGAACAGATAAACAATAAATAAAGTGCAGAATATAAAAGATTAGAGTTCAGGGATTTGTTTCTGTAAGTTCGGATATTAATATCCTACGTCTCCCCTTCTTCCTCCTCGGAAGGTATCACTAGAAGATTTGTTTTGTACAGGCCTTCTGCACACACCCAATCACACAAGCCTCACTTGTATGAAATCCTAGTATCTCCACAACAATCCACGCAGACGCAGCTTCTGGTTTACAAGTGATGAATAAGATTTTTGAACGGCTTTAAAGAGCACGTTCTTTACAGACTCAATGATATAATCAATGAATACAAATCTATGAGACTGTTAACTCTTCTGGTTTCTAAAACGTAGAAACTCGATTCAGCAAATGAACCAGAAGATGACTTGAAGGTATTTCAGTGAATACTAAGGTTGTATTCTTCAAGTCTTTGAGCTTCGTGAATATAACTTCAAAATGCAAGGAAGCTCTGAGAATGTTTTGACAGCGTGACCGCAAGATAATGAGAGTTTGAAGACTGAGTTGAGTAAGCTAACATCTGAGAATGATGTGTTGAAAAATGAGACCAGTGAGCTCAAAGCTGAAATCGAAATATTGAATCAAGTAGTGAGCGCCTGGAATCGGTCTTCTCGATCTCTTCACAAACTGAACGAGAGTCAAAAACTAGCCAATGATAAGTCTGGTTTGGGATTCAATAGTAGTGAATTCAGTGAAGGAGAGACCAGTACTCAGTCACAGCAGGCCTATGACAAGTTCAATAAAATGAGCTTTGTCAAAGCTAGTGTGATATATGACTGCTTTGAGTCGGTAAAATATGATGATCAAAACTCTCCAAAGTTGAGCGATAATGGAAAAGCTGGTATTGGCTTTTCAAAACCTGAGATCTCCATGCCTAACTGGCTAAAGAACAAACTGGACAAAGACAAAGCGAAAGTTGGTCAAAAACCGTTTGTTCCTGACCAGCCGTGGCGTAGCTCAAAGAAGGTAAAAACTGGTTGGACAAATAGTCAGCCAAGGAGAGATTCATATGGTCAACATGTCAAATCTAAACTCAAAAGATAGTAGTGAATTCAGTGAAGGAGAGACCAGTACTCAGTCACAGCAGGCCTATGACAAGTTCAATAAAATGAGCTTTGTCAAAGCTAGTGTGATATATGACTGCTTTGAGTCGGTAAAATATGATGATCAAAACTCTCCAAAGTTGAGCGATAATGGAAAAGCTGGTATTGGCTTTTCAAAACCTGAGATCTCCATGCCTAACTGGCTAAAGAACAAACTGGACAAAGACAAAGCGAAAGTTGGTCAAAAACCGTTTGTTCCTGACCAACCGTGGCGTAGCTCAAAGAAGGTAAAAACGGGTTGGACAAATAGTCAGCCAAGGAGAGATTCATATGGTCAACATGTCAAATCTAAACTCAAAAGATCTCACGGTAATTCTACACAAACTTTTGTGGACCCACACACTGGAAAGACCGTAAGGATAATTCAAGTCTGGGTCCCGAAAGAGGTAATCCAATCTGGACCCAAGTAAAATTGGGTACCAAAAGCTGCTTGTTTGATTGCAGGGTAACAGGTACAAAGTAGCAGCTGAAACAACATTGTGATACCTGGATAGCGGCTGTGCAAGACAAATTAATTAAGAGCACAGTGCACAAATACAGAGGGAAGAAAACAGAGAGACGAAGCAGTCGACCACCATTAGAGAGGAGCTTACAACGAGTGTCGACTGCTGAGTTCTAAATTAGCTTTTGTAGAGCACTTCCCAAGTGTGTGTGAGATTTATTATTTAGAGAGTTGAGCTATACACTGTAAAATCTCACACACAAAGATTCACTCGTATATTTTGAGAGATGTGCGAAAATGATTAGCGAGTGAATCACAAACAGAGAAACCTTCATTGTAGTCTTTGAACAGAGACGTTAAACAAGTTCCTGTTTAGTTAGACACACAGTTGCGGCTGGTGTGCATTGTTGAGGCTAGGAGTTCATACAAGTGCTGCTTGTGTGACCGAGTGTTTGCAGATGGCCTGTAATCATCAAAGTCTCCTAGTGGAACCTTCCAAGGAGGAAGAAGGGGAGACGTAGGACATTGATGTCCGAACTTCCAGAAACAAATACTGAGTAATCTCTTTATGATTTACAGCATTTACCTTTAGCATATTTACATGCATTAGCAATCAGATTTCATATGCGGAGTTGCTTTAATAGTTGGTTGTATGAAATCTGATTGTGCCCCATATGCATATGCAATTAATTAGCACGTTTACATTCAGCATATTTGCACAGCAGATTTCACATATGCTTAGTCACGCACTCATATGTTTAGTGAAATCTGATTGTTTACATAGCATAATAAAATGTCACTCACACGCACAAGGCATTTGAGATTCCACATGCACAGTAGCTTTAATATATGTTTAATGGAATCTCAATGCGCAGCTTTGTTCTCATTATTCATCTATTCCACATAAGCCTTTAATTTAGCACGTAAGGGAATCTCAATGCGCAGCTTTGTTCTCATTATTCATCTATTCCACATAAGCCTTTAATTTAGCACGTAAGCATACACAATTATCACACATGCACAGTCAAACAGATTTCTAACAGAAATCTGTTTGCATTGTTTTAAAATATAAGGATTCAGTTCTGGTGTTTTCCGCATGTTTTATTACATACCAGATCTGTCTCCGGTGCTCTGTTTTTAATGTTCAAGAACCCGAGGTATTGCACCTCATAATAGCAGCGCAAAGTTTTTAATTTTTGACAATAGAGCTTGCTAACATTAAATTTCCTGATTTTCGGACCTAACAAGCGACGTCTGATTTTCACGAAACGACAGCGTATCACTCCCGCGCCATCAACAACTGATCATACTTCACCTGCTGACGCTACAGTAGAACACTGACGTCTGAATTGCGCTACCGCTGAAAACCAACAGCTGAATTCTCGCGCAACTCACTACTGTGCAACTCTAATCCAAATCTGAACACCCATAATTCACAATTCCGTGACAAATCTTAATCCAAAATCTGATTAACCATTAAATCTTACTTAACAGATTTCTAGTTCTCACATATTCTATCTCCATAAATGGTGAACTACATGGCTTCTTCAAGGGAGCGAGGGGGATACGACAGGGTGACTCTCTATCACCCTATCTATTTGCTATTTGTATTGAAATGTTTTCTCGAGGTGTGAATATAATTACTACGACTCAAAATTTCAGCTTACATATAGCTTGTTCGTCCAAAAGAATTTCACATCTAGCATATGCCGACGACCTGCTGCTCTTCACCCATGGAGACCCGAGGAGTGTCACCCTCATGGTTGATTGTTTGAATTATTTTTGTGCCATGGCAGGACTTAAAGTGAATAACTTAAAATCCAATGTGTATATGGCTGGTATGAGTGATGCTCACAGGCTGGAAATTGCGCAGCTAACTGGTTTCATTGCAGGGGAGCTGCCTTTTCGCTATCTTGGTATCCCTCTGGCCTCAGCCAAACTCAGACGATCTGATTACAAAAGCCTCACTGATGCAATTGCTCATAAACTGGCTGCATGGCCGAAAAAATCACTATCTTTTGCTGGCAAGGCTGAATTTATTCGAGCTGTACTACAAGGTACGGAATGTTTTTGGCTTTCTGTTTTACCAATTCCATGATATGTGATTGAGAGGATATATACAATGTGCCACAAATTCATGTGGAATAGCGGACATCCCCCAATTTCTTGGTCTACTATGTGTAAAAACAAAGAAGATGGGGGGATGGGGCTCAAAGACTTGAGAATATGGAATAAGACACTACTTTGTAAAACTTTGTGGAACATACACATTAAAAAAGATACCTTGTGGGTTAAATGGATTACATGTAAATATGGGGATGATCTTTGGCTATGGATTCCAAGAAAGGATGATTATGCTCTCTTCAAAAAGATACTCACAATTAGGGATGAATTATTGTTGAAGGCTGGTTTCAAACAATCTGTTTTATCCCTTTTTCATAAATGGTTCGAATTTGGAAATTCTGGATGTGACAAAGTATACAGGTTCTTCACTCTTGGTGCTGGGATTTGGCCTTGGAAGCCTCTCATTTGGAAATCATGCTTACTACCTAAACATAGGTTCACTCTACGACTGTTTGCGCATAAAAAGCTCATGACCTTGGATAAGCAGCCATATATTCTGGACAAAACATGCAGGATGTGTTATGCAGGTGCTGAAACTTTTGACCAGATTTTCTTTAGCTGCAAATTTGTTAATGCTGTATGGACAAAAACTTTGGCATGGCTGGGAATTACATACAACATGAGAAATGTCGATGCCCTCCTTAAGATGTACCGCAGAAAGATGCGTGGAAACAACTCCAATTACAGATTCAGGTGTATCTCGATTGCTGCTGCTATTTATCAGATCTGGAATCAACGAAATCGATGCCTTTTTGAAGATGAATCTCCGGATGTTATTGCTGTTTGTAGGCGCATTCAGATTTTTGCATATAGAATCTTTCAATTGTAACTGAGCTATTTCGTTTGTTTGAGTAGTTTTATTTCGTGAGTAGCTTAATATTTGATTTACAATTTTGTTACCGGGGCATGCCCTGTGTTTTATATAAACATTAACATTTACCATCTATGATATGATCTTCATATCGAAAAAAAGGACTTAAGCTATTCCCATGTTTAGGCAGCTCGGAGTCCGATGAGTAACGCCTCATACTCAGGCTCGTTATTGGAGGCTTTAAAGTCCAGTCTAACCACCATGCTTGTCTCCTCTCCCCAAGGGGACACCATTACTACCTGACCCACTACTGGTGTGGCATGAGTATCCATCTACATAAATCTTCCACTGCTCCTCTTGCTCGAGGTGGATCATCTTCGCTAGAAAATCATTCAGGGCTTGTCCTTTTATAGATGTTTGGATTTTAAATTGGATGTCGTACTCACTAATCTTGGTCACCCACTTCAATAATCCATCGGAGGCATCGGGATGTGTAACTATCTGTCCCAAAGCACTATTGGTTAGTACTGTTATGGAGTGAGAGAGGAAATATGGCCTCAGTCATCAGGCTGTAATGGCCAAGGCTAGAGCTAGTTTCTCTTGGGTACTATAGTTTATCTCGACCCTTTTCAGGGCATGGCTCACAAAGTAGATGGGCTGGTGAGTCTTTCCTCTCGAACCAGGACAGATCTTACAGCTTGCAGGTTACGGCAAAATAACAAACAATTTCTCCCCAGGCTCAGGCTTAGTAAGAACAGGAAGCCCCTTCAAATAATCCTTTAGCTCTTAGAAAGCCTTCTCACTATGCTCATCCCATTCAAAGTTCATAGCCTTTTGCAGCACCTAGAATAAAGGGGGACTCTTATCATCAGATCTAGAATGAACTAAGACAGAGCAACTATTCTTCCCGTCATCCTCTGAACTTCTTGAATATTGCATGGGGAGCACATCGAAGCTAGCACATCGAAGCTAATGCTTGTACTTTATAGGGGTTAGCTTCGATGCCTCGTCCCGTCACCATGTACCCAAAGAGTTTTCCTGTTCGAGCGCCAAACACACAGTTTCTTGGGTTTAGCTTGACCTGATACCCCCAAAGCATGCTGAATGTCTCCTCAAGAACTGCTATGACTGTGTCTCTGTTCGGGACTTCACAAGGATGTCTTCAACATTTCTCCTGATCTGGTATGGGAACACTTTGTCCATGAGTCATTGTAGGCATCCAAAAAGCACAGGAATTCATGGTTTACCATAGATTCGTGAAGTTGGTCTATATTCGGAGCGGATAGAAATCCTTAGGGCGGGCTTTGTTCAAGTCCTGGAATTCAATACGCATGCGCCAATTCCCGATTGCGTTTGGGACCAACACAAAATTGGAGAACTAGGTCGGAAAATGCACTTCTCTGATATGCCCAGCCTTTAGTAGCTCCTCAACCTAGCTCCTATTTACAACATCCTTCTCTTGCCCGAAGTTCCTCCTCTTATGAAGACATACCTGCAGTACAAAGAGACATTCAACGGATGTTCCATGACTTCTCGATGCACCTTCGTTAGGTCAACGGGGGACCTCGAAAATACATCTTTGAAGAGATTCGGTCATCATGGGTCGCTTATTGCTGCTGACGAACTTAAGAAGGAATACCCTGCTGAAATCTTGGAAGCCAGTAATCCCCCCGGCTGGGAAAAAATTGAACCACTGCTGGACTGATCTAACCAGGATTGTCAGGAAGACCCTGCATTTGATAGGATCGGTGTATTGATGCAGGGGCGTTGCATTCTCAAACCTAGAAATTTGCTCCTAGGGATCCTCAGTCCCATCATACTATTCCACATTCAGGAATTTGAAGTGTTGAGGTAGCTTTGCAGTCAATATCTCCACCGAGAAGGGGACTTCTCGGAATGGAACTGACGGGGATCCCGTACTTCTCTCTTCCCACAGCCGTGCAACCTCTTCCTGGAGCTTCCTTATCTCCTAAAGTGGGGGTTCAAGTAGGGAGAAGGGTTGGTCTCTGGTCGTCGTGCCGAGACCTGCTCTTTGTTTCAGCCACCAGTTGAGCTATTTGGGCTGCTATGAGCCTGGTGCTTATGACCTCGGGACAAACTCTCAGTGTTGTTGCTGTTATTTTCTCCTGTCTATGTCTACTTCTTCTTGATGGAATTTTTGATTCTTCATCGTTTCCCACGGAAGGAGCCATGATGTAACCAAATTTTTCTTAGCCGATAGGTAGGGATGGCAATTTTCCCCGCGGGTTTGGGGGCCCGCGGGGAAAAACCGAAATGGGGCGGGTATGGGGAATATTTTATATCCCCGAATCAAATGGGGATGGGGATGGTAATAGCACCCCCATCCCCGAAATCCCCGAACCCACCCCGATAGTGTGTGTGTGTATATATATATATATATTCATCGTTTCCCACGGAGGGAACAATGTTGAAACCAAATTTTTCTTAGCCGATAGGTAGGGATGGCAATTTTCCCCGCGGGTTTGGGGGCCCGCGGGGAAAAACCGAAATGGGGCGGGTATGGGGAATATTTTATATCCCCGAATCAAATGGGGATGGGGATGGTAATAGCACCCCCACCCCAGAAATCCCCGAACCCACCCCGATAGTGTGTGTGTGTATATATATATATATA
>KV012847.1:46729-71734 GCA_001598015.1 Dorcoceras hygrometricum
TATATATATATACTATTATTATTCAATAAAAATCATATTATTATTCTTATTTCATACATATTTAGATGAATAAAAATCTTCCAAACTATGTAATAATATAATATCATTTATATGCATATATATATTGTTCGTTAATAATATTTTATTGAGTAATAATAATATGTAATAGTATATATATAGAGTATCCGATATATTAGAAATATGTATGTTTTTAATAATATAGATTAATAAATAATATATATAAAATATTAGAGGCGGGGATGAGGATCCCCGTCCCCGAACCGATCCCCGCGGGGATGGGGATGGGGATCCCCGAATTATTCGGGGGCGGGGATGGTAATGGCAAAATCGGTCCCGCCCCGTCCCGTTGCCATCCCTACCGATGAACTACCACCAGGTCGGGTCGTTGGGAGATTTCACCTTGAGATATGCTTGTACTACTGGGTCGAATGTACTACCTCAGGTAACCTGAAATCACAGAATCATGTTAGAGGGTGCCGAAAGTGTTTTGGTGAATTCCCTCTGATACTTAAGACAGATTGGATGGTCGGGAGACAAGAGAGTAAGAAAGTATTCAAAGACTAAAAGTTATGAATTTCTGAGCGAATGTAAAATGTCATGTCTGAGTTAACCACTTCTCAAGGCGTGATTATCGCCACGGCTCCTCGAGATAAGACCAATTTGCCGTGTATTAATTGTCCAGTTTTAGAGGCATAATTATCGCGCTGGGCCACTTGACGGGATGAGTTGGCTTGAGGGTATTAGTGCATGCTCGGGTAACCTGCTCAGGAATATGGCCTGCTTGAGCCTCGAGCATCATGAGGCCTGTTCGGGTGCCAGGGTGCTTAAGTAGGAGTATCAAAATCATTCTATCAAAATATATCCTTCAATGTCAAATAATATATCAAAATCATTCTATCAAAATATATCCTTCAAAGACAAATTATATTTGAGAAGTGTATATGAAAATAGTTGTCTGTAAGATAATATAAATGAAAATGACAAACAAATGGAGTAGCCCAAAACATCCAAAAACATCAAGAGGCAAGCAATCAAATACTTATGTGAATAATACCAATAATTATATACCAATAATAATAATACCTGGATGACACAACGTATTAAGAAAAAATGTCTCAACCCATACTTGAATCAACCCAAAAATGACCAACCCGAATCTAACAAATTTGAATTTTACTTTTAACAAAATAATCAAATAAACTTGAAGCACATAGTAGTAGTAATAATGATAATTATATTATAATATAAATACATAACGAAAATATTGTCTACATATTATTTAAATTGAAAGTCCACATAGAGAATTTAGAGTATTCTTACGAAATAAATAAATAATTGTTTCACAAATCATATTTTATGAAACAAATATTATATGGTGAAATTTGTTATTTCAAGATCATAAAATTTAAAGATACAAATATACAAAAATATTGTCAATATTTCTTAATTCTATATGAAAATATAATTTAAATAAACAGGTCATGTCGAGCCGACTTGGAGTCATTTTTTTACTCAGGACATGCTCATTTTTTTACACCACGAACTATATAATAACACCTATATAACAATGATTCTGGATATTTTTCCATAAATTCATAACGGAAAAATACATAGTATTTGTTAGATCGCGAACCCTCCCGATTTAAAATGAACGTCAATCCAACATTGGAAGAAGCCAGTTATGTATTCAACGTGATTTGAGTCCAGAATAACCTCGGATACACACTGTGCTTTGACCATTAAAATAATACAAACCTAAATACGTTGACATCTTATATAGCGACATGAAATCTAGACATGTCAATTGTATTTTGTATCTTACTTAGGTTTTTTCTACTGCAAACAAATATCATATTTTTTTATAATATGGTTTTTTTATACCTCCGGGTGGATACCCGAATAGAAAAAAATATAATATGATCAATTATATGCTGGCAACAGCCCTTGGGTCGTAAACCGCTTAAAGTTGCACATAATTTATGGACTAATTAAATTATTAACTTAATTCCTACAAATCGGACCTTCCATAGTTGATGGGCCCAAATCAACAACACTGAGAAGTAGAATTCGGCTGTACCGAAATGTCTACTGAGGTTTCTTTCTATCTTTTCTTTCCTCTTTTTTTTTCTTTTAAATGTCTATTGAAATTAATGGACACGCATGGCCTAACAATTTCGGACGCGTTCACTAATCAGACATCCTCGTACCATATGCCAAAGAAAAATTTGCAGTCGACGTAATCGATTTCTAGAATTAAACTTATATGAAAACAAAAACAAAAAAAGTGATTGGAGGTATGCGACTCGTTTTTTTCCACATGGTTAAGCAATTTTAGCAACGGCGATGGGCTAAACCGATATGGGTCTCATCCTGTTTTAGCATTTTACTGATCTGTTATTTATTGATTAAAGTGATATAAATCAGGATAGTATCCTTTTCTTGCCTAAGTCTTTGGAGTAGAAGAAGACTGCGGCTTTAAGCAATCTCTAGCAGCTATGCAGTTACACCATTTAAATATCTAGAAAACGCATCAGAAGGTGTACCTAGAAAGTAATTAATATAAGGGCACCTGCATTGGATGTTAATAGGCCATGTTATAACTCCTTTTTAACGTTAAAACCAATGTGGGAGAGTGTTATAACACTGCAAAAATGCCACGTTGTTTAACGCGTTCAAAACTTTGAACGCGTTAATAGATGCCACGTCAGATAATCTAATTAATAAATACAAAAAAAACTTTAAATTTTAAAAAATAAAATTTTAAAAATTTTTGTGAGTAAATTTCAACTGTAGTTGAGAAAATTAATATTTTTTAAAAACAAATTTGTGAGTAAATCCCACGGCTAAAAACTAAAAACTTATAAAAATTTATGTTTTAAAAATGATATTTTACAAATAATTAAAATACTAATAATATAAATTAAACTTAATATAATCATATATACATTGTTTAAAAATAATAATAATGATTGAGTGGACAGTGGGACCCATAAATAATAATTGTTAATGTTAAAATGAATGTGAGAGAAATAGAGTGTTAATATAATGTGTATGTGGCATGTGGACCCCATGATTTGTGATGAGTTGGAAGAGTGTATAACGTGAACGGATGCAGATGCCCTAATGAAGATACCTCGGAATGGAATTCTTCTATAAATATAAACATATTCTATATTCATATATATTTTGTGGACAAGGTCAGAGAAAATTTCATTATGTCCATAGGGTCAGAAGGATGTTCAAACAGCGAAATTAGCTATAACCATAGGGTCAGATGGAAGTTCAAAGAGAAAATTTCACTATTTTCATAGGGTGGCATCATCCGTTCGTGAAATTTTCAAATAGATTCGATATTTGATTCTTATTCGAAATCATCGAACTAAAAATTGGCAAAACCTTTTTTTCGAGACAAACTTGAGCCGAAAATTATTTTTTTCAATAGATTATGAGTCGCGGGGAACCTTAAAAATCTTATTTATATAATATCTTTGAAAATATAAACTTTGAGTTTTTCAACATTTTTGAGGTTTTGAGCAGTTGTTCTAGAACATTAATATTTCGAGAACAACTTCACATAACTCGCAAATATAACATTTTGAGCCAAATTCTAACTCAAACTTTATTCGAACCAACCAAAATCGAGCCAAAAAATTGGATTTCGAGCTTCAAATTGAACTCAAACATACTAAGTCTAATTCGAGCCTTGTTTATTTTTATTAATATACGACTCAATCCAGTTCGTTTACATCCTAAGCCAAAGGTCGACAATTATCCCACATTTGGGATTGGAATCCACCTGAAAAGTATTAGTCTCATATATATTGATTGGTAAATGTGGAAGATACATCGATCAGGGCCATAACCTAAGACTAAGAGTAATATCACAAGACACGAACACTTTACCGTTATTAAATTCTTGACAGGGCACGTCAATTAAGAAACTGCTCCCACAAGGAGTTATATTTTAAAAACTGTTACAAAAATATTTCGAAATTATTTTTCATTCCTACATGCGCCAGCTTGGTTCCCAAACCGTATTCCTTGGACGCATAGTATGGTGCATTATTATGGATCAACATCTGCCAGTGGGACGAACTTCCTTAGCCTCTCGGCTATCCTTGCAGCTCCATATTCCGGCGCTGACCCTCCAATCTGTGGACAATTTAGAAGATTCCAAACAAGATCGTTATTAAGTTAACCCAGACTGATACAAGAAATCCATCAATTTGTGGAAGTGGTGGAGGAATAGGGGGGCCAGCAAGTATGGGTGGATTAAATGGAGGATCTTCTTGCGACGGAGAGTGGAGAAGAAACCAAAGTTGCATTTGAATCGAGTCAGTGTTAAATAACTGACTCAAGGAATTTATATCTGAGATATGAAATTAGAACAAAACGCCTAGTGGGATTAGGTAAAAGATTGATTGAGACCACTCACACCCTCTACTATGTCATTGGATTGGATAGGAGAATCAGTCTCGATCCTTAAATTTTCTCGAAATGATAAATATCTTCCCACTCGACGTAAAAAGAATAGACGCATTTTGAAAAGAGAACACCATTAGACACTAATCAAGTGTAGTTCTCCACTGGAATTCCTGGTTAGCTTTGATTTAAGAAAGATCTACGTACCTTGCAATGTATTGTGTGGGATACAGTATTTTCTTGTACAGAGAAACAGGCATTGGCAATATCTGCATCTTCCTCTTGCAGCACTCGGATAGTCTCACGAAACAAAAACTGACAGTTGATTCCAGTTATCAAAATCACCTCAACAACAGAACCCATTAGATTAACTTTGATTTCTAGTGGTTTTAATCCCCCGTTGTTGAATCCCATCAACCAGTTTCTCTTCTGCTTCATCTTCTCCAAGTTCAATTCCAGCTTCTTGATGTAACTGGTTGCTACTTCCAGTTGATCCAGCAGCGAACCCGTTCCCTGTCATCAATATTGAAATCAGGATTTATTGAGCTCTGGGTTTCGTTATTCTTTTAATTCGACCATCGCGGCTAATCTCAAACGATCCCACTTCAAGGAAAAAAAAAATGGCCCGGGTGGCTATATATGTGGCTGCGCCACTGCCTTTGACATGAAGCAAAATGCTCATGACAAGCAAAAGTATTAGCATGTTTGTTTAGATAATCAAAAGAAGAAATGATAAACGAACCGTATGGGATCGCGGTGGCACGAGAGAAGCGAGCTTGGAGCACAGTGATTTCATCTCATTTCTCCGGTTTTTCTCCACAGTTTTCCTGTCAGGTTTGGAAGAACTAGGGTTTTGATCCATCTCAGGACTAGCGTTTTGATTGATTGGCATATATATATTAATTTTTCCAAATGGAGAGTCTGCGGATAAAAGTGAGCACAAGCATTGTGTATATTTTATTAATGGTTGTTTAAGTTTTAAAGCAAAGCGGTATTCATGAAGCTTTAAAGAAAGTGAATATGATGTAGAAAAGGCACGAAGTCTTACATATTCCGGAGAGAAATCAAAGTAGTATCGTGAAAGGGAACTGTGAAGGGGCCCTTCGTTGTAAGTTTGTGGGGCCCAAAAGTGCACAAATCTTGGACCATTTAACCACGATCATCTAAATTTAGAACGGGAAAAACAAAATATTCTAAGAAGTGTAGCATATTTTATCTTTTTAAAAAAGTTAACTTATTAATGGGTTAACCCCTGTATAGGTCAGATGTCCTTTGGCCCATACAGGTGGTAAATCGAGGGATATGTACGGGTAGGCATGACCCAGGGAGAGAACCCATATAACGAACTAATTCCCAGAGCATACCCCATAATATTTCAGTGGGGAATATGCTCCACACGATAATCGAACCCGTGCCGGGGAAGTTATTCCCACATCACCCCAGATCTTACCAATTCATCTGTGCTCCTGGAGGCAATGTAGCATATTTTGTCGTCAACAATGACAATGGTGCTTACAGGGACATGTTCTTATATTAATTTTATTTGTGCGTGGTCGTTCTACAAAAAGTTCATACAAAGGCATACTATTTATACTTCTCAGCATTATGTATCTCGATAATATAAATGTAGCTGAATTTCAGTTTCAAAGTCATCAATCATCACTTTTAACGTTGTCCATTTGATATAAATGTTAAGCATGTATGTATGTATGTGATCCACTTAATCAGGAAAACTACTCAATTCTGGTATGAGAATGATGATAATATATTTATATGTTATGATATGATGACCAAATGAAAGTCGAGTTGTTTAGATTTACTCAAATTTAATTGGAACAAAGAAACACGCGGACAAATCAAGATTAAATTTGAAGAACTGTGGAAACTAGCCTAATATGTCGTCTGGTAGGATTAATAATAATGTGTCCTAGTTTGGTCATGAGTCATTTCTTCCGGGTATAGTTATAATTTGCTTTATTCTCGACTGTTGCCGATAAATACTTGATAGTTTGAGTCGTAAGAAAGATCTTGTCATTGCTGTGAAAGGGTTTCTTGTTTGGTTAATAAATCTTTCTTCTTATGTAGGGCAAAAAAATGGGTTCTCCCCTGTATAATTAATTAAATCCATGCATCCAAATTCTTTTGTACCGGAGAATATGAACTGTCGGGTTAAGCTTACAAGTACGATAATAATTATGTGATGGGTGACCTACTGGAAAGCTCTTTGTACCGCTTGATCTGATTGTCTAGGTGGGCCGTAAAAGAGTGACGACAGATTTTAACGGATAACTATCTCTGCTGTGGATATGACCAGCGGTAAGGGAAGAGTAAGATTGATTTCTAAGGAATATGCGACAGCATCAGCAGTTAGACACACACCTCCTCGGATTCATGGGCCTAAGAATCTGACTCTAATGCACATAATATGTGCTCTCTGCATTATCACATGTATAAGGATATAAAAGTTGCACATTGACTAACGGTTACAACTTTTAGCTTAGTAGTACGCTTGATCCTAACATGAAGGTTGTTCCATACAGAGTTATAAGGACCATAATTGAGAATTGTTTGATCAACGACACTCCTTTTTGCGGCATCCACTAAGTCAGGATACATATGTTCCGGTTCTGTTGGTTCTATATGGAAGAAGATTATTGATCTTATGCAAATCGACCATCCCTCAAATTTTTTATAATCACAAATATATTGCTTTAATTTTCAAAAAAGCATGCGCAACACATTTCTGTTATTCCTAGATGCTGCGCACTTTTGTCACCTAAAAAGCACGCACAACACATTTTTCTCAGTATTGTATTTTTCATAGCCCACTATAAATAGAAAAACCCGATTTTATTCCCTAAATGTATTTAGTAGTTGAGTTAAGCGTACATGAGTGAGAGAAGTATTGAGATGAACCTCTTGGAAAGCTCTCGTACGTCAAGTTGCTGGCGTTGTTCCGCTTGATTTGATTGGTCAGATGTGCTGTAAAAGTGATGTCATATCTTGACGGGTAATACTATATCTGCTGGGAATAGGGTCGACGGTAGGGTAAGGGATAAGACTGATCTCTAAGGGAAATTAGACAACACCAACATTTAGACACGCATCTCCCATGACACATGGACATAACAGCCCGACCGTAACGTAAATAATAGATGTACTATGCGCTGCCACATTATGGGAAGTAAAGTTGCACATTGACTACAGTTATAACTTTTAGCTTAATGGTAAGCACCTGATCCTAACATGTTGTAATTGACCCAACATACAAACATATTCTCCTACTTATAGAAAGTCGTTCTAATATTAATGAGAATGATTTATTTTCACAGTTGAAATTCTTGAAATGTTTATCACTAACGACGTAAGTGAACTCAACAATCGATGTAGTGAATTATTTGGAGAAAATGGATGGATCTCATGGATGTTTCTCAAACACAACTCTTATTGATTATCTAAGATTACAAATGCATAACAAAGTTTTCTTACTGTTAAATGTCATTAAGAGAATTTCTCGATCAGACATTTCACATGAAAAATTGAATGGATTGATTTTTTTATCAATTGAGAATTACTGAACAATTTGAGTTACTTTTAGATCTAAAATTGTACGATTTTTGGTGACCCTTTTGGATATGTTTGGATCTTATTATTCAATTATAGTAAAAATATTTTGGACCACTGGCAGGCTGCTCATTTGTTTAGTTTCTTTATCATGTCATTAATTGAAAATATTTGTTCAATTCCAAATCTACTGGTGCTCATTTGTTTAGTTTCTTTATCATGTCATTAATTGAAAATATTTGTTCAATTCCAAATCTACTGGTGCTCATTTGTTTAGTTTCTTTATCATGTCATTAATTGAAAATATTTGTTCAATTCCAAATCTACTGGTGCTCATTTGTTTAGTTTCTTTATCATGTCATTAATTGAAAATATTTGTTCAATTCCAAATCTACTGGTGCTCATTTGTTTAGTTTCTTTATCATGTCATTAATTGAAAATATTTGTTCAATTCCAAATCTACTGGTGCTCATTTGTTTAGTTTCTTTATAATGTCTTTAATTTAATATATTGTTCAATTCCAAATCATTCTTATGGAACTAGCATATTCCAATAAAGTCATGACTGAATATTAGGTATACTCTGAGAGTCGATCTGTTATAATAAATCATCTCCCCTAGGTCCTGCCTACGCTGCATATACCTCGATTTAATGGATCAATGACATCTGACTTATATATGGATTAACCCTCGTATAGACTAATCTTTTAAAAAATAATAATAAATAATAATAAAATAATGTGAAAGCGTATTATAACATTTAATGTTAGGCTCAGACCCAAAAATATGAACTCCCCGGAAATACTGTCCGCCGCCGCCCTATTGGAGGATCATGCTGACTCTATGTTGTGTGGAACAAAAGTTTGACTATCTGTATTATCTCTATTCCAACAGAGAACGTGAAAACAAGGGATCTGTGGTAAACTGGATTGAATGATGATTTTGTTCAATTCCAAATCATTCTTATGGAACTAGCATATTCCAATTAAGTCCTGACTGAATATTAGGTATATTCTAGAGTCGATCTGTTATAATAAATCCTCTCCCTTAGGTCCTACCTACCCTACGATACCTCGATTTAATGGATCAATGACATCTGACTTATACAAGGATTAACCCTCGTATAGACTAATCTTTTAAAAATAATAATAAATAATAATAAAAGAATGTGAAAGCGTATTATAACATTTAATGTTAGGCTCAAACCCAAAAAAATATGAACTCCCCGGAAATACTGTCCGCCGCCGTCCTATTGGAGTAGGGCTGTAAATGAATCGAACTTGTTCGCGAACTTTTCGAACCGATTCGAGTAGATATTCGATTCGAATTTTTTGAACTCTAGCCGGACTCGAACCGAGCCGAACTATTTTACGAATCGAACCCGAGCCCGAATTATTTTGTTCGAAAGGTTCACGAGCCGCTCGCGAACCTTATTTATAATAAAAATTATTATTATTATTACTGTTTTAATTGTATATAATATATAATAAATAAATATATTTGAGTTCTATATCGAAGTCGAGCTCTTATTTTTCGAATCGAACTCGAGCTCTTTATCGTACGAATTCGAGCCGCAAATGACAAAAAATCGAACTTCGAATCGAGTTTCGAATAAGCGAACTCGAACTCGAATACTAAATTTTTCATAAAGTTCGACTCGATTCGATTCGTTTACAGCCCTATATTGGAGGATCATGCTAACTCTATGTTGTGTGGAACAAAAGTTTGACTATCTGTATTATCTCCATTCCAACAGAGAACGTGAAAACAAGGGATCTGTGGTAAACTGGATTGTATGATAATTAATTCCGAGTACGAATTCGCAATGAAATATCTAAACCCACCCTTTAATTGACATCTAGCTTAGCATCATTATTAGTTATTGACGATGCACACCAAGACCAAGAAAAATTCTAAATAATTTTTCAATCTTTGATTTAATCCTTTGAAGATCCCCTATCTTCTATTCTAAAGAAAATCATGTTTCACTCTCTATTCTATTCTATTCAGTTTCAGTACTCAGCCCGATATTTTCAGAAAACATGCATTCTTGAAACTCCTCAAAAGCTCGGTTTCGGCGTAGCCAAAATAAACCCGGAATTTCATACGAATTCCACCTACTAAATTTCTCCATCTTCGGAGATTCATCGGGTGAATTATGTTAGAGTTAAACACATGTGAGATACCGAGCCTAGCTTCAGCTTCCACGTGCACAAGAAACAAAACACAGATACTCCTTGTAACAAAATAATGAATCTTACACTACCAAATTTCCAACTTAGTAATGTATCAAAACCAGGGAAAAGAGGATGGTACATACCAGTGGTAAAATGGAATGCTTCCATAAATTCACAGCAACAGCCTCAGTTACACGCCAAATAACAAGCCGACTTGTAAAATAACCCATCAGTTGTTGAAAGATGACAAGAGTGTAATGACTCCGATTATAAGACAAAAGCTCCAAGGCATGATGACAATTCGTTGTGTAGAATTGTATTACCATGTAGCACGCAAGGGAATTGGAAATATGACAAGATTTCTCCAGTTTATATTAAAAGACAAATTGTTGGATACTGCCGAAATAAAAACATGGCGATTGATGTTCTCGTATTTTACAAAGACCATTGACTGAGTGCACGCAATGACCTAATCATATTTGCATACTGGAACAGAGAGATGGAAGAAAAGAAGCTTGCTACAACAATTTTAATTACACTAGATCAAGCAAAACCAAAAGGTCCGTAGTGGTCCGGAAAATCAATAAAATTTTGGTTTAGGCATTGACGTAGTTGTTTGATGAGTGGGACCGAGTTTGTGTATCCAATGACGCAATCCCTTCTTATGGTCGTTGCATGCTGGATTCTGTAACAGATTGAGGGTACCATCACGAGCCAATGAAAACTCAAACTCCTCTAGCACCTTCACGATCTGCCAAAATTCAGGCCTCTTGTCTGGATGTAATGACCAACATTGTTCAATCAAAGCTTTCATGGCCAGGGGGCAATCAAAAGGTATGGAAGGCCTCAAATTCTGCAATGGTACACTTTGTTATGCATATGCATTCCTACAAATCACATAGCATGTCGAAAAATGGTTGTACCTTGTTCACCACAGCAAAAGCAGCTTGTATAGGCGTCATATCTTCGTAAGGGATGGTTCCTGTCACGAGTTCCCATAAAATGAGTCCAAAGCTATACACATCTACCTTCTTTCCATAATGCTTTCTTTTAATCATTTCAGGAGCCATCCACCGATAAGTTCCTGGATCATCTGCCAGCAGATCACAGCGTTCATCATCACATGCGATACCAAAATCAGCAACTTTCAGGTGGAAATCTTCACTAATCAGAATATTTTCGGGTTTGAGATCCCTGTGAATAACACCCTGTGAGTGAATAAATTCCATTCCTCGTGCAATATCCAAAGCCATAGCAATTAACTTCTGCAATGGAAGAGATTTGCGCTCAAGCTTGTGCAAGTGTGCTCTCAACGAGCCCTCCATCAAATACTCGGTCACAATACAAAAGACTAGAGGTTTTCGGCATGCCCCTACGAGCTACATTTTCAATAAATAGCATTTTCAGAGATCAGGATACCTCAGACTCAAAAACAATAAGATCAAAATTACAGCAATATTATAACTGAAATCTCAACAAAAAAGAGCACGAAAATCAAATACAGAAGACCTATTGCATAGAAACGAGTACCTTTATCACATTTTTATGGTGGAGACGAGACAACAGAGTAACCTCTCTCACGAACTGCTTCTCCAACCGAGCACCTAAATCTCCATTTTCGTCATCATCTGGGACCCTAATTATTTTCACTGCAACAGGTTCTTCCATGTAAAGCCCATGGTAAAGCTGACTATGTGCCCCATGTGCAAATCTTAGCCCTAAAAATAACTTTGAAAGATCAATCATTTGCTCATCAGCAGTATCTACTGAGGTGACCCTTCCCCCACCATGATCAAAATACTTTGTCCAACCGGAATCCTTGCGACTTTTAGTCTTCTCCTGAAACTTCATCGACATGAAGTGCCTAAGCGGGCTATGATTCCTCAACAACCTTGAAGGAGGAGACTTCGTTTCATGGGAATCCTTACGGAGCAACTTGCCAACGATTCTTTTCTCCTGTTCTTTCCTTTGTGGATGTGGCGTGGAGAATCTCCTCTGAAGAGATCTTGCTTCCTTAAAGGTGTCAGAAAGCCTTGTTTCAGGGTGGGGGGATATAGCCCTCTGTGTATTTGCAGTAGGGTGTCGCTGAATTTGGACGGCATTTGGTCCTGGTATTGGATTGTTTCCTCTTCCTGGTTCCGGTCTAGATTTAACACTTGCTATTCTATTTGGCTGAACAGTGAAAGGAACAGATCCCAATCTTGAAGCATCCAAACGGTGACAAACAGTGTGAGAAAATTTTGCTCTCCTTATCCAAGAAGTTGCCTCTTCATCCATTTATGGTGATTTAATTAATTTTCACTATGAATAAACGCTGCTTGGTTCACCTTTTCTTCCTTCTTTAGAACAAAATATGCTAAAATATCTCCACACTACTCACAATCACAGAAGTAAAATTTTCCAACTCATAACCTGATTCCACCTCACCAAAGTTTAAACACCCTGAAACCAATCAAGAACACATAAAACCATAAAAAATAAATGGGTGGATCAACATATCGCTGCAACAAACCAAAATAAAAATACCTTCAGAGATCACACATTCGTCCAGAAACAAAGTTTCAAATCAAAATAAAACTGCAGCCAGATAAAACTAATTTTTGAGTCCATCAATATTACATGCAGACCAGGAAAAATTTAAAAACTTCAAATGTTTCATACCCACATCAAATCAGTCAAAAAGACTTCAAAAACAGATACAACCCCCTTTAAGCTGCAAAAAACAAATCCCAACATTCACTAATCCCCCCCCAACCCAACAGGATGAATCAATAAACTATTCTAGAAGACCGATAGAATAAACATGAAAAAAAGACAACTCTTTTCTCAATTTTCTTGAAATTAAGGAAAACCCACCATTACACCAATTGACAACCATACAACACCAATAATAGATTCAAGAAAAAAATACCAGCCCCTTCCCATTCGATAACCCAAAACAACACTACTTCTATAAACGAGCAATATCAGGCTTTTGACTTACCCAGAGAGCAAATCTCTCACGCCATTCTTCCTTTTTCATTCTAGCTACCATTTAAAACCACGTTCTTTGCACAAACCCCAAAAGCACCATCATTTCATCAGCAAAAAAATCAAAAAATCCACGTACGAACTACGAGATACAACACACAGGTAGCAGGAAGTGCAGGGCAAATATGCATAATCCCCAAAAACCCGAAGAAAAAAAAGAATGAAACAGATATACGTAGTTTACACGGCGATGAGCTGAGTGATTCCTCGGTGGGCCCAGCTAATGTGGAGGCTGACGCTGAGGCGTGGTCCAATCATCGTTAAGTCAAGAAGGGGAAAAAGAGAGAGAGAGAGAGGTAGGGTCGGGGGGGAATATTAATAGTACACGATGAAGAATACAAAAGGGTCGATCTCAAAGGAATGGCAAGTTGGTAAGGGAAATAAACGAAGATGGTGGAATCATGGAAAACTCGGATATCTTGTGGATTTGCTTTCTCCTTCAGAAAATATATCTGTACGTATACACGTAAAGATTGTACCTTTCGCACGGATACGAGTGATCGCAGTTCGTTTCTTGGTTTTTATTTTATTATTATTTTACAATAGTTCGATTGTTGGTGTTACTGCTGCTTCTTCAACATTCCTTCACAAATAATCAAGAAGCTAATACACTAATATTTGTTTAGATTGGATATCAATACTGAGTAATAATTTTTGTTTCGTTTTATGCGAAGTTGAAATTTTGAAATCAATTTTGTGATTTTGGATTCCAATATTCATCTGGCAAGAATATTATAGAAAACTAAATTTCTTACATAAAAAATTAAATAAGGTGGATATCACCTGTGTTTTCAAAATAAAGGCTACCGAACCTGGCAATATTGTTGAACAATGCATTTCAAATGAATAACCAAAAAGATCCACCATTTAACGCTTAAAATGAAATTTTTATCACATCAGTAGGATGGCAACGGGACGTGGCGGGGCCAATTTTATCACAATCATTCCAGTCCCCGAATAATTCGGGGATCCGCATCTCCATTCTCGTTGGGATCGGTTCGAGAACGGGGATCCCGACCCCGATTCTCATATATATATATATTATTTATTATTCTGTATTAATTAGCATACACACTTCTAATATATCATAAAATATATATTATTATTACTCAATAATATGTTATTAAATAACAAAATATATATATATATAACTATTAATAGATTACACTATTCTTATTTCATGCATAGATATTATCGTACGGGTTCGAGGAATTCGAGATGGGGCATTATTATCATACCTATCCACATTTGATTCGAGGATTTAAAAGCATCCTCATACCCGTCTCTTTCGGCTAAAATTGTCATCCCTACATATCAAGATAGATAGAGACGAGATCTGTTACAAATGGAGGTACAACCTGATATCTTATCTAATATTTGAGATCTTAAGATGAAATATACTATAAATATATCGACAATTTGAGAAAAGATTTATGATATTCATGTTCACTATATTTGCTCATATCATGGATAAGCACGAAGCAAACAAAACAAGGGGTTGATGGTATATGGACGTTGAAGCTGCAATTTATGAAAGGATTGGGAAGAAGAAAAGCTCAAGAACCTTACTCGCAAGTTGCACTAAAGAAATTCTTACATAAATATGTTAGCAATGACCAAAAAAAAAACATTAATGACTTTTCTATTTAAAAAAATCAATTATTTGAGTTTCTTACACCCAAATGTTGGCATAGTTTTTATTAAATTTAACTTAGATCCAAAAGTTAGTGTATACTAATTCTACTCGTATTAAAAATACCTGTTTATCAAACACTAACCAATTCTGATTTTAAACTTTTTACTTCTATTTAAACACAACACACCTCTGATTCTATCCACTTCTTGATACATTATTTCGATCATTTGTCCAAAAGTATAATTTTTTGTGAATACCCTATTAGTTTAATTAAAGTGAGATTTCCTTTCTACTTTTGTTACATGGGCAATAACTAACACATAAAATCCCCCACGGGTGCATTCCATTGCATCTTTCCAAGTCAACTCCATATTGGTTGGTGGCCCATATTGGTTGGTTTTTGGTCAAAATTGCCCAGGTGATAGGCTTATTATTCTTGGCATAAACTTAAAGAACAATCCTAAAGTGTATATAAACATTAAGCCATGCAGTCTGCTGCAATATAAGACTGTGGGCCGACCAAATATCACATGTACGTTTTTGAGTTATGGGCTTGGAAAACTATAGGAGAATGAATAAAGGAATCCAACCAACCATTGTGGGTTGGATATTATTAAACACTGGTAGGGCCGGGCTTGACAGCCCAAAAATAGGATGTATCTTAATAAAACATGGTGTATCCTCTATAGATTTATAAAAATCTAAAATAAAAGTTTACCTTTTTAATTTTATTTGAGAAAATCAGGAAAATATCAGATCAGCCCGTTTTAAGGTAAAAGAAGAATTTTACGCTCCAAAAGAGAGAACCAAAAGGATGAGAACCGATGGACACTCGAATAATGCAGTTAATAGACGTAATATTAATGGGGGTATATTCAATCAATGACTTTTATAGATTTCGATGGATTTAAAAAATCCAGAGGTATTCAATTGACACATTTATGAACTCCATAAAAGTTTGGTGGTATCCAAAGTAGATTTCCACGGAATTTTAAAAAGTCAAGTGGTATTCAATCTTAACTTTTTAAACTCCATAGAAATTTACAGGTATCCAAATTTCCTATAGAATTCATGTCATTCCTACGAAATCCTCCATGTACAAACTCTAAAGTCATAGGTACAACAACAAAACTAAAAATTCTCTTCTCTTCACCCTTGAGATTTGGTGACACTTTTATCTCATACTCAAATTTATCTACATTTCTCTCTCTTCAATATTCAATTACTTCCAACTATCACAAAATTTCATAATTTTTCGTTAGTTATATAATTTAAAAAATTTTAAATACTAAATAATAATTTTTCAAGAAGTTATATATATATAATCGTAAATAATATATATAGTATTTGATATATTAGAAGTTGAGATGCAATAATAATAAATAGTAGTAAACATTACGCCCATTTTTGCTTTTATTTTTATTTTTTCTATTTTACATTATTACTTTTCTTATGCCCATTTATTCTGCAATATCAAATGTCGAATTTTATTTGTTAATTCATTCCAAAGTTTTAGTGTTAATTTAAAAGTCTGTACAAAAACCTCTATAAAAATCTAATGAAGTCAATATAATTCGTTTTACAATTCCATGGGATGCCATCAAAGTTTATAAAATCTATCAACTCTACAAAAGTCTAAAATTTTAAAAAGTCTAAATACAGCGCAGAGAACATCTTAAGCGAATACAACACAGATAACAACTTAGAGCGAAGACATATATGTTCTTGATTTAACATAATACTTACTATGTCTCATATATATTTTCTATATTCAGTATTATTTTTATACTTTACAAATATATCCCTATTTAATTTATTTATTCATGTAATAGGAATAATAAAAGAAATTGTTTTATAAAATTTTAGATTTACAAATACTTCCTAATATATGTGATGGAGTAGTTGAAGAATGTAAGCCCCACCATCTCCTCAAGAGAATTTTGTGCTTCGCGAAGCTCTTATAAATCGTTACGAGCCCTGACCAATCCGAGGAATGTTGGACTTGTCCATTTCTCATATCCAGCTCTGATCTTCCCTTCCACTTTGTTGTTCATCGATCCATTCTCTTATTTCCTCGTACTGCTCCTTCGAGGGGACGAGCCTCCACTTTGGGGATAAGGCACAGTGGACTGTGTATGCCCTGACAGATTCCCAAACCTTATTTCCGAGCCGCTTGGACTTTGTTTTTCAGTAACTGCCAACAAAAGGGGAACAATATTCTAAAGTGTCAATGTGATGATTCCGCATTCATATATATTGCACTGACCAATTTTTCAACATAGAATAAGTGAACACAAATGAATCAAATAATGAAGATTGAAATAATCATTGCCTCTGGACTTCCGGCTATGGTTTGCAGGTAGGCGAGGAAGGCAAGGAGAAGCCAAAAGGTTTAGTGTCATTGACTAAACGACTTTGTGATTTTTATGATGCGAGTCTGAATATTTACTTCCTTTTGAGTTTATTTAATAATTTCTTTGAAGGGAAATATATTTTATATATTAAAATTCGATTTGTGATTGACGTTTAAAAGATAGTTTAATGAATTAAAGGAAAGAGTCCAAGACTTAAACTAATTAGTTGTCAGGAAAAGCTACGCCACATTTTATGATTACGGAGGAGCTTTCGAAATCTTTTAATAACTTTGCTGCATATACTTAATCTATACAACGTGACCTTGTCTTAAATGACTTTATATTCTCTTCTGTTATATTTTTCCAAAAATTCAATTTCTTTCAAATATAAAATAATATACTATACCTATACTTCTTACATAATTATGTACCACATGTGCCTAATCAAGAGTATTTTATATCAAAACAAGTTAACATAGTTTTGTGCAAAAAATCCCCACCCTCCCCATGTGGTGTTTTGATTATAAAAACATATATATATATATATAGATCCGATATCATACATAACCAATTTTCCCACTTCATCCCCGATTGCCACATGACACCATGTGGTTGGTCCGAATTTATTAAAAACATAACAAATATGTTGAACTTAAAATATTGGTCCAATCACATGGTGACATGTGGGGAAGGAGGTGGGGAAGTTGGTTGTGCAGGATATCAGATCCGTATATATATACACGGATATCATAATATGTTGAAAAAAAAGAATCATTTTAGAAAGCAGCTATCATTTTATTATGAATTAATTTTGAATAAATAAATAATATAAATAAACTACATATAAGATAATTGTAAACATGGGTGAACATATAAAGTTAGTATTCTAAAGTGTTCCTTTTTATAATGTATATATACCTGTCGTCCTTGTCACAACCTTATCCACTCCATTTCACATAAAATTCAACTTGGCGTACGTTACACAAAGTAATTAAGCTATTTATCATCACCTTCAAGCTTACTGTGTTTATTGATAACCTTATAATTTTATATACAATAGTTTTTTTGTTAAATGTTAGTCTATTAATGAGATAACTTCCTATATAGGTCAGACGCCCCTTGTTCCATACATATTTTAAATCGAGGGATACGCACGAGTAAGCAGGGGCTATCCGGGAGAGATGACTTATATAACGGACTAAACTCATAGCATACCTTACAATATTTTAGTGGGGAGTATGCTCCACCCGAGAATCGAATCCGTGAAATCAGAGAAGGTACCCCAAAGTCACCCCAAGTCTTACCAACTCGCTGTGTCCGTGGGGGCTTCATGTTGGAAAATGGGCAAGGACCAAATTAATAATATAGATATAACCGTCCAACGAAAGTCAAAATTGACTTAAAAACATGAATCTACATTTCCACTAGATAGTTTTGGAATATTAATTTGCTCAAAATCGATTTTATGTGAATGAGAAATTAATAACGTCATTAAAGCACAATTAGAAAGATCACTCCATGAAAGGAAGATCAATCCGACAAGGTGCACAGAGGAGAGGGAAATGTGAAGCTGTCCCACATCGAGAAAAGATCCTGGTCAAACCTTCCTTATATATAACTTCGTATTATGTGTAAATAGTTAATACAAGTTGTAGTAGAGTTGAGAAGGTTCATCAAGGGCGAGTAGGTGCTAAGCACCCACGAGCCCGCGCCTTCGCCCGCGCTCGTGCTGGTTCCGGTGCACGTGCACGTCGCACTGTCGCAACGGGCGCTTTGAGGCGCACTTTGCACTTCGCATGTACGCATGACTGACATGTGATGACTAGGTAGTGACGTGGCTACATATGGCTAGTGGCAGATGACGGGGCTGTGACTAGGCAGACTGTTATCTACCGTTGGATCGGATATAAATCGAAGGGACGTGATGTATCGTAAAACGATGTGATCTGAACCGTTGATCGCATCAAATGGATTGTGAAAAGACACGATCTAGGCGATTGGTGAAACGATCCAATCTGGAGCGTCTGATCTCGGATGAACGGATGCGATTTGTTCAATCAAGGGTTGTATAATGAAAGGTCATGATCCTTCAGAATAGACACAATCTGGACCGTTGGACGTAGATCCAATGACTACGATTAAGCCTTTCCTAAGAGACATGACTATTCACCAAAAACCCCCTAACTATTCAAAGTCTATAACTAGGACCCCCAGAATCTGGAAAAACACACCAAAATATTCTAACATTTCATCCTCTCTCATTTTCATACTCTCTCTTCATTCTGAGTCCGAAAAGCATCTGAAAGTTTGATGTTCTCATAATTTGGTGTGCTCTTATTACGAGAAGTTCGTCGTTGTATCTTGAGAAACGATTACCACTACCGTAAGCACTTGGGCGGGACAATATCGTTCTAAAAAAATAGTGTACAACACTATATTCGATGATCCCGAGTCTACATTCAAGCAAAAGCGCCAACAAGTTTAAAACGAAATTTACGTTGTACTGACATGGCATCCGCAAATGCAACTGTGTCATCTACTGTTATGCATGGGGAGAAGCCCGAGAAATTCACTGAATTCAAAAGATGGCAACAAAAGATGTTCTACTTGACCACCTTGAACCTGGTACGGTTCTTGCGTGAGGATGCCCCCTGTCGCTGAAAATGTGTCTGACAAGGAAAAAAGGGCAGCGTTCGAAGCATGGGGACATGGTGACTTCCTCTGTCGTAACTATGTTCTGAATGGACTGAACAACTCGTTGTATAATGTGTACAGTCCTATGAAAACAGCAAAACTGTTGTGATAACCCTTGGAGAAAAAGTATAAAACTGAGGTGCCGGACTGAAGAAATTCATCGTTGGAAAATTCCTCGACTACATAATGGTGGATTCCGCTGTTATGTCTCAAGTCCAAGAAATGCAACTGATATTGCATGATCTGCATGCTGAGGGTATGAAGGTGAACACATCGTTCCAAGTGGTTGCGGTAATTGAGAAACTCCCTCCCTTGTGGAAGTATTTCAAAAATTATTTGAAACATAAACGCAAAGAAATTAGACTTGAAGACTTGATAGTAAATCTGTGCATTGAGGAGGATAACATAAAGCAATCCGAATCTAGAGGAACGAAACGA
Source organism: Dorcoceras hygrometricum (assembly GCA_001598015.1). Classification (NCBI taxonomy): domain Eukaryota; kingdom Viridiplantae; phylum Streptophyta; class Magnoliopsida; order Lamiales; family Gesneriaceae; genus Dorcoceras; species Dorcoceras hygrometricum. The sequence continues at coordinate 67,065 of KV012847.1, forward strand.
CCTGTGGAAGAAGGATCAAAGTTGGTTGAACCAAACACTAGCAAGGGAAAAAGAAAATTGAAAGGCAAGGATCAAGTGAAAGGAAGAAGTTCAAAGGAACGTGTTACAACTGTGGAAAGCCAAATCACATGGCCAAAGATTGTGCACGTTCAAAGAAAGCCAAGAAGAAACAAAAAGAGAAAGATGTAGCAAACTATCTCATTACATCTAACGTCGTGGACATGAAAATGGACCTTGCTGTTGTCACATTTGAAGCCAACTTGGCTGATAATCCAAGGTAGTGGTGGGTTGACACTGGAGCTACACGTCACATCTGTTCTGATAAGTCAATGTTCTCAACTTATGCCCCAGTCTATGGAAGAAAGCTCTTCGTGGGGAATTCTGCTTCATCAGAAGTGGCCGGAACTGGCAAAGTTGTGTTGAAGATGACATATAGAAAAGAACTTGATCTCATCGATGTCTTGAATGTTCCCGACATCTGAAAGAACTTAGTTTCTCGATAAGCACTTGCTAAGGCCGATTTTAGGCTAGTGTTTGAATCAAACAAGTTTATTCTGTCCAAAAATGGTATCTTAATAGGAAATAGGTACTTGGAGGATAATATGTTCAAGATGAATGTAATGCCTGTACTCCGCCTATTTGATGACAATAAAATTAAAGACTATTTATATTGTCTACTGTTCTAATTTATGGCATGGTTGAATTGGACATGTTAATGACAATGCTCTAAACTTGTTAAATTAAATTTATTGTCAACCATTGATATAAACAAGACACATCACTGTGAGATGTGTGTAGGAAAAAATTACCAAACTACCTTTTCACTCGATGGAAAGGAGTACTACCCCTATAGAGTTAATAAACAGTGATATTTGTGACTTAAAACTTGTGCAAACTAGAGGAGGCAGGCAATATTTTGTTATTTTATAGATGATTGCATAAGATACTGCTATGTGTACTTATTGAGAGGCAAAGATGAAGTCTTAAAAGCATTCCAAGCTTACAAAGAAGAGGTTGAGAATCAACTTGGCCAACGAATAAAAAATATTCATAATGACATAGGAGGAGAGTATGGTGCACCATTTGATGATTACCGTGTAAAATCTGACATTATTCATCAAACAACGGCATCGTACTCGCCTCAATCCAATGATGTTGCCGAACGTAAGAATCCAACACTAAAGGAAATGATGAATGCTCTTTAATCAATTCAGGATTACCAGAATTTGTGGGGGGAAGCTATATTATCGGTCAATCGCATTCTCAAAAAAATTCCTCACAAGAAAAGTGATAAAACACCGTACGAGTTATGGAAAGATCGTAAGCCATCGTACAAATACTTAAAAGTGTGGGGGTGTTTGGCAAAGGTTGAGGTACTTAAACCCAAATCAAGTTAAAATCGAACCCAAAACATTCGATGATATCTTTATTGAGTATGCCAATACAGTTGTGCATATCGATTTTTGGTACACAAGTCAGACATTCCTATTATTCATGAAGGTACAACCATTGAATCAAATGCAATATTCTTTGAAAATGTATTCCCGAAAAAAGCGGGAAACAACCCAAATCAAAATGAAATTAAAGCAATGAAGGTTTAAACAAAAATGAGAAGTACGAACCAAGTTGCAACAAAAGAAGTATTGAGTCTGTTGACGATCAAGAAAATGATGAATCTCGTCGCAGCAAAAGGACTAGAATTTGAAAAATCTTTTGGTCTCGATTTCATTTCTTATGTGTTAGAAAATGAGCTAAGGACTTTGAACGAAGTTCTATCAAGTCCAAACGCTCCAATATGGAAAGAGACTATCAACAGTGAAATCGAATCCATTATGCTTAACCATACATGGGAATTAGTGGATCTCCCTCCTGGTACAAAACCTTTAGGATGTAAATGGATCCTAAAGCACAAATACAAGACTGATGAAGTGATTGAGAAGTAAAAATCAAGATTGGTAGCTAAGGGGTTCAAACAAAAGGAAGACATTGAGTATTTCGATACTTATTCACCAGTGACAAGGATTACATCCATACGGATGCTCATAGCTATTGCAGCATTGCATGATCTTAAAATACATCAAATGGATGTTAATACATCATTTTTGAATGATGAATTAGAAGAAGAAATTTATATGGAGTAACCCGAAGGGTTTGTTGCTCTAGGAGAGGAGAAAAAGGTGTGTCGACTAGCTAAGTCACTATACGGACTTAAACAAGCGCCAAAACAATGACATGAAAAATTTGACAGAGTAATGATGTCAAATGGATTCAAAATAAATGAGTGTGACAAATGCATATATGTCAAAGACACATCTAAAGGATATGTAATTATCTGTTTATATGTTGACGACATGTTGATTATGGGGAGTAATCACGAGATAATCATGACAACAAATAAAATGTTGACCAAGAACTTTGAAATGAAATATATGAGTTTGGCGGATGTCATATTAGGAATTAAAATTCTTAGAACATTTGAAGAAATAGTATTGACTCAATCTCATTACATGGTATCTATGTTAGAAAGTTCAATGCTTTCGAACTCTCAGCGGTGAAAACACATATGGACCTCAGTAAAAACTTAGGAAAAAACCATGGGGAACCCGTATCATGATTGGAATACTCTCAGATAATAGGCAGTTTGATGTATCTCACAAACTGTACACGTCCAGATATTGCATGTGCGGTCAACAAGCTAAGTCGTTTTACAAATAGTCCAAACGATACACTCTAGAAAGCCATGATGAGGGTTCTCAGATATCTAAAATATACTCTCAACTATGGATTGCATTACGAAAAGTATCCTGCAGTTATAGGGCTACTGTGATGCAAATTGGATATCGGATACAAAAGACTCCAAATCCACGAGTGGATATATATTCACAATTGGTGGAGGAACAGTGTCATGGAAATCCACAAAACAAACATGTATTACTCGATCAACTATGGAATTCGAGTTTATTGCCCTCGATAAAGCTGCAGAAGAAGCTAAATTGTTACGAATTTCTTAGAAAATATTTCATGTTGGAAGAAACCTGTACCTGATATAATGATACACTGTGACAGTCAATCGACAATTGGAAGAGTACAGAGTTGCATGTACAATGGTAAGTCACGACACATTCATCATCGACACAATACCATGAGGCAATTGATCTCAAATGGTGTGATTACAATCGATTATGTAAAATCTAAAGATAATTTGCCAGATCCTCTAACAAAAGGTCTACCTCGAGATCATATATACTGCACATCTAAAGGAATGGGATTAAAAACCTACAAATAAAAACGATCGTAGCGGGAACCCAACCTTGCTGACTGGAGATCCCAAGATCTTGGTTCAAATGGACAACTAAGTTACAAAAGTTGTTGTTGCAACACTTGAGACATAAAGTCATTCCATTCCTAGGATGAGCAAGTGATGTCCTACCACATGTAGTGATATTAATTTTATACTTTTAATTATTCCTATACCTGAATTGGTGGAGTATGGTAGGATACTGTTTATAGGAGCATCACCTATGTGAGTGTGAAGACGGGCTACTTCAATGAAATACTCACGAAATAAAGATGATGTCCATGGACAAAACGGACCCAACCATGAGAACTAACAGATGTGAGAAAGGTCTTTGTGTGGGTGTTATTGTCTAAGACTCTAGGTATACATGAACATCTGAGTAGTTCAAGACATCATGTTCACTACGCAGCCTAGTATACTCGATAACATTTCACTATGGAAGGTTCAAAGCCATAAGCTACCTCTCCTGATGCATTGACCAATCGATTGGACTCTTGTAAGTGTCATAAGACATATTCGCAGTAATTTTCATTCATGTGAGTGATTGTTGGAAAATGGGTGCAAAATTTTTATTAACCTTTCAAAGCAGCGCTGCTAAGTGATTTTCGGTCCTAACAATTGGTATCAGAGCAGGTTGTTCTTGAACGAGCACTGATTTTAAAACACATGTGCTATGTTTTTAATATTTTAACTGTTTTGAGAAGCTTGTTTATGAAGGCCAGTTAATCTGTTTTGTTGAACTGTCATGGGATGCGCGAGTCCCGTGCGGTTGTCAAGCTTCTATTTTCGTTGTGCTGTAAGATCACTTGGAGCGAGGCTCAGTGACAAGCACTTGGGACGAAATAGAAGAATGAAAATCTGTGCTTTTATCTGTACTGGTTCTTTATATTTAAGCAACTCAGTAGCACTTGTTCATTTGAAATATTTGTATGCTCTGATGAGTTTTAAAATGTTCTGTTTTTGCGGATTCCAGCTGATGCCCAAAAATTTTGTTTTTAAAATGATTTGAGCTCATGTTATAAAAGACATGGAGAGTGGCGTCACTGTCTTTGACTAATTTGAGTTATGCATCAGTTTTGTTTTCAAAATCATATATTGTTGCATACGGTGCTTCCCAAAGCTGGTTTTGTTTTTCAAATTTAAAACTACTGCTGTTACGTTGTTTTTGTTGTAACAATGTAGGGAGAGTTTTATTTTAAATATCGGAAGACCAGCAGTTCGCTCTCTTTTTGATTCCCACAAAAAGGGAGAGAATTGTTAGAACATGCATCGTTTATTTAAGGTTTTGTGTAAATAAAAAAAGGGAGAGATTGATGGATCTGTTTTGACAGATCCTGATTAAGTTTTGAATTACACAAAACCTGTTATTGTT
>KV012847.1:76264-96657 GCA_001598015.1 Dorcoceras hygrometricum
CAGATCCAGATTGAATTTTGAATTACACAAAACTTATTATTGTGATTCTAACAATTCTACTTAGTGTACATATTTCAGATCGAAGAAGAAGATGTCGTGAAGCTGAATTTGTCCAGCATATGGTTTGACAAGATTAAGTTCAGCAGCTGGTTTAGTTCATCATTGTATACGGCAGCTGGATTAGCAATGGAGACGTCCAAAGTTGAATCAGTTGTTCGTAATCTGGCGGAGGCCAATTCAGACCAGCAGATGTGATTATTGTTTAGAGAGCGTGAACCAGCTGGAGCGCTAACAAGAGCTGGTAACAGCAGTGATGACGTCAGCACATATAATGGAGATAGCTGTGAGCAGCAAAGATTACGTCATCACAACCAGCAGTGAGCTACAGTGATCAGTTAAGCAAAAGCTATCAGCAGATGAGTAGAGAAGCGCAAGAGATAAAGCGACGTCGTAGAAGAAGATTCCAGTCGCAAGTCACTGTTGAAGAAGCTGTTGTCAGTTACTATTCACGAAGCTGTCAGCAGTTTCCATTCATAGTACTGTTGACGAATCTGTTAGCAGTCGCGTTTATAAGTACTGTTGACGAATCTGTTAGCAGTCGCGTTTATAAGTACTGTTGACGAATCTGTTAGCAGTCGTGTTTATAAGTACTGTTGACGAATCTGTTAGCAGTCGCGATTATAAGTACTGTTGACGAATCTGTTGACAGTCGCTATTCAAGAAGCCATTGACAGCTGATGAGCAATGTTGAACAAGAAGCTGACAACAGCAATCGTAAAAGTGAAGAAAGCGACGTCGTGCTAAAGAATCAGCAGATGGTTAGAGTTCAGCAGATTAAGAGAGATCAGCTGTTGTGCAAGCAGGCGTTGAAGCAAAGAGAAAGCTGGATCAGCAATGATGACATCAGCAGTGATGTCATCACAACCAGCAGGTAGCTTGTACATCCAAACGCAAGAGAGAAGCGACGTCGTAGAGGAGGAAATCCAGTCGCAAGCTACTGTTCATCAGCAGTTGGTACTTGGAGATAATAGCAAAACGATGTCGTTTACATAAGTTGATACGACAGCGTTTTGCCTTCGCGCTAAAGATTCAGCAGATGCTCTTTGCGTTGATAACCAGCAGTCGCAAGATAACAGCAGGCAGCTACAGTATATCCAGACTAGAGCTTTAGCGTTATATTCAACCAGTCGAGGATGCAAAGAAAACGATGTCGTTTGAATAAATTGATACGACATCGTTTGATCTACCCAGTCGTGGGAAGTCCAGTCGCAAGCTCTATGCATCCAGTCGCAAGATCTATGAATCCAGTCGCAAGCTCTATGCATCCAGTCGCAAGCTTTGCGTATCCAGTCGCAGTTTTTGAAGCTTCAGCAGTAGCGCAAAGAATTCAACGCAATCAACGCTCAAGATGGAGGAATCAATGGCTGAGATTAAGTCGTGCAAATTGCCTCAATTCAAGGGAACAAGATTTGTACTATTCTGGGAAATAGAACAATTTACAGAGGAAGTTTGCACGGAAATGGAAAGACGACAATTTGGCCTTAAAATCGCAGAAGAGATTTGAATCTACAGTCTAACGGCCATATTTCAAACAGAGGATATATTTGCGAGAAGCGCCATTGAAGAAGGTTGACGAGGGTGAAAACAGATGTTGGTGAGACGAACAGACGAGAGTGAAAAAGATAGACGAGAGTACGTTGGTGTAGCTGTGAGGCTGTCGCAGAAAACACATTGATTGCACAGTGCACCAGCAGAGGGAAAATGAACAGAAAGATGAAGCAATCGACCGCTATTAGAGAGGAGCTTTCACGAGAGTCGATTGCTGAGTTTTAATTAGCTTGTGTAGAAACAATTTCCCTAGTGTGTGAGAAACAGAGAGTTGAGCGTTTCATTGTATCAAATCTCACACACAGAGATTCATTCACATTGTATTAGTGAATGAATCTCAAAACGTTTCAAACAGTTACCGTCCATCGTGATGTGTATGTAGTTAGTCACACAGTTGCGGCTGGTGTGCATTTGTGGAGTCTAGGAGTTATCACAGCTGCTGGTTGTGGGATCCTGTCTGTACACGAGTTGTAAGATCAAATCTTCTAGTGGATCCTTCCGAGGTGGAAGAAGGGGAGATGTAGGACATTGAGGTCCGAACTTCCAGAAACAAATCTGCTGTGTATCGGTCCATTTATTTAAAGCTTTCAGCACTTGCATATTTACTTTAGCATCACACGCATAAACAGAATTCAGCACTTGCATTTTATACTTAGCATCGCATACAGTTCAGCAAGATCTGTCTCCTGTGCTCTTCTGGTGAGTTTTTATGTGTTCAAGAACAAGAGGTATTGCACCTCATCCTTTGATTAGCAGCGCAAAATTTTTATTAACCTTTCAAAGCAGCGCTGCTAAGTGATTTTCGGTCCTAACAATGGGCAAGATCCAAATTAATTAATCGAGATATAACCGTCCGGCGAAAGTCGAAATTGACTTAAAAACTTGAATCTACATTTCGAGTAGATAGCTTTGGAATAGTAATTTGCTCAGAACCAATTTTAGGTGAATGAAAAATTAATAACATCAATTAAGTCCAATTATTGGAAATATGAAGCTGTCCCACATGAGAAAGAGCCTAGTCAAACCTTCCTTATATATAGCTTCGTATTATGTTTAAACAATTAATACAAGTTGTAATAGAGCTGAAAAGGTTCCTCAAGAGCGAGTAGGTGCGATGCACCTACAAGCTCACGTCCGAGCCCGTTCCCGTGCCCGCGCCCGAGCCGATTCCGGTGCACGTGCACGTCGCACTGTCGCAATGGGCGCTTTGAGGTGCACTTTGCACTTCGCACGTACGCACCGTCGCGAGGAGCATTGAGGAGCTCTTAAATTTATGCTCCAGTGACTGAGACAGGATGACTGGGTAATGACGTGGCTACTATGTGGCCATAATGGCGGATGACTGGGCAGTGACTAGGCAGACTGTTATCAATCGTTGGATCGGATATAAATTGAAGGGGCGTGATGTATCGTAAAACGACGTGATCTGAACCTTTGATAGCATCAGATGGATTGTGAAAAGACACGATCCAGGCGATTGGTGAAATGATGCAATCTGGAGCGTCTGATCTCGGATGGACGGATGCGATTTGTTCAATCAAGGGGTGTCATAATGAAAGATCATGATCCTTCAGTATAGACACAATTGGACCGTTGGATGTAGATCTAATGGCTAAGATAAGCATTTTCTAAGAGACATGACTATTCGCCAAAAGTTCCCTAACTATTCAAAGTCTTTAAATAGGACTCCCCCAAAATCTGGAAAAACACATCAAGATATCCTAGCATTTCATATCTAGTCCGTAAAGCATCTGAAAGTTCGTTGTTCTCGTAATTTGGTGTGTTCCTATTACGAGAAGTTCGTCGTTGTATCTTGAGAAACGATTGCCACTACCGCAAGCACCTGGACGAGACAATATCGTTAAAGAAATAGTGTACAACACTATACTAGACGATTCCAAGTCTACGTTCAAGCAAAAACGCCAACACTTCACACAATAGTACAATTATAGAGGGTGCATGGGACCATAAGCGTGGATGAATGATGTATAAGGATAAGGCAGGCATAACAGCATAATGATCACATGTATTAATAATATATATGAATTATTGGGATTCATAAACATCATAATACCCAATATTATTATCCCAGTGACTCGGACAATTAACACAAGAAAATTAAATACGTAGATCAAGTTATTGAATCAGGGCTTGTCAAAATAACTAAGAAAGCTAAGGCCATGTCTGAAAGATGATAAGAAACAAATTTCACAGCCAAATACAAACAATTTTAATCATTCTCACAGCAAAAAAATTATCAGAGCTGGAGAACAGTCCACACGTTTTAAATATGGTTTGGCGCGAGTTTATCCGGTTTACTTTTTAATGCCGTTTCGTACGAGGAGGGGCCATGACTTTGTTACTCTTCATGAAAGAAATAAATGTGAATATTAGTTTATATTATTTTTGAAACCGCCAATATGAGTTTATAATACTCCTGATTTTCACAAGTTGACAGCGTAATTAGATATTAAATAATCACAAGTCGGTTTATTCTTTAACTAACGATAACAATCAAGTCACCTTCACAATCATTTTCTAGTGATGGATTTGGTGCATATTTACGGGTCGATAATTACCAGATTTCGTACCATTTTTTTACAGGCTTGTAAACCTGTACAAAGTAATTAATTTTTCTCTCTTTCTATGCAATATATTACATCTATTTATTTACGTGGTTCGATATAGTTTAAAACAAAATCAGAACCGAGAATTATTTTTGGACTTTCCGTATCCCGTTTTAGTGATGTTATGGGTAGGGGTGTATCAAATTTGAAATGAAATTCGCCTTTTTGAAAAAAGGGAATTTTTTTAGAATCGGAATCCTCGTTTTTGCCACTGAAATCAAGAATTGTGAAGGTGCCAAGAAACCGGAGAGGGTATTTTCCACAAGTTGGCGTTTTATATTCACGACCTTAATCATTGAATGATTGCCAGAATTCATAGACCAAAAGGCCCTCAGATTATATGCTCCAATTGATTATTTTTACTGGTATTTCCAAACACTTGAATTATCAAAATGGCATATTCCCCGAAATCAACAAAAATCCGATCCGTGTCTTGGCGCCGCGTATTTTTAATCAAGACAAAACTGGTCCCACCACATCGCACGAAACCGTCCTACTCGTCAGGCAAATATGTCATGACATAAATTTGTCTGTGATTTTTGGGGTAAATTGCCGAAAAATCCCGATCAAAACTTAACTTGCTTCCTTTGTCATAATCTTCTTTGTTTCAGGTCCAATGTAAAGATTCCTTTGTTTCAAGGTTCAAATATTTTCAAAAATACTCAAAATAGCACTTAACATTTTTCTTATTGAAATTGTATTTGAAAATGGTATCAGAGGCTAGGTATAATTATTCAAACAGGTATATTATTATTTATTGATAATTGAACTTGACTTGACGAGGAGGATAAATTTTTCAAATATGAATCTGAATCTATGTTCGAGATTTATTCTTTTCAAGATATATTCCAATACTTTGGAATATTTGAAATATGAAAATATAACATGTTAGAACACAAGAATATCCGGATAAGGAGGAACTCAAATAGGTAAAACATGATTCAAAGTACTAATTACTTAGAAATAGCACTGACTTCTCTAAGATTTCGGGAGATTTTAGGGAAATTCAGATAACAGTACAAAATTATGTCAATCACCTATATTTTCTGCCACAACAAATTGAAGAAATCCTTAAGAAACAAGAAAAAATTCTTAATATCTTAAAGGAATCAAAACCAAGGTATAAAATCTAGAACATTTGCCAAGTTCTAGTAACATGACTTCAAGAGGAAGGTTACCACAACGTTTTGTCACAGAACCATTATTACATAAAAAGGAACTGCCAAAGTATAGAAATCTTAAAAAAATATTTTGGGAAGGTAAACCACCCTGATGAAAAGTTTAGAGAGGATTAGTCTCAATGATCTATAAGACCATGGAGAAACTTTTGCAAATCTTAAGGTCGTAGATTTAAAAATGAACACAACAAGTGTCAGGCCCCGTGCTAATTACCAACAATTAACACAAAGATTTTAGGGAAATTCAGAGAACAGTACAAAATTATGTCAATCACTATATTTTCTGCCACAACAAATTGAAGAAATCCTTAAAAAACAAGAAGAAATTCTTAATATCTTAAAGGAATCAAAACCAAGGTATGAAATCTAGAACATTTACCAAGTTCTAGTAACATGACTTAAAGAGGAAGGTTACCACAACGTTTTGTCAAAAACCATTATTACATAAAAAGGAACGGCCAAAGTATAGAAACCTTAAAAAAATGTTTTGGGAAGGTAAACCACCCTGATGAAAAGTTTAGAGAGGATTGGTCTCAATGATCTATAAGATCATGGAGAATCTTTTGCAAATCTTAAGGTCGTAGATTTAAAAATGAACACAACAAGTGTTGATCAACCCATTGTTCCAATGATTACTCCCCCTGAACCGGCCAGACCTAGTGTCAGATCCTATAATGAAAACATGAGAGAAGCCCAAAATGATTTTTGTGTTTGAGAAGAATCTCATCCAGCATGAACAAGGTCAGGGAGAAGGCAAATAACGCTCCACCAACTATCGTATGGAAAACTGTTCTAGAACCAATAAAACCATATGAGGTTATTCTTAACCTTGATGTACTGGTTTCAAGAACAGAGAAGAGTTCATTGATAATTGGACATCAGATATGAGAATTGCAGCAAGAACTCCAGATCTCAATAAATATAAATGAGTCTTATGGGATCAATTAAAATAGCATGGGATATGAGTTCGACAGATACGAAATGGTCAGTTTATCCGAAGAATCTCTTAGCGAGATAGCTGGAATAATGACTACCCTATTTAAAGCACAATTTATAGGGGTAGATTACTTCATTAGTCAAGATACAGAGAAGAAGAAGAGATATATGCAAGCTCTGTATAGTATTGAATTGTACAAAATCTGTTTAGTAGATGAATATCATGTTATTCACTAAATACAGAAGGGATTCAATAGTAGAATAAAATATAGCAATCCAACTTTTCTTTCGCAAATATGTCGAATCCCTGGAGAAAAATGTTATAAGAGAATATACTCTCGTCAGAACCCAGGTACTTTAGCTAGAAGAGCCTCATTTCTCAAAGAAAAACTGGCGGAATGGTGTGATCAGACAATATTACAAAGAATTACAAGAGATTAAGGGGAATCAAAAACCGAACCCTTTGTTTTGTAAAGAAAATGTTTTTACCAAATATTGTTGGAAGTGGGTCATATAGGCAGAAGAAGAGGAGTTTCAGAACTCATCCTGTGAGGATTGAGAATTTAGATTAGTGTTAATTGATTTGATTTGGGATTAATCACGATTATTTGAGGGAATTACGTAGAGAATATGATCCCTGCTGAAATTTCAGTCGCAGCGCTTGGTTAGGAAATGAGAATTATCGAAATTTGGTGAAGTCAACGCTGGTCAAAGTTACTGTAGCTCCTGCTGGTGGATTTTTGAATCAGCAGAGGTGAAGTCAGCGTAACGCAATGTGAGCTGCTGGTTTTAGGATTCGAATTTGAAGTTGCTGCTGGCAGATATTGCGTTTAGCGCGAGATTGAGCGAGGAAATGACACGTGTTAGTCAACATTTTGGAACGTTGACTATTAGATTCAGCAGATGCACTTGTGAAAAGAGATCAGCAGATGGTGTGAGAATTAGTCGCAAGAGCTGTCGATAGATATGATGACGTAGGCGTGACGTATTACTTGCTTGTCAAGTTTCATATGCTCTTTCCGATACTCATCATTCGGAATTTTTTATTAGAAATAAATTTATTGAAATACCAGAGATATTCAGGAAAAAATCTCAAGCTATTTACCTAGAAAAGGTTGAGTTTCCAATTATATAGAAAACAGATATCCAAATCCATGTTAAACCAATCCTATGAAGGATTCAATGTTTTAAGCTGGAACCTAGAAGGTTGTCTTTTCAAGGGGATAGGATTACAAGTTATAGATGGGTAAAACCATCTATCCAAGAAACTCATACGACATTAAGACGTTTCTCTACCTTAGGAAGACTTAGATATCCCGACGGATGAAAATATTGAAGTAGTATTTTCTATTGCAAGCCAAAGGAATCAATCCCTTGTAATACTATGTCATACTTAGAGCAACCACTAATAGAAACCTACCAAGGAGTGATAACTATTTAAAATTTGGAGGTTCCGATTAAAAGAATATCAGGGAACAACCACATCAACTCATTCTTGGACTAGAATATCTTGAGGAACATAAGCATTGGAAATGACTTAAAAACGAAATGAAATTCATGGTGGAAAATCATATTTGGAAGATTCAATGACCACCAGTACATTTTCGATATACATTTCAGTAGGAATCTTATATGAGCAATATAAGGCAGAATATTTCGCTGCTTATATTTATTCAGGAGCAGAAATCTACACAGCAAAAAGAGGAGTTTCTCCAAATGAATTGGAAGAAGATTTACCTCAAATTGCTGGACGAGATATATCAAAAGAACTATAATACTAAGAAAGAGGATTAATATGACAAGAATCCTCATCGGTGGTGTGGGGGCAAACACCTTGGTATAAGGTTAAGATACAAACGATTTATTTTCATGATACAGAAGTAGACATCTTGCTAGAAACAATTTTCTACAGATTTTTAAATGATATACACAAAAATGAAACCAGGAGATTAATGTTCACAACACCGTGTGATCCAAATATCGCAAGAAGCATTATATAGGAAAATGCTGATTTCAATTTTGAAGCTTACGTGGTGATGAAGCTAGGCAAACTTTAACACCCAAGAATGAAGTATTCCAGAAGGTTTGGGGACATCATACGCCAAAAAAGAACTAAACAGGATCTCCAAGCAGAAGAAATTGAATTCTTTAAACTATCCTTGCATCCGAAGGATATAGAAATGGAATCCAAAGTGTCACTTGAAGATGTCAAGAGAAGGATAAGGAAAGCTACAATAAGAATCTCTTGGCATGGTGGAACAATAATCAACTCAAAAAAAACTCTTCAAGTTAATAAGGGCAAAGAGAATGAGCTTGTAAGATGCAAGCCTATCCTGATGAACATATTCTATCAAAAGGATATGCAAAAGATTATCAAGGAACATTTAGATCTTGGTCTGATCAAAGCAGGAGTATCACAATACAATAGTACAAAATCTGATGAGATTAAAAGAGGCAAACCCAAGTTAGTCATCAAATATCAAGAAATTAATAAGATCCTATAATTTGATAGGTATTTTATATCCAGTAGAGATAATTTGATCAGTTAGATTCGTAATGCTAGAATGTTTCTCTAAATTTGATTGTAAATCTGGATTTTATCAAATACGGATGGAAGAAGAAAATAAAATTTTTTAAATCTTTTTCAACACCATAAGGACATTATAATTGGGATTTATTACCAATGGGATTAGCTAATGCCCCCAAAATATTTCAAAGAAAAATGGATAAATTTGTTTAAAGATTATCTTGAATTTATGTTCATCTATATCGATGATATTTTAATAGTATCTAAAAATATGGATGAGCATGTTAAACATTTAGAAATATTTTCTAAGGTTCGCAAGAAATAAGGACGCGTCCTCTCTGAAAAGAAGGTAGTTATTGTCACAAGAAAGATCGAATTTCTAGGAGTAGAAATCAATGAATCAAGAATAATTCGGCAAAACCACTCGTGGAAAAAGTGTAGATTTCCAGAAAAATTGACAGATAAAAAAACTTCAAAGTTTCTTAGAAATTGTTAATTTTACTGGAATAATTATTAATAATCTAGCAAAATATGGAAAATTGTTTTGTCCATTATTAAAGAAGGATGCAAGACTTATATGGACAGAAAAAAACACCAAGGCTATTTAAAAGAAATTTGCAGAAATCTCTCGAAGATGGGTATTCCCCAAGATGAAGATGACTTGGTGTTATATACCAATGCGAGTGATTATTGGTGGGTGGAGGTTCTTACGAAGCACACACCAGATGGAGAGCAACTATGTAGATATAATAGTGGATTATTATTTTAGGTAGAAGTCACGATGACACATTAATGAGAACGAGTTTTATGCAGCAAAAAGATCTTTTGAAAAATGATCCTTATTTTTATTTGCAAAGAAGTTTACTTTGAAAATAGATAACAGTCAAGTTAAACTTTCCTTAAGAAATCAAGTTGATGCTAAACCAGAGAAAGCTAGATTACTAAGACAGCAAGCTTTATATCAAAACTATATTTTTATATTATTATTATTAAATCTCATTAAAATATTTTTGAAGATATTCTAACAAGATATACACGGCGCTGATGTCGATGTCATAATGAAAAGTATAGATATTTGAGGAAACGCCTTGAAATGCTTCAAGCAGACAAGCTTTCCATAATCGCGGAAGTTGAGGGTAGGATACAAAAAGCTGATAAGAATATAGTCTCTGATCGATTACAGGATGTTTACATGCTTACACTCAATTGTGGTCTGTATTACAAAGGTCAATCCTCCAGGCCATACAGAAGCCAATGATTTCTAAAAAATGAAGAATATTAGAGTACAGACTCTATACCTAAAGCAGGGTATTCAAGTACCCCTAGAAAAAGTGCTAAGCTCGGATCATCTTTTGATGAGCCGGCCCAAGAAAAAATTGAGACTCCAGATTCTTGTCTGAGTCTCTCAATTCGACCCTTCACCTTAGATTGAAGAGTAAGAGATCAACCTTAGACCTCAAACAGACAAAGACAAAATTAAGGTTGATACTAACGAGCATGACTGGAATTACTCCGGTAACATGTCAGGTTGATATAACAGAAAAATAACCAAGGAATTGGATGAGACCTAATGCTCATCCAAAGATGTTAAGCATTGGTATGATTTTGGGGCTCTTGCCTCAATTTATATCAGTTCTCCAGGAATCTTAGAAATATCATTTCTAATAAAGTGGATCCAAGAATCAGTACACGAGACGGCCGAGAGACAGTAGCTTCGAGCTTTTGTTCTAGCCAACGATAGGCTCCAAAATGGGTAAGAGATGACAGAGCTTCTCAAGAGGAGTCCAACGCTACCTCGCACATCCAAAACGATGACCGGAAACGATAGGAATTCACCGGAGAAGCTTACGGCGAACAGTGCTCTAGGGTTCGAGAAACAGAGAATGAATGTCGGGAAAATATTCTAAGTATGGGATTTGATGTCTCAATCGAAGACCAAGTCTTCCTAAATATATAATCCCGTAGCTGCTGAAATTTGATTAAAATTCCACCGACATAACCAGCAGGCACCTACAAACTATCGGCTGGTCGAACCCCGCAAAACATAATCACAAACACACAAAACGATGTCGTAGGACACTACACACGACTGGTTCTCAAATCCCAAAAGCTGGTCGCTTCCTGCGACCGGTTCGAAATACAAAAGCTGGTACCAGCCGCAACAAATAAAATGCAGCGTTGCAACTAATCAAAACGACGTCGCACAGCTGACGTCATCAAATCCGGTCGCTAACTCTTGCGACGCAATACCAGCCGCAAGCTACAGTAGAGTTGACCAGCGTTGACATCTACTCCCAGCTGGACAACCAGCAGGCACACACGTCAGACACGATTGAAACAGGCACACCATGCAATCTAACAATAAAATCAACGTACAGCTTCGCCATCTTCTTCAACGAGAAGGTCATCCCATAGGGAATGAAATGTGCAGACTTAGACAAACGGTCTACAACTACCCAAACAGCATCGCATCCTCGGCTGGAACGAGGCAAATGCGTTACGAAATCAATCGTAATGTGCTCCCAATTCCATTGGGGCACTTCCAAACTCTGCAACAGACCACTAGGTCTCATCCTCTCGACCTTAACCATCTGACAATTCAAACAACGAGCAACAAAACCAGCAACGTCGCTCTTTAGGCCAGCCCACCAAAAGTGCGGCTTCAAGGCATGGTACATCTTCCGTGCACCAGGATGAACACTATGTCTGCTACAGTGCGCCTCTCGAAGGATCTCCTCCTTCAAATAAATCAAATTGGGCACAACCAACCTGCCTCGGAAACGCAAACAACCATCAAAAGAGACAGAATAGTCCTCAAGTTCGCCAGCCGTGACCTTTAACTTCAACTCGTGGATAGACGGATCAGTCCTCTGATTTGCTCGAATAGTCAAAACAATCTGTGGCTCCACTTGGAATGATGAAACCATAACGCAATCCTCAGCCGGGTAGAATCTCCAACCCGTAGTGTTAAGATGCTCCTGATTCTTAGAGATGTACAACGACGCAAGCATCTCACTAGCCTTCCTGCTCAAAGCATCGGCCACTACGTTCGACTTCCCAGGCTGGTACTTAATCTCACAATCAAAGTCCTTTAGCAGCTCCATCCACCGACGTTGTCTCATGTTCAAGTCAGGCTGCGAAAACAGATACTGCAAACTTTTGTGGTCGGAGTACACCACAAACTGCTCGCCATACAGGTAGTGACGCCAGATCTTCAACGCAAAGACCACCGCTGCTAACTCCAAATCATGGATTGGATAACGAGTCTCGTGCGGTTTCAACTGCCGCGAGGCATACACAATGACTCGACCATTCAGCATCAACACACAACCCAATCCATTGAGCGAAGCATCAGAACAAACAACGAATCCACCTGAACCAGACGGCAGAGCCAACACAGGCGCAGTAGTAAACTTCTCCTTAAGCAGTTGAAAGGCATTCTCGCACTGCTCAGTCCAAATAAAACGCTTGTTCTTCTGAGTCAATTGAGTCATCGGCTTTGCTATACTAGAGAATCCCTCAATGAAACGATGATAATAGCCAGCCAGACCCAAGAAACTACGAATCTCTGAAACATTCCTGGGACGCTCCCAGTTCAGAACGGCATCAACATTACTGGGATCCACCAAAATCCCCTCGGCTGAAATCACATGTCCCAAGAATACGACGCGATCCAACCAGAACTCGCACTTGGAGAACTTTGCATACAACTGCTGGTCTCTCAGCGTCTGAAGGACAATAGCAAATGCTCCTTGTGCTCCAAAGGAGTCTTCGAATAGACTAAGATGTCTTCGATGAACACGATCACAAACTGATCTATAAACTCACGGAAAACTCGGTTCATCAAATCCATAAAGACTGCAGGCGCGTTGGTCAACCCAAACGGCATCACCAAAAACTCAAAGTATCCGTACCTGGTACGAAACGCAGTCTTCGCGACATCCTGATCTCTCACTCTTAACTGATGGTACCCGAACGAAGATCAATCTTTGAATACACCGCAGAACCTTTCAACTGATCAAACAAATCATCGATTCTCAGCAACGGGTACTTATTCTTGACAGTGGCTTTATTCAACTGCCGAAAATCAATGCACATCCGCATTGAGCCATCCTTCTTCTTCACAAACAAAATGGGCGCTCCCCACGGTGACATACTAGGGCGAATGAAACCCTTCTCCAGCAAATCATCTAACTGAACCTTGAGCTCTCTCAACTCCGCAGGTGCTAGACGATACGGGGCACGAGAAATCGGAGCTGTGCCAGGCACCAGCTCTATGCTGAAGTCTATCTCCCGCCTCGGAGGAAAACCAGGGATCCTGCGAGCACGACGACTCTGCAAACCCTCCTCGATATTTTCAGCATAGCTCTTGGTTTTGCTGGTCAGCACCATCTGATACAACTCTTCGTTCAAGCCCTCAAGAAATCTAGTCCGCTTGGCCCTCTCCCGGCCAGAAACATGGGGAACGTACGCCAACAGAGAATAAAACTTCCTAGCATACTCCCGAACAGACATGGAACCCTGCTCCAGATGATCGAACTCCCGCTCCCGGGCGTTCACATAAGACTCGGGTACATACTCCTGTCGGAAGGTCTCGCAAAAACTATCCCAAGAGATCCCAACACCGGTCTCTAACAAGGTACTCCAAGAGCCTCGCCACCAGCGCTCTGCAGCCTTCCTAAGCAAGAGGGTCGCTAAACTCAACCGAAGATCATCATCATACTGCACCCGATCGAAAAGACCAACAATATTCCGGAGCCACGAGTCTGCATCCTCACTGGACTCTTCACCATTAAAAACTGGACGGTTCATCCGCTGAAACCGTGCTATAACAACATCCATCCGCTCCACCGGGGGAGGCAAGTCACCAACTTCCTCCTCCTCCTCATGCCGACTACGAGAACGGCTAGGAGCGCTACACCGATCTTCATTCTGTCCTGCCGATTCCTCAAACTGCCCCTACTTCTACCACGACGTCTAGGCGGAATCTACGAAAACACTCAACAGGATCAAGCAAGACAGAACAGATACAGCATAGAACACAAAAATATGCAGCACGTAATCACATAGTCAAGCACATGCAACACACATCACTGTGCCTAGACTCAAGTGTGATCAAAGAAATTGAGCTTATCCCAGCTTAAGCTCTGATACCAAAAATGTCAGGCCTCGTGCTCTAAACAGAGTAAAAACACCAAAACACATGCGGAAGCTAGCAAAAAGCGGGTAAAATTTTCGCGTTTAGGCCTGACGATTTAAAACATATAATTTAAAATACCACGATACTCAAAATAGATCCCAGTTTATAAAAACCACAACAACAATAACAGTATAGCATAAAACAAGTATCAGACTCCAACAATCGAATACACCAACAAAGCACAGGGCATCTCCCCGACTAACTGGACCGATACATATAAATATGATATACGCTACTAGGATACTCTAACCACCTCCTGGGGCACCTCCAGCTGGGCTAGCTCCACGACCAGCTGAGTAACAGACCATGCTCAACAACAAACTAATCAGAAATAAACGAATGCGATGCACCGGTGTCAAACAACACACGTGAAGGAAAATAAAAAAACAAGGCAAGTACCTACGATCACTCGACTCGGTGTCTCCTCGGCCTGCCCCCTAGTGATGGCGTTAACCTGAGCATGCTGGGGTCCTGAGAAGAAAGGCTGAGACGACTGTCCGAACCACGACGGACCAGGCTGCTGAAACGGCCTAAACTGAGTCTCATCCAATCGTGGCTGCTGAAACTGTTGAGAACGGCCCCTATACTGACCTCCACAACCCTGAGGCTGGGCCACGGTCTGCTGTGATCCAGCTGATGGACACACTCTTAGAAAAATACCCGTACTGACCACAAATGTTGCAGGAACCCTGCACACCAACACACTGCGTGGAAGGATGCTTTCCACCGCAAAAGCCGCAAAACTCAGTCCGAGATCCACTACTACTTGAACTGCCTGAACCAGAAGAGCCAGAACCTGACTTCTTCTTGAACTGCTGACCTCGGGGTCGAAACCTCTGAAGGCCAGACTGCTGTGCCACCTGTGGCTGCTGCTGCTGCTGGGGCTGATAGGCTGACTGGGAGGACTGAGAAGACTGCGCTCCCTGAATAGCAGGACGACCACCCTGCACTGCCTGTTGCCTGCAAGCACGATGACTCTGCAAACCCTCCTCGATATCAATAGCAGTGTCAACTGCTTCAGCATAGCTCTTGGGTTTGCTGGTCAGCACCATCTGATACAACTCTTCGTTCAAGCCCTCAAGAAATCTAGTCCGCTTGGCCCTCTCCCGGCCAGAAACATGGGGAACGTACGCCAACAGAGAATAAAACTTCCTAGCATACTCCCGAACAGACATGGAACCCTGCTCCAGATGATCGAACTCCCGCTCCCGGGCGTTCACATAAGACTCGGGAGTTATTGTCACAAGAAAGATCGAATTTCTAGGAGTAGAAATCAATGAATCAAGAATAATTCGGCAAAACCACTCGTGGAAAAAGTGTAGATTTCCAGAAAAATTGACAGATAAAAAAACTTCAAAGTTTCTTAGAAATTGTTAATTTTACTGGAATAATTATTAATAATCTAGCAAAATATGGAAAATTGTTTTGTCCATTATTAAAGAAGGATGCAAGACTTATATGGACAGAAAAAAACACCAAGGCTATTTAAAAGAAATTTGCAGAAATCTCTCGAAGATGGGTATTCCCCAAGATGAAGATGACTTGGTGTTATATACCAATGCGAGTGATTATTGGTGGGTGGAGGTTCTTACGAAGCACACACCAGATGGAGAGCAACTATGTAGATATAATAGTGGATTATTATTTTAGGTAGAAGTCACGATGACACATTAATGAGAACGAGTTTTATGCAGCAAAAAGATCTTTTGAAAAATGATCCTTATTTTTATTTGCAAAGAAGTTTACTTTGAAAATAGATAACACTCAAGTTAAACTTTTCTTAAGAAATCAAGTTGATGCTAAACCAGAGAAAGCTAGATTACTAAGACAGCAAGCTTTATATCAAAACTATATTTTTATATTATTATTATTAAATCTCATTAAAATATTTTTGAAGATATTCTAACAAGATATACACGGCGCTGATGTCGATGTCATAATGAAAAGTATAGACATTTGAGGGAACACCTTGAAATGCTTCAAGAGGACAAGCTTTCCATAATCGCGGAAGTTGACGGTAGGATACAAAAAGCTGATAAGAATATATTCTCTGATCGATTACAGGATGTTTACAGGCTTACACTCAACTGTGGTCTGTATTACAAAGGTCAATCCTCCAGGCCATACAGAAGCCAATGATTTCTAAAAAATGAAGAATATTAGAGTACAAAATCTATACCTAGAGCAGGGTATTCAACTACCCCTAGAAAAAGTGCTAAGCTCGGATCATCTTTTGATGAGCCGGCCCAAGAAAAAATTGAGACTCCAGATTCTTGTCTGAGTCTCTCAATTCGACCCTTCACCTTAGATTGAAGAGTAAGAGATCAACCTTAGACCTCAAACAGACAAAGACAAAATTAAGGTTGATACTAACGAGCATGTAATGTCTCCTTATTCGGTTTATCAACAGAAATGAGAGAAATTAAAACCTAGAACAGGAATTACTCCGGTAACATGTCAGGTTGATATAACAGAAAAATATCCAAGGAATTGGATGAGACCTAATGTTTATCCAAAGATGTTAAGCATTGTTATGATTTTGGGGCTCTTGACTCAATTCATATCAGTTCTCCAGGAATCTTGGAAATATCATTTCTAATAAAGTGGATCCAAGAAGCAGTACACGAGACCTGGGTAAATAATGAGTATCTGTCAAGGGGAGACATTTTGAAGTTGTATTCTTTTCAGTACAACTCCAGAAGCAGTAGGAAAAGGCACACATGAAGCCTTTCATTTCATCAAGTTAAGAGGTTGGATACTAATGTCCAGGAATATATTAAAGATCCTCCTATAGATGAAATTTCTCTAGTCTTAGCATTAAGTGAAGGTGACATATTGACTAGAAGAACATGAAGACTATGGCTATGTTTGGACATGTACTTTAAAACTATTTTTAGTATTTTATAAGTAAAAATTTTTAAAGCTTGTGTTTGGGCAAGATTTTTTTTAAAACTTTTTTAAAATCTGTCTTAAAAAACTGTTCTTAAAGCATAGTTTTAAGAAAACAATTAATAGGTGTTTTTTAATGTTTTATGGAAAACACGCGGGTCATAATCCGGGTCGATTATAACAAATAGGATCACAAATTCTAATGGGTCATTCTCACTCAATGAAACCCTATCGTTTCCTCAAACCATTTTTCATCCAATCCCCTTGCCACCCCGCCTCTGCCGCAGCCGCCCCCTCCACCCGCATCCAATCCCCTTCCCACTTTTCTTCCTTTTTTCCTTGAACTTTTTCTTTTTTGTTCCTTGTCAAATTTGTTGAGGGGCCTTGTCTTATCTCGTTGATCGTTTACAGGTTTGGCTTGGTTTTGATTCTAAATTACTGATTTTTTTTTGTCAATTTTTGCGATTCGCTATATTTCTTTTTTGATATGATGCTAAGCAGTGATTTTCACTGGAATTTACATTTTGGCATATGGGCCTGGCGAATCATGGGAGTGATTGTGGATTTTTGTGGTAAGTGTTATTTGATTTTGGTTTTCGTTTCATATAGGTTCTTAAGTCCGAAGGTTTTTTGAACTTGTTTAGTTATTGATACCATAATTTTTCCTTTTTTGGGGGGATCTGAAGTTGAGGATAGATTAACTACACTGGGATGCTTGTTATGATGGTTAACTTGAACCAACAACTATCATAAGGCACTAATGTTACTGAATCAGTTGCCTAGTTGTAGTTTACTTGTTACTGCAGATTTTGATAGATTTACATTGGTTTTGAGTTTTAAGGGAGAAAATATTGTGTAGTTGCTCTAGTCGAGAGATAATATAATATTTGATTTAACTTGAAATGGAAGTGTCTGGTTAGGAGAACTTCTTGTTAATTAGGTTGCTTCTGGTCGGTCCTTCATGAAGATTTGATCTTTGAGGTGGTTAGCATTGATTGAATCTTGAATGAATATCGGTGCCAATTGTTTTGGCAGTTTTCGATGATGCTGGTAAAGGCCGAGTGATTAGTGATGTGGATATTACATAATAAAGTACTTGTTGCATTGCCTACTTAATCAGTGTGGTCGATTTGAATTTTTGTATTGAATTGTCATTCCTTTTAGATATTTTAGTTTTGTTCTATCTTCATCGTTCTTTTCATGTCAGCATGCTGTTGCGATTTCTTGTGCCTACTGATGTCAGAGTAATTTAATTGTCCTTAATGTAAAATAGGTTAGATGGCAGAAGAAGGAGAACAAACAAGTAACAAGCATGGTTTTTCTTGAACATATGGAGTTCAAAGGATGTTAAACTTTTTATTGATATATTACATGACTATAAACTAAAATGTGAGATGAGGCATAACAACTTTGGCAAGTCATGGATAAAAATTGACAAGGAATTCAATTCCAAAGCAGAGTTTAAACAGAGTCAGGAACAAACGAGTCAAAAATTTAATTGCTTTAGAGCAGATTGGCGTGTATTCAAAGATCTTTCTGAGAATTATATTAGACCTGGGTGGGACCCTGTAAATGAGACGGTTACTGTTACGGAGGAACAGTGGACTGAGATGATTAGGTATTACATAAACATATCATCAACTAATCAATTAGCATTGACGTTTGTATTTTGAAACTTATTCTTTTTAATCTTGTCATGCAGAAAAATAAGGAGTTTAAAAAGTTCAATCTAGAGTTCTTGATTTTAAGAAAGAACTAGGAGAATTATTTGAAAAAAGTAATTCAACTGGAAACTTTGCATTGGCATCAGGGCAAAGTCAAGTAAACGAGAGTCGTAAAGTTGGTGCAAACACTTCTTTAGAATTTGATCATGAAGATGAAGTGCCATTGACTTCAAAATAGTCAACAAAGAAGCCTATTTTATATACATATAGTAGCTCAAAACAAGAAGGATCAAGATGTACACAAGTAAGTAAGAGTACATATAGAGAAGATCTTTACCTAGAAGCTGCTACCCAAGCTTGTAGTGCTAAGGCCAACAAATATAATGCACGCTAACCCAAGTAGTTGATGAGTATTCTGCTGAAAAATGCATGGATGCATTATATGAGTTGGAAAATGATATTGATGATGACAACTTATTTGTGAAGACAACAAAGTCATTTCTTGACCCTGCGTGGAGACCGCGTTTTATGAAGATGAATCGAAGACATAAATTAGCTTGGATTACGAGTCTTTAGATTTTATGGTATCTTAAAAAGTTACGATCTTGTTTATGTTGACATGATGTGAACTTATGAAATTTTTTATTGTTGATTTTTTTGCTTAAATATGGTATATTGCTTTTTTTGACCTTTTTTTGTTATCAAAATTGATACATGATATTATATTTGTGTTCTACACCCTGTACAAATTTATTATGAACTAAATTTGTAGGTAAAATATAATGGCTGGTTCTTCTCAGTTGAGCTACTCTTCCTCATCTGATGATGATGTTGATGAATGGAGACTATATCAACTAGTGCAAGCTCGTAAAAGAAAAATGCATAGGATTGATAGAATTTCATGTAGGACATCAGCACTTACTGGAAATGATTATAGAAGGGAACTATGACCGGAAATTGTGCTCGGATTTTGGAAAATTTCCGGATCGCGGTTGATACTTTTAAACGACTTTTTAACGTACTTAGAGAAGGGTATTATATATCAGAACATCATCATCAACGTAGAGTATCAGTGGAGGAGTCTCTTGCCATGTTCTTAACATTGACTGGTACGGATGGTCGTATACGTGTAATTGCAGAGAGATTTCAACATTCAACTGAAACTTCCGACCACAATATTTCTTTGATTGTCGAAGCTTTTGTTCGCTTTGATCCAAATATTATCGCTCCTTGGAATGAGCAAGTAGTACATCCTAGAATAAAGGATAGCTCAAAGTTTTACTCGTGGTTTAAGGTACCAATCTTTTTATAAATTTTATGAAATGAAACTTTAGTATCACATGCTAAATTCCAATTGTTTTTTTAGGACTCTGTTGGAGCTACAGATGGAACATATGTGTCAGCATTCGTACCAGCGTCTTATCAAGACGCATTTAATAGAAAAGGGAACATCACTCAAAATGTATTGGTTGCATGTGACCATGATATGAGATTTATCTTTGTTTATGCCGGATGGGAGGGCAGCACTCTGTTAGAGTAGATGCCCAACTAGCCAACTTGTGGCGTGTGGGTTTTATTGACTCTTGTACAAACGATCTTTATATATGATATTCGCATTCTTTTATATGGCATTCTTTACTTTCATTATGTGTGTAATGATTTACAATTGTGTTGAGTAAAGACCTAGAATACACTAAAACGTATGTTAGATGTGATAGTGGGTATGACGGCTATCATGAAACACATCTAATAGTCGCTGTGTAT
>KV012848.1:6890-27398 GCA_001598015.1 Dorcoceras hygrometricum
TGGGTTGTTGATGCATCTGGTAAGGGTGGGCGAGTAGGGGTGAGTGGGTATCACCCACATGTCCTACACTCACCGTTGCCACATATTCTGTTGTAGATTTCCGTTGAGCTGTGCATTGAGTTCTTTTGCTCCCTTTCTTGGTTGTCCGTTGAGCTGTTGTTTCCTTTCTCATGCATAGCATCTGCATTTTATTCTTGCTGTTTACTGCTGTTTTATAGTTGCTCTCCGTACTGGGGTTTGACCCCATGTCCCTCTGGGGCTTGGTTGTTTTCCTTGTTGTGTTGTTTTCAGGAAACACAGGTTTTACAGCTGGTCGTGGTTTTAACCCAGTTGGTGGTTCCCCAGGAGGTGGTTAGAGTATCCCAGTGTCATATAGCATATTTATATGTATCAGTATTCTTAGCTAGGGGATGCGCTGTGCTTTGTTGTTGTTTTTCGTTGTTGGAGTCTGATACTTGTTGATGTTATGCTATATTGTTCGTTGTTGGCTGGTAGCCCACGTGTGGTTGATTTCTTAAACTGGGATATCTATTTTGAGTATCGCTTTATTTTAAATTATATTGTTTTAAACAGTCAGGCCAAAAACGAAATTTTTACCCGCTCTTTAATAGCTTCCGCATGTGTTTGTGTGTTTTTACTCTGATATGAGCACGAGGCTGACATTTTTGGTATGAGAGCTTAAGCTGGGATAAGCTCGATTTCTTTGATCACACTTGAGTCTAGGCACAGTGTTGTGTGTTGCATGTGCTTGGCTATGTGACTATGTGCTGCATATTTTGCATTATGTGCTATCTATGCTGTATCTGTTCTGTTTTGCTTGATCCTGTTGAGTGTTTTCGTAGATGCCGCCTAGACGTCGTGGTAGAGGTAGGGGCAGTTTGAGGAATCAGCAGGACAGAATTAGGATAGGCGTAGTGCCCGTAGTCATACTCGTGTTAGCAACGAGGAGGAAGATGAGATTGCGGCACTTCCAGTGGAGCGGATGGACGTGGTGATAGCACGTTTTCAGAGGATGAACCCTCAAGTCTTTAACGGTGATGAGTCCAGAGAGGATGCGGACTCGTGGCTCCGTAACATTATTGGTCTTTTCGATCGGGTGTAGTATGATGATGATCTTCGGCTGAGTTTAGCGACTCTTTTGCTTAGGAAGGCTGCAGAGCACTGGTGGCGAGGCGCTTCGAGTACCTTGTTAGAGACTGGTGTTGGGATCTCTTGGGACAGTTTCTGTGAGACCTTCAGATAGGATTATGTACCCAAGTCTTATGTGAACGCCCGGGAGCGGGAGTTCGACCATTTGGAGCAGGGTTCCATGACTGTTCGGTAGTATGCTAGGAAGTTTTCCTCTCTGTTAGCGTACGTTCCCCATGTTTCTGGCCGGGAGAGGGCCAAGCGGACTAGATTTCTTGAGGGCTTGAATGAAGAGTTGTATCAGATGGTTTTGACTAGTAAGCCCAAGACTTACGCTGAGGCAGTGAATAGTGCCATCGACATTGACGAAGTTTTGCGTAGTCGTCGTGCTCGTAGGCAGCAGGCAGCGCCGGTTGTTCGTCCTGCTATACAGGGAGCGCAGCCCTCCAAGTCAGCCTATCAGCCCCAGCAGCAGCAGCAGCCACAGATGGCGCAGCAGTCTGACCGTCAGAGGTTTCGACCCCGAGGTCAGCAGTTCAAGAAGAAATCGGTTTCTGGCTCTTCTGGTTCAGGCAGTTCGAGTAGCAGTGGATCTCGGACTGAGTTTTGTGGCTTTTGCGGTGGAAAGCATCCGTCTACGCAGTGCGTTGGTGTGTAGGGTTCCTGCAACCTTTGTGGTCAGTACGGGAATTTTGCTAGAGTGTGTCCGTCAGCTGGATCACAGCAGACCGCAGCCCAACCTCAGGGTCGAGGAGGTCAGTCTAGGGGTCGTTCCCCTCAGTTTCCGCAGCCCCGAGTAGGTTAGACGCATTTTAGGCCATTTCAGCAGCCTGGTGCATCGCGGTTCGAACAGTCGTCTCAGCCTTTCTTCTCTGGACCCCAGCATGCTCAGGTTAACGCCATCACTAGGGAACAGGCCGAGGAGACACCGAGTCGGGTGATCGCAGGTACTTGCCTTGTTTTTTATTTACCTGCGCGTGTGTTGTTTGACACCGATGCATCGCATTCATTTATTTCTGATTCGTTTGTTGTTGATCATGGTTTGTGTAC
Organism: Dorcoceras hygrometricum; assembly: GCA_001598015.1. Lineage (NCBI taxonomy): Eukaryota > Viridiplantae > Streptophyta > Magnoliopsida > Lamiales > Gesneriaceae > Dorcoceras > Dorcoceras hygrometricum. The sequence goes on from KV012848.1 coordinate 9,069, forward strand.
CATTTCTTTGCATGATGTCGTTTCTGTTTCTACCCCTGGTGGTGTGAGCCTGTTCTCCCAGGAGGTTTTGTTGGATGGCGTGTTGCGGTTTGGTGAGCATGTACTATTAGAGAACTTGATCCGTTTGATGCTTTGGGATTTCGATTGCATAGTTGGGATGGATGTGCTGTCCAACTATAGGGCCTCCGTGGACTGCTTCCATGGGGTTGTGCGCTTTAGGCCTTTGTCTGGAGAGAAGTAGGACTTCTACGGCTAGGATTCTAGATCAAAGATCCCGTTGGTCTCAGCGATGGAGATGTTCAGCATGTTGTCTTCGGGGAATGCTGGCTTTATGATCTACGCTTTGGATGCGTCTTCTTCTTCCCGCGTTCAGCTTAGTGACGTTCCCGTGGTGCGACTTTTCCCGGATGTGTTTCCGGAGGAGATTCCTGGTTTCCCTCCGAGGCGGGAGATTGACTTCAGCATAGAGCTGGTGCCTGGCACAGCTCCGATTTCGCGTGCCCCTTATCATCTAGCGCCTGTGGAGTTGATAGAACTCAAGGTACAGTTAGATGATTTGCTGGAGAAAGGTTTTATCCGACCTAGTATGTCACCGTGGGGAGCGCCAATCTTGTTTGTAAAGAAGAAGGATGGCTCAATGCGGATGTGCATTGATTTCCGCCAGTTGAACAAAGCCACTGTGAATAACAAGTACCGGTTGCCAAGAATCGATGATCTGTTTGATCAGTTGCAAGGTTCTGCGGTGTATTCAAAGATTGATCTTCGCTCAGGGTACCATCAGCTGAGAGTGAGAGAACAGGATGTCGCGAACACTGCTTTTCGTACGAGGTACGCGTTAGAGTAGATGCCCAACTAGCCAACTTGTGGCGTGTGGGTTTTATAGACCCTTGTATATGACAATATTTATTTATTTATGGCATTCTTTATCTTCATTATGATTATAATGTTAACAATTGTGTTGGATAAAGACCTAGAATGCACCATAGTGTATGTTAGATGCGATAGTGGATATGATGGCTATCACGAAACACATTCTATTACTGTGTATTCTGAATTCGTTCCTAGTCGATTGGGCCGTCAAAATGAGGATAAGGCCGCCCGAGCTTGAGACTAGCATCTGCGATGTGAAGTACCATGTTTCATTGGTAGGGAACAATGTGATGTTCTGAGCATGCAGATGGATAGTGACCTCGTGACCTATCGAACTACCCTCGTTTGGACTTTCCAAGTGGTTACCATTTGTCGAGTGGATAAATGAATTACCATTTAGTTTTTGGTAAATGGGTTTGTCAAGTAACACTCGTGATATCACTATTTGATCTCCAAGATGTATGCATAGTTATCGGATCTCTAGAGACTCTCGATTTACCAATGGTCGTTGATCTGATCGGGATATATGTGTTGAAAGGACCGTACTGTACGCTAACCATGACCAACTGGTTCTTGCAGGCACTATCAGTGATACCTAGGGGATCATGGGGCGATGTTTCTAGGCGCTTTACCATGATCCTATGGGCAAGTCCAAAATTGTGATTTCGGAGTCACAATGGTTGTGGGCCCACGGCTAGCTGTATCCCTGAACCATTGAGGGTCACACAAGTACTGGATTCATGATTCCCGCACGGAAACTGAGCTCAATGTGTTGAGCATAGGACGAGGATTTTGGGGAGTGCGACTTCCTAAAAGTCAACAGGGGTCAAAATTGCGATTTCCCGAAGTTGAGGGGCTAAACTGTAATTTTGGACTAGGTGGTCTGAAAAATTGTTTTCACATCATAATACTCAGTTTTGGAAACTGAGTCGATCGGTCTGATCTGATCGTCGATCGGGATTATGATGAAACCACGGTGATTTAAATGAACCGAATGTTCATATGGACCTAGGCCTGACCCAAGTCCAATGGGCCGGTTCAAGCCCATCATAGGTCTATATGTTGATATGACCTAGGGCTACAATCATAAGATGACAAGACACTCCAAACCCTACTCCATAGCACCGGCCACCTCCTCCTCTCCTCCCCTTCGGTCGACGCCACCCACACGCGCCGCCGTCGCCACGCGCCGCCTCCCCTTTCTCCGGACTTGCTTCGGCCGCCGCGAAGAGGAGATTCCATTCGTGTCGAATCCGTCAGATCTTCTAGTGCAGACTGACGGAGGATTTTTTTCCGGTCGTGAACCTGATTAGGAGGATCTACCGCCTCCTACCTTTCAAGAGCCAGAATTCCCTGTGAATCTGGTTGGAGCCATGCGCCTATACGCCAGCAAGGTAACAATCGATAAACATCGTATGAATTGTTTATTGATTAGTCTTAATGTATTGAACGTATCTCGGGGCAAAATTTTAACTTCCGCTGCGCCCCCGGGAAACGGGATTCGGATCCGCCATTATCGCCAACAGTGGTATCAGAGCACAGGCTCGGATCCTTCAATACATTTTATTGCCTGAATTGTATCAGATCTCGAATTTTTGAAATAAAAACAAAAAATAAAATATTTTGGCAAACCGGCCGCGGGCACGGCCGCGTATGGCGGTGCCGCCGCGGGCGATATCATGCGCGCTGGCCGCGCATGGCGGCCGAGAGTGGGCTGCTGCTTCGCGCACGGTTGCGAAATGAACTGTGCGGCTGTGCGCCATGATTGGAGCACGGAGATCACGACCATCGCGCACCTGCTTGCGCGATGGGGGCGGCGACGTGCGGCCATGCGCCGCACGTTTAGTTGGCGGCGGCGGCCGTCCGGCGATGTCTCCGGCAGCGTTGCGACAGCTATTTTCTTCTAGGTTTTGTTCGGGCCTGTCCCGGGCAGCCCATGAAGTTTTCGGGTCAATATTCGATGTTGGGCCGATTTTGGTCGGACCAAAATTGATTTTGAAATTTTTGAGATTTCTAAAATTGTTTTATTCCCAATTTGATACAATTAAAATTACAAAATGTGATTTTAGTTATGAAATATGATTTTATAATTAAAATATGATTTTGTTGATTAAAATATGATTTTGTCGACAAAATGCGATTTTATTTATAAAATGCGATTTTATAATTAAAATATGATTTTGTAGGTAAATATCAAATATGATTTGATTATTTAAATTTATGTCAATTAATTAGATTGATTGCATGTTTGTGATGATCGAGAGCCGTGCCCAATGTGTTAGGTGTATGCTATAGGTTTTGCGATTTTGGTTGTATATATATTGTTGATATCATTAAAGTGGGTCTGTTTGTGTCTCGTTCCCACCCCTACAAATTTGTATCCCATGTGTGTCATGGCAATTTAAATGTAAATTACTAGATTTAGTGTGAGGACATTTGAAGACGGTGGACATGACGATCAAAGATATTGAATACCGAAGATCTGTAAAACCGGAAGCAATTGTAATAGGATTGCATTGCATATTGCATTTCACCTAGGACTGGACCCAGGTCCGTGATTGGCAACCACGGACCGCTTAGCTCTCACGATCGATCATCCCAAAATTTATTTATATATTCGATATATGGTGAATCCGCATGTTTTAAATTATGATTTAAAATATTGTTGAGACCAAATCTTTCAAAAATAAAATCCCTCGTTTTAAATATGATTTAAAACTGATATCAAGATTAAAAGTTTATTCGATAAACTAAGGGAATTTAAATCTGTTTAAATTATCTCTACCTTCCATCAACAATGGGTGTACGCCGATGCTATCCGCATACATGGCCGGGCTCATATTATTGAGGCTCACGATCGATCATCCCAAAATTTATTTATATATTCGATATATGGTGAATCCGCATGTTTTAAATTATGATTTAAAATATTGTTGAGACCAAATCTTTCAAAAATAAAATCCCTCGTTTTAAATATGATTTAAAACTGATATCAAGATTAAAAGTTTATTCGATAAACTAAGGGAATTTAAATCTGTTTAAATTATCTCTACCTTCCATCAACAATGGGTGTACGCCGATGCTATCCGCATACATGGCCGGGCTCATATTATTGAGGGGATTATGTATGCCGGAAAGCTGTACACGTCATTGACACTCGTTGTGAGTTGGTTGGAACTCCCTTTAACGTTGGCTCATATTATTGGGGACGTTAAGGGGACCGTCCTTCACGACTCAACATTGATGGGTCATCTTGACACGTGATAGTAATCGGCGTCATATTATTGGGCCCTTACTGGACGTGAGGTAAATACATGGAGATTTCACCGGTTGCAATTGAGCTCTACCTTTTGGGGGTCATGGTTGGCTGATATTATTCAGGACCATGATCGCTCGATTGGACTCTTTGTACCCACTAAGGAAACTTGCTTTCCCAATTTCATTAGAGGGTGGTGAAATCGTTAAAATAGTGGGAGGGTAATTAATAAAACTAAATGACCTTGTTTTATGTCTTAGCGTTTTTCATATATAGTTAGTAATGCATGTCTGTTTTTCTTTTCAGTATAAACTGCTTTAAAATGTGTTCGATCAAAAACCAACTCGCTGCTATACTGGATAGCAACAAGTTCACCTGTCTGAACTATCAAGACTGGCTTCGAAACCTCAACATTGTGTTGGCTTCAGAGAAACTTCTCTATACGATAGAGAAGAGCCCTCCGAAGCAAGCCCCTGCCGATATCAGCCCTGAGGAGCTGACTACTCTTAAACAATGGTGGGACGACGAGCTTAAGACTCGATGCTATGTGATGGCATCGATGTCCAACGAAATGCAACGGCGCTTTGAGAAGACGAAGTATGCTGCTGACATACTCTTTCATCTTAAGGAACTGTATGGGGAGAACTCTCGATATGAGAGGTTCACCAATGTCAAGGAGCTTATGACGAGCTGGATGCGCGATGGCACTTCGGTCCGCGAGCATGGGGTTCGTATGATTGGGCTCGTTGAAAAGTTGGCGGGCCTTGATAGTCACACTTCCACATGAGCTGTCTGTGGATGTGCTTCTACGACGAGCTTAAGACTCGATGCTATGTGATGGCATCGATGTCCAACGAAATGCAACGGCGCTTTGAGAAGACGAAGTATGCTGCTGACATACTCTTTCATCTTAAGGAACTGTATGGGGAGAACTCTCGATATGAGAGGTTCACCAATGTCAAGGAGCTTATGACGAGCTGGATGCGCGATGGCACTTCGGTCCGCGAGCATGGGGTTCGTATGATTGGGCTCGTTGAAAAGTTGGCGGGCCTTGATATCACACTTCCACATGAGCTGTCTGTGGATGTGCTTCTCCTCTCACTACCCGCTGCATTTAACCCCTTTGTGGTCAACTTCAACATGAACAAGCTGGCAGCCACCCTCGAAGAGGTGGTTAACATGCTGGTCGTGTTCGAGGGGACCATAAAGAAGGACAATCCCGTCCTCCTTATGGGCTCTTCTTCCTCTACGAAGAAGGGACCCAATCGCAAGGGTAAGAAGCGTTCTGCCCTTGTGAAGGAGGAAAAGCCCACTAAGAAGCCCAAGGCAAAGACTTCCAAGCCAAACAAGACCGAGGATGCTTGACACCACTGCCACAAGCCTGGGCATTGGAGGAAGAACTGCAAGGAGTACCTCGAGCAGTTGCGAACTGCAAAAGGTATGTTCTATATCGATATAAATATGTCTCTTAATTCGACTTCTTGGGTACTTGATCCAGATGTGGATCTCATATCTGCAATGATTTGCAGGTGATGACAAGAAGCCGACGTCTTAGAGAGGGTGAGACCCACTTGAGGCTGGGCAATGGAGCAAGAGTTGCTGCAGTAGCTATAGGAGATGTTTATTTCTTTCTGTGTTCAGATTTTAAGTTGTTATTGAGAAACGTTTTATTTTTTCCCGAGTTAATAAAGAACATTATTTATGTTTCTATGCTTGATAGTGATGGATATTCTTGTATGTTTGCTAATTCGATTTGCAGTATATACAAGAATGAATGTTTAATTGGAACTGGGGAACGCGAAAATGATTTATACACCTTAAAATTAAAAGAAGTTCCAACTCGTGATGTGGAAACACATACAACAACAATTAAAAGAAAAGCGATAACTTGAACCCAGCACAACTTTGGCACGCTAGGCTAGGTCATATTTCCCTAAGTAGGATGAACAAGTTAGTTAGGAGTGACATGTATGATTTGTCAGACATTAACTCCCTACCGACTTGTGAATCTTGTCTCAAGGAAAAGATGAATAAATAACCCTTCAAGGGCAAGCCTGAACGTGCTCAAGGCCTATTGGATTTGATCCATACTGATGTGTGTGGTCCACTTAGCATTGGTACTAAGTACGGTCACACATACTTCATCACCTTTACCGATGATTACTCTAGGTATGGGTACTTGTACTTAATGAAGCACAAGTCTGAATCCTTTGAAAGGTTCAAAGAATTCAAGGCTGAAGTAGAAAATCAATTAGGCAAAAGTATTAAAGCACTTCGATCCGATCGAGGTGGTGAATACTTAAGTGCTGAATTTCAACACTATCTAAGAGAGAATGAGATTCTCTCGCAGTGGACCCCTCCGGCCACACCACAGCTCAATGGTGTAGCGGAGCATCGAAATCAAACCCTGATGGACATGGTTCGATCTATGATGAGCTTCCTACCTCATTTTGGGGCTATGCGCTCGAAATGGCGGTAATGTTGTTGAACAATGTCCACACCAAGGCAGTGGATAAGACTCCATATGAGATATGGATGGGCAAACCACCCAAACACTCATTTTTGAGGATTTGGGGATGTACTGCTTACGTGAAGCTGTCAGGCCTCGTGCTCTAAACAGACAACACATGCGGAAGCTATCAAAAAGTGGGTAAAATTTTCGCTTTTAGGCCCGACGGTTTTAAACATATAATTTAAAATACAACGATACTTAAAATAAGTTTCCCAATTCATAAAACAACCAACAATAAAGCATACATAATTCATAACATGTATCAGACTCCCTTACGGGTACAACGACAAAGCACAGGGCATCCCCCTGGCTAACTGATACATATATATAAGTATGCTATATGCAACTGGGACACGCTAGCCACCTCCTGGGGCACCACCTGCTGGGTTAAAACCACGACCAGCTGTAGAACCTGGGTTTCCTGAAAACAACATAACAAATAAACAAACCAAGCCCCAGAGGGACATGGGGTCAAACCCCAGTACGGAGAGCAACAGATAAAGCTAAAAGAATGCATAAGATAAATTGCAGATGCTATGCATGAGACGCCGGATAACAATGGAAGGCTCGACCCTCAAGGGAGCTAAGGAACTCAAACATAGCTCCAGGAATCATCAACAACATACAGCGGCCACGGGGTGTGTTCACAGTGTGGTAATGAGCCACTCGCCATGACACTACACCCAATTACCAGATGCATCAAACAATCCAACCTGCTGTTGCCTCGCCCATGAACTGTGGTAGTTAACCACTCGGCTCATGGTGGCTAACGATCCCAACAGGGAGATGAGAGTGCGGTATCGCCCCTCGCCCTCGCATCCTGGTAAAAATCAACAACAGCAATACAAGATACAAGGCTGCAAAATACGATACATAAGGGATCTGAAATATGCGTGAACGAATGCGTGTATGCAATTCACATGAAACAGCTAGCATAAACACCAATGCTCAGCAAGCAATACACAGATATGTTCACCGAAACATCCCAGCAGCCACGCATAATATCTCACGCCAATCCCAAGCTAAATCAAGCTCAAATTCGTACCTTATACTTCTGGGCTACAAATAGCACACACTGGTTACCACAAGGAAATCTCGAAGACTCTGGTAAAAGCCTGATAAACACACGACATACACAACTTAAATCTAACGGGTTGCTAATCAAGCTCACGGCTGGGAGTCACACTCAACCAGCTGCTCAATATACCTCAACAATTACACAGAAAGCTTAAAACTATGGCTAGGAACAAGGTCTCACCGAAAACAAGAACGTAGTTCTACCCGATCGACGCAACACTCGAACGGCAGCAACTTAACGTTCCTCAACTAGACAATTACAGCTTCTAAAACTGGTACGAAATGGAAGAGCTTCTCGAGAAGAGTCCAACGCTACTTCGCACAAGCAAAACAACCACCGAAAACAATGGGAATTCACCGGAATAGCTCACGGTGAACAGTGCTCTAGGGTTCGAAGAACAAAGAACGACATGCTGGAAATTTCTAAGTATGGGAACTGATATCACAAATTCGAGGACCAAGTCTTACTTAAATAATTCCCACAACTGCTGAAATCTTAAAAACAATCCACCGACAAAATCAGCAGGTACCAACAAGCCAGCAGGAATACTACAAAGAGCAGACGCAAGGAACCAACTGCTGATTTCTCAGACAACGCTACAACAAATCGCAAAGCAAACTAACGGCTGGTTCTCAAAACGGCGTCGCACCAACTTACTCAAACGACGTCGCATAGGATACTATACCAGCAGCTGGGTATCCAGTCGCAATAAAGAAACAATGCAACGCTTCTCTCTGCTGGTTCTAGTCGCAACCTCAAAACGCAGCGTTGCAACTAACCCAAACGACGTCGCTCCACTGACGTCATCAAATCTGATAGCAGCACTCGCTAAATACCAGCAGCAAGCTACAGTAACGAACAAATCTCTCGCAGCTGGACAATCAGTCGCAACATCCAAACGACGACGTTTCCTCTCGAGCTAAAGGAATGTTGACCCGCGTTGACATCTGCTTCTGCTGAACAACCAGCAGACACACGCACGCAATTCCACCAGCTGGTACCAGACGCAACATCCAAACGACGTCGCGCCAACTAAACCTAATGCAGTCGTTTTAACCCTCAACGCAAATACACTAATGCATCTGCTGATTTCAACACGCGCAACCAGACTTCATGCAAACGACGATGTTTCAGAAATCTTGCGCTAAAACACGCTTCTGCTGGATTCATCACCGACCAGCTCTCACCATAAAAACCAGTTGATACTCAAAAATCTCAAAAACACGAAAACTTCCAGAATTGCTCCAAATGCTATTGAATCTTGCGCTAAAACACGCTTCTGCTGGATTCATCACCGACCAGCTCTCACCATAAAAACCAGTTGATACTCAAAAATCTCAAAAACACGAAAACTTCCAGAATTGCTCCAAATGCTATTTCAAACCCGAAAATGCCAACCAAACTCTCAAACAAAGATTTGACCAGTAGAAAACTCCCAAAAACCGATACAATCAACAAATAAATCTTAATACAAATCCAGGTCTCACATTTCTCCCACAGTAAAAAGGATTTCGTCCTCGAAATCACAACAACCTTGGAAAACAACAAAACAGCAAGCTACAAACAGAACTCGCCCAACACAAGTCCAAGAGTTCAAGATAACTGAGCAAACAAATAACAACTAGGGAAGCAAATACAACCAAAAGCTACAAATTACTGGAAATTTAGCTCAACAGCTACTCAAACAGATGCGGCCACTCGCGCTGCATCTTTTCTTACAGTTCCCAAGTAGCTTCTTCACTACCATGTTTGCTCCACTGCACCATCACCAACGGAATGGTTTTATTCCTCAACTGTTTCTCTTTTCTGCCAAGGATCTGCAAAGGGTATTCTTGATAACTCAACGACTAATCTAGCTCTACCTCATCAGTTCCAAGCACATGAGATGGATCTGGCTCGTATTTCCTCAACATCGACACATGAAACACATCGTGAAGAGAGGACAACTCTGATGGCAACAACAATCGATACGCTAAAGAGCCAATCCTCTCGACAACCTCATACGGACCAACGTAACGAGGGGCTAACTTTCCCTTGCGTCCAAAGCGCATCACACTACGAAACGGAGAAACCTTGAGAAATACACGATCACCAACCTGAAACTCAAGAGGTCGACGCCTATTATTCGCATAACTGGATTGGCGATCCTGGGCAGCTTTCATCCGTTTTCTGATAAGATCGACATGATCTTTCATTTGCTGCACAAAGTCAGGGGCAGATAGCTGCTTCTCCCCAACTTCTTCCCAACACACTGGCGATCTGCACTTCCTGCCATACAAAGCCTCGAAAGGCGCCATGCCAATCGTCACTTGGTAGCTGTTATTATACGAAAACTCAACCAAAGACAACGCGTCTTGCCAACTACCTCCGAAATCCAACACAACAGCACGCAAAATATCCTCTAACGTCTGGATAGTTCGCTCAGATTTGCCATCTGTCTGGGGATGATACGCGGTACTCATAGCCAATATAGTGCCCCAAGCTGTCTGCAAACTCTTCCAAAACCTGGAAGTAAACCTCGGATCTCGGTCAGACACGATTGAAACAGGCACACCGTGCAATCTAACAACAAAATCAACGTACAGCTTCGCCATCTTCTTCAACGAGAAGGTCATCCCATAGGGAATGAAGTGTGCAGACTTACATAAACGGTCTACAACTAACCAAATAACATCGCATCCTCGGTTGGAACGAGGCAGCTGCGTCACAAAATCCAATGTAATGTGCTCCCAATTCCATTGGGGCACCTCTAAACTCTGCAACAGACCACCAGGTCTCATCCTTTCGGCCTTTAACCATCTGGTAGTCAAACAACGAGCAACAAAACCAGCAACATCGCTCTTCAGGCCAGCCCACCAAAAGTGCGGCTTCAAAGCATGGTACATCTTCCGTGCACCAGGATGAACACTATGTCTGCTACAGTGCGCTTCTCGAAGGATCTCCTCCTTCAAATCAATCAAATTGGGCACAACCAACCTGCCCCGGAAATGCAAACAACCATCGGACGAGATAGAATAGTCCTCTAGTTCGCCATCCCTGACTTTCATCTTCAACTCGTGGATTGACGGATCGGTCCTCTGAGTTGCTCGAATGTTGGAAACAACCTGCGGTTCCACTTGGAACGAAGAAACCATCACACAATCCTCATCCGGGTAAAATCTCCAACCCGTAGTGTTAAGATGCTCTTGATCCTTAGAGATGTACAACGACGCAAGCATCTCACTAGCCTTCCTGCTCAAAGCATCAGCCACTACGTTCGACTTCCCAGGCTGGTATTTAATCTCACAGTCAAAATCCTTAAGCAGCTCCATCCACCGACGATGTCTCATATTCAAGTCAGGCTGCGAAAACAGATACTGTAAACTCTTGTGGTCGGAGTATACCACAAACTGCTTGCCATACAGGTAGTGACGCCAGATCTTTAACGCAAAGACCACCGCTGCTAACTTTAAATCATGAACTGGGTAACGAGTCTCGTGCGGTTTCAACTGCCGCGAGGCATACGCAATGACTATACCATTATGCATCAACACACAACCCAATCCATTTAGCGAAGCATCAGAACAAACGACAAAACCACCTGGACCGGACGGCAAAGCCAACACAGGCGCAGTAGTTAACTTTTCCTTAAGCAGTTGAAAAGCATTCCACACTGCTCAGTCCAAACAAACCGTTTATCCTTCTGGGTCAATTGGGTCATCGGCTTTGCTATAGAAGAAAACCTCTCAATGAAACGACGATAATAGCCGGCCAGACCTAAGAAACTCCGAATCTCAGACACATTTCTCGGTCGCTCCCAGTTCAACACGGCATCCACTTTACTGGGATCCCCAGAAATGCCATCCGCTGAAATGACATGGCCCAGAAATACAACGCGATCCAACCAAAACTCGCACTTGGAAAACTTCTCATACAACTGCTGCTCTCTCAACCTATGAAGAACCATCTCCAAGTGCTCCTTGTGCTCCCTCGGAGTCTTTGAGTACACCAGGATATCGTCTATAAAAACAATCACAAACTGATCTATGAACTCTCGGAAGACTCGGTTAATCAGATCCATGAAGACTGCATGCGCGTTTGTCAACCCAAACGGCATCACCAAAAACTCAAAATGTCCGTACCTCGTACGAAACACAGTCTTCGCGACATCTTGTTCCCTCACTCTGAGCTGATGGTACCCGGAACGAAGATCAATCTTAGAATACACCGCAGAACCCTGCAACTGATCAAACAGATCATTTATTCTCGGCAACGGGTACTTATTCTTGACAGTGGCTTTATTCAACTGACGAAAATCAATGAACATCCGCATTGAGCCATCCTTCTTCTTCACAAACAAAATGGGCGCTCCCCACGGTGACATACTAGGGCGAATGAAACCCTTCTCCAGCAAATCATCTAAATGTACCTTGAGTTCTCTCAACTCCGCAGGCGCTAGACGATACGGGGCACAAGAAATCGGAGCTGTGGCAGGCACCAACTCTATGCTGAAGTCAATCTCTCGCCTCGGAGGAAAACCAGGAATCTCCTCCGGAAACACGTCGGGGAAGTGTCGCACCACGGGAACGTCACTAAGCTGAACACTAGAAGAAGAAGACGCATCCAAAGCGTAAATCATAAAGTCAGCATTTCCCAAAGACAACAAGCTAAACATCTCCATCGCGGAGACCAACGGAATCTTCGATCTAGAGTCCTGGCCGTAGAAGTCCCACTTCTCACCAGACAAAGGCCTAAAGCGCACAATCCCATGGAAGCAATCCACGGAGGCCCTATAGTTGGACAGCACATCCATCCCATCTATACAATCGAAATCCCAAAGCATCAAACGGATCAAATTTGCTAACAAGGCATGCTCACCAAACCGCAACACATCATCAAAAAAAATCTCTTGCGAGAACAGGCTCACACCACCGGGGGTAGAAACAGAAACATCATCGTGCAAAGGGACGGTACACAAACCATGATCAACAACAAACGAATAAGAAATAAACGCATGCGATGCACCGGTGTCAAACAACACACGAGCAGGAAAGTCAAAAACAAAACATGTACCTCCAATCACCCGGCTCGGTGTCTCCTCGGCCTGATCCCTCGTGAAGGCGTTAACCTGAGCATGCTGGGGTCCTGGAAAGAAAGGCTGAGACGACTGCCCAAAACGCGAAGGTCCAGGCTGCTGAAACGGCCTAAACGGAGTCTCACCAAAATGGGGCTGCTGAAACTGCTGCGAACGGCCCCTAGACTGACCCCCACGACCCTGAGGCTGGGCCGCGGTCTGCTGTGATCTAGCTGACGGGCACACTCTCGCAAATTGCCCATACTGACCACAAAGGTTGCAAGAGCCCTGCACACCTACACACTGCGTGGAAGGGTGCTTTCCACCGCAAAAGCCACAAAACTCCACCCGAGAGCCGCTGCTACTTGAGCTGCCTGAACCGGAAGACCCTGAACCAGACTTCTTCTTAAATTGCTGACCGCAGGGTCGAAACCTCTGGCGGCCGGACTGCTGAGCTACCTGCTGCTACTGCTGAGGAAAATGCATGGACTGAGAACTCTGAGACGACTGAGCTCCCTGACCAGCGGGTCTACCACCCTGCACCGCCTGCGCTACCTGCGCTCTGCAAGCACTACGGCTCCTCATACCCTCCTCAATGTGGATAGCAGTATCCACGGCCTCAGCATACGACTTGGGCTTGCTTGTCAAAACGCTCTGGTACAGTTCTCCATTCAAGCCCTCCACAAACCTGGTACTCTTGGCCCTCTCCCGGCCAGCAACATGCGGAACATAAGCCAACAATGCAGAAAACTTGCGAGCATACTCGCGCACAGTCAACGAACCCTGCTCCAAAAACTCAAACTCCCGCTCACGGGCAGACACATACGAATCGGGGATATACTCCTACCTGAAGACCTGGTAGAAACTGTCCCAAGTGATACCAACACCAGTCTCTAGTAAGGTACTAGACGCACCTCGCCACCAACGCTCTGCGGCCTTCCTCAACAACAAGGCCACTAACCTCAACCGGAGATCATCGTCATATTGAGCCCGATCAAAAAGATGTATGACACTATGGAGCCACGAACCAGCATCCTCACTCGACTCATCGCCATTGAACATAGGAGGATTCATCCTCTGAAACCGAGCTATAACCACATCCATTCTCTCTACCGGAGCCGGCGGAGCCTCAGCCTCCTCTTCTCCACTATTCTCAAGAGTACGACTAGGAGCACTATACTGATCCTTGTTCTGTCCTCCTGATTCCTGGAACTGCCCCCTACCTCTATTACGACGTCTAGGAGGCATCTAAAACACTCAATAGGGTAAGGAAAAACAGAACAGATACAGCATATAAAGCATATAACACAAAATATGCAGCACGTAGTCACATAAGTCAAGCACATGCAACACGCAACAATGTGCCTAGACTCAAGTGTGATCAAAGGAATTGAGCTTATCCCAGTTTAAGCTCTGATACCAAAAATGTCAGGCCTCGTGCTCTAAACAGACAACACATGCGGAAGCTATCAATAAGTGGGTAAAGTTTCGCTTTTAGGCCCGACGGTTTTAAACATATAATTTAAAATACAACGATACTTAAAATAAGTTTCCCAATTCATAAAACAACCAACAATAAAGCATACATAATTCATAACATGTATCAGACTCCCCTACGGGTACAACGACAAAGCACAGGGCATTCCCCTAGCTAACTGATACATATATATAAGTATGCTATATGCAATTGGGACACGCTAGCCACCTCCTGGGGCACCACCAGCTTGGTTAAAACCACGACTAGCTGTAGAACCTGGTTTCCTGGAAAAAACATAACAAAGAAACAAACCAAGCCCCAGAGGGACATGGGGTCAAACCCCAGTACGGAGAGCAACAGATAAAGCTAAAAGTATGCATAAGATAAAATGCAGATGCTATGCATGAGACGCCGGATAAAAACGGAAGGCTCGACCCTCGAGGGAGCTAAGGAACTCAAACATAGCTCCAAGAATCATCAACAACATATAGTGGCCACAGGGTGTGTTCACAGTGTGGTAATGAGCCACTCGCCATGACACTACACCCAATTACCAGATGCATCAAACAATCCAACCTGCTGTTGCCTCGCCCATGAACTGTGGTAGTTAACCACTCGGTTCATGGTTGCTAACGATCCCAGCAGGGAGATGAGAGTGGGGTATCACCGCTCGCCCTCGCATCCTGGTAAAAATCAACAACAGCAATACAAGATACAAGGCTGCAAAATACGATACATAAGGGATCTGAAATATGCGTGAACGAATGCGTGTATGCAATTCACATGAAACAGCTAGCATAAACACCAATGCTCAGCAAGCAATACACAGATAAATTCACCGAAACATCCCAGCATCCACGCATAATATCTCACGCCAATCCCAAGCTAAATCAAGCTCAAATCCGTACCTTATACTTCTGAGCTACAAATAGCACACACTGGTTACCACAAGGAAATCCCGAAGACTCTGGTAAAATCCTGATAAACACACGGCATACACAACATAAATCTAACGGGTTGCTAATCAAGCTCACGGATGGGAGTCACACTCAACCAGTTGCTCAATATACCTCAACAATTACACAGAAAGCTTAAAACTATGGCTAGGAACAAGTCCTCACCAAAAACCAGAACATAGTTCTACCCGATCGACGCAACACTCGAACGGCAGAAACTTAACGTTCCTCAACTAGCCAATTACAGCTTCTAAAACTGTTACGAAATGGAAGAGCTTCTCGAGAGGAGTCCAACGCTACCTCGCACGAGCAAAACAACCGTCGAAAACAACAGGAATTCACCGGAATAGCTCACGGTGAACAGTGCTCTAGGGTTCGAAGAACAAAGAACGAAAGGCTGGAAATTTCTAAGTATGGGAACTGATATCACAAATTCAAAGACCAAGTCTTCCTTAAATAATTCCCACAACTGATGAAATCTTAAAAACAATCCACCGACAAAATCAACAGGTACCAACAAGCCAGCAGGAATACTACAAACAACAGACGCAAGGAACCAACTGCTGATTTCTCCAACAACGCTACAACAAATCGCAAAGCAAACTAACGGATGGTTCTCAAAACGGCGTCGCACCAACTTACTCAAACGACGTCGCATAGGATACTATACCAGCAGCTGGGTATCCAGTCGCAAGAACAAAACAATGCAACGCTCCTCTCTGCTGGTTCCAGTCGCAACCTCAAAACGCAGCGTTGCAACTAACCCAAACGACGTCGCTCCTCTGACGTCATCAAATCTGATAGCAGCACTCGCTAAATACCAGCAGCAAGCTACAGTAACGAACAAATCTCTCGCAGCTGGACAATCAGTGGCAACATCCAAACGATGACGTTTCCTCTCGAGCTACAGGAATGTTGACCCACGTTGACATCTGCTTCTGCTGAACAACCAGCAGACACATGCACGCAATTCCACCAGCTGGTACCAGACGCAACATCCAAACGACGTCGCGCCAACTAAACTAAACGCAGTCGTTTTAGCCCTCAACGCAAATACACTAATGCATCTACTGATTTCAACACGCGCAACCAGACTTCACGCAAACGACGGCGTTTCATGAATCTCGCGCTAAAACACGCTTCTGCTGGATTCATCACCGACCAGCTCTCACAATAAAAACCAGCTGATACTCAAAAATCTCAAAAACATGAAAACTTCCAAAATTGCTCCAAATGCTATTTCAAACGCGAAAATGCCAAACAAACTCTCAAACAAAGATTTGACCAGCAGAAAACTCCCAAAAACCGATACAATCAACAAATAAATCTTAATACAAATCCAGGTCTCACAGAAGCAGACAGTGGGAGATAAGCTGGATACTAGATCCATCTTATGCTACTTCATTGGGTATCCAAAGAATTCTATTGGATACTACTTATACTATCCAAACTAAACAAAAGTGTTTGTTTCTAGGAATGCCACCTTTATGGAAAGGGAGTTTCTACTTGATAGAAAAGTCAAGATAGTAGAACTCGAAGAGGTTCGAGAACCATCTGAAGTACCAAGTGAACCTCCCGCACCTCAAGAGCCAGTACCATAAATGGTCGCACCTAGGAGATCCTAAAGGGTCCCTAGGGCTCCTGAAAGATATGGTTTCCTTCTTGAAGATGATCAGGGTGATCAAGTTGTTGGATGTGATCCAAGGATTTCAAGGAGGCAATTTCCGATGCTGATTCTAATTTTTGGCTTGAAGCAATGCAGTCTGAGATTGACTCGATGCATGCGAACCAAGTTTGGACTCTTGTTAATCCTCCCGAAGGAATTGTTCCTATCAGGTGTAAGTGGATATACAAGAGAAAACTTGGGCCTGATGGTAAGGTATTGACCTACAAGGCAATACTGGTTGCGAAAGGTTACACTCAAAGCCAAGGTGTTGACTATGATGAAACCTTATCACCAGTCGCAATGTTCAAGTCAATTAGAATCTTACTTGCCATAGCCGCATGGTACGACTATGTGTTGGTCCCTGTTTTTCAAAGGAACTTAGCAGCCGCTGTTGAAAATAAGCGATTAAAAATTTTGCGCTGCTAATACGGAGCTGCAATAGCTCGATGTTCTTGAACACATAAAAACTCACCAGAAGAGCACCAGAGACAGATCTGGTATGATTTAAAAATCATGCGGAAAATACCAGAACTGAATCCTAATATTTTAAACAACTCAAACAGATTTATGTACAACATAAATCTGTTCGAGACTTGTGCAAGTGCTTGTGTGCTAACTGTATGCGATGCTAAGCTGAAATATAAGCAAGTGCTGAATACTGTAAACGTGTTATGCTGAGTTATGCTAAAGTAAATGTGCAATGCTGAAAGCTTAAAGAAATGGACCGATACACAGTAGATTTGTTTCTGGAAGTTCGGACCTCAATGTCCTACATCTCCCCTTCTTCCACCTCGGAAGGATCCACTAGAAGATTTGATCTTACAACTCGTGTACAGACCCGATCCCACAACCATCAGCTGTGAGAACTCCTAGACTTCACAAATGCACACCAGCCGCAACTGTGGGACTAACTACATACACATGAGTTTTACGTCATCGTGCTTGGACGGGACTGTTTGAAACGTTTTGAGATTCATTCACTAATACAATGTGAATGAATCTCTGTGTTTGA
Organism: Dorcoceras hygrometricum; assembly: GCA_001598015.1. Lineage (NCBI taxonomy): Eukaryota > Viridiplantae > Streptophyta > Magnoliopsida > Lamiales > Gesneriaceae > Dorcoceras > Dorcoceras hygrometricum. Next base: position 26,949 of record KV012848.1, read on the forward strand.
GATTTGATACAATGAAATGCTCAACTCTCTGTTTCTCACACACTAGGGAAATTGCTTCTACACAAGCTAATTAAAACTCAGCAATCGACTCTCGTGAAAGCTCCTCTGTAATGGCGGTCTATTGCTTTGTCTTTCTGTTCATTTTCCCTCTGTTCTTGTCTTCTATTTATTTTTCTTTTCTGTGCAACAACAACTCTCTGGTCTCACTGCATCGAACTTACAGTCTATCTTCTTCAATGGCGTTGCCTTCGCATATAAGCCTCTGTTCAAATTAATCCCGTTGGACACAAAATTCTTCCCGTTCAAAAAAATGTTCTGTAAAGTACCGACAGGGAATAGTACTTGTGTCCTTTTCTTTTGCAGGCTTCTTGTCGTTTTCGCCATTTGAATTGAGCTCAGCAGTTGACATCCAGCTCTCGTAAATCGTCAACTGCTTCGCTGCTGATTCAT